>SJYT01050507.1:297553-312537 GCA_006410635.1 Cephalophus harveyi | reverse complement strand
AAACTCCAGTACTTTGGCCACCTCATGCGAAGAGTTGACTCATTGGAAAAGACTCTGATGCTGGGAGGGATTGGGGGCAGGAGGAGAAGGGGACGACCGAGGATGAGATGGCTGGATGGCATCACTGACTCGATGGATGTGAGTCTGAGTGAACTCCGAGAGATGGTGATGAACAGGGAGGCCTGGCGTGCTGCGATTCATGGGGTCGCAAAGAGTCGGACACGACTGAGCGACTGAACTGAACTGAACTGATTATGATCCACACAGTCAAAGGCTTTGGCATGGTCAATAAAGCAGAAATAGATGTTTTTCTGGAACTCTCTCGCTTTTTCAATGATCCAGCTGTGCTAAATGTTTATGTACCCATCAAAATCTTATGTTGAAGGTTTAACCCTCAATGTGATGGTATTGGGAAGTGGGACCTTTGGGAGGTGATTAGGTTTAGATGAGGTCATATGGGTAACACTCTAATGATGGGATTCATTTCCTTGTATGAAGAAACCAGAGATTTCTCTCTATGTTTCATGTGAAGATACAGCAAGAAGACAAGTGTCCATAAGCCAAGAAGAGTGCTCTTGCTAAACTCTAGCCATGCTCACACCCTGCCCTTCAACTCCCCAGCCTGTACAACTGTGGGAGATAGATGTCTGTTGTTTAAGCCACCCAGTCATTGGTATTTTGTTACAGCAGCTAGAGCAAAGACCATGAGTAATTTGGGGTCTTTTGCATGTGTGTGTGTGTGCAGATTCTGGGCTGCTGGGGCACTGGGTTCTCTCTCTGGTTTACTTTTCTTATCTTGAAAAACATTAATAAAAAGTAATGCTTTCCCTTCACTTAGTGAAGAATTAGACCTCAGAGATAACTAGGAATGTCAAAAAATGGCCTGAATTCTTCAAGATCACAGTATAGAATGGACCTCAATTTCTCCCAGCATTTTTAAAAAGATCTTTCTTTTGCTTAGATCCTGTTGAAGCTGCTGTAACTGGTTTGAACTGAATTTTAGCAGGAGACTGTGGGCAGCCAGGTGAAGAACGAACATACTCAAGTGAAGTTTTTAAACATAAACAATTCTCTGTTACAAAAGCAATTTCAAAAGCCCTGCCTCCTTCCCCTCAACCACCCCTTGACTCAAAATGTATGAATTTTGCATTTGAACTTTGTGTATGCCTAGTGCACGGTATGGAAAACTCTTTACTGGGTCATTTGGGGAAATACATGTATTAAAAATGAAGTTTAAAAAAATGGAAAATTGCTTTTGAACATCCGTGGTAGTAAAATTCTTATATAGTTATTTTGCTTACTGTTTTAATATGATTTTTTTTTTTTTCACATGAGAGTTAAATCACCATACCTTTTAGTTTCTGGGAAGAGATAAGTCACTTTTCCACATACAGTTATTTTATTTTTGTTGAAACGTGTTTGTTCCTTATAATTTGTGCTCTTACATCTAGTCTTATTTTTTGTGATTTCAAAAACAGACAGAAATATTCCTAATTGTATTTTAAAAGGCGATGTGGTATAAGAGGAAAAGCACTGGATTTAGAGTCAAAAAGCCAGGGACTCTGCCTTTGCTACTTACTGGTGGCATAATTTGGGGTCGCTTGGTCTCTGCATTGTGTTCTCATCTAGATTCCTTCAAGACAGCCTGTTCCTCTGTCAGGGACTTTGCTGTTTCCAGAATATGGTGAGTCCTAAAGCACTAACTGGGCTTCCCTGGTGGCTCAGAAGGTAAAGCGTCTGCTTGCAATGTGGGAGACCGGGGTTCGATCCCTGGGTCGGGAAGATCCCCTGGAGAAGTAAATGGTAACTCACTCCAGTATTCTTGCCTGGAGAACCCCACAAATGGAGGAGCCTGGTAGGCTACAGTCCATGGGGGTCGCAAAGAGTCGGACACGACTGAGCGACCTCACTCAAACTCACTCAAAAGCACTAACTAACACAACTGCTTGTCCATCTGGGCTGGAATCCTCCTTGGGGCCCCACATTATCAAGGCCACAATTGACTCTTTTTGAAAGGCCTGAGTCTCTGCAAGCATAATGGTTGCCCCAGCTAAATCTGTTGGAATCTTTGAGGCCAGGTAACCCCATACAGCCTCACAGCCTTGATAGCTTCATAAACTGCCCATTGTCCATTTGTCTGCTACCACAGACTGGCTCTGCCCAGAGGGCCCTTCTTCTCTAGCAGAGGCTGCTCATATTCCTACACTCAGGGTCCTGTTAGAGAGTAAGGTCTATGAGACTTTCCTGGTGGTACAGTGGTTAAGACTCTGTGTTTCCAACGCAGGGGACATGGGTTCAATCCTTGTTTGGGGAACTACCATCCTGCATGCTGTGTGATGTGACCAAAAAAAAAAAAAAAAAAGAAAGTAAGGTCTGTCTTCTCATTCTCTGAAGTTGTTCCAGGTTATTATGCCTGACACGTCAGCAAAATCTATCCAGTTCTTTGAGGTCTCATGCCTACCTCTGAGACACTGACAAATCTCCCAGCCAAGACTCTTCATTCACTGATGACTTTGGAGGCTGGCTCACTCTTGCCCACCCCAATCCTGACCTGATCATGGTACCTCAGTGCTGTGCAGACCTGCTGGAATGCTAGATTTCATTTCTTCATTTTCTCTTTCATTCAGTGACTCCTGTCTTCTCACCACTCTGATTTTCCTAGGAAGGACTCCACCTCTGAACCTTTGAATTCAGCACTCTGACAACTGCCACCTCTCCTTCCATTACTTTCCATCTACTTTCCCATCAATCCCCAGGGTCATTTCCAAGGTCCATACTGAAAACTGTCTGTAATGAGGCTGGACACTAGGCATAAGAGAAATGGAATTTCCCCCTTAATTCTAAAAAGGGAAAGATTTCATGAAGTCAGGAGAACATGAGCCTTTTTTTGGTAGGAGTGGGCACTGGGCAGGCAGGCAGGGGGAATGGAGAGTAGTTTTGCTTTATTTATCAAATAACTTCACAGTGAAAGTTCAGACAATGATTCTGAGGCAGGACTCAGCATCTGGCTCATTTGAAGTAATTTTGAAATGCCTAAAGAAGAAAATACATTTTGATCTAACTTAGTGTATAAGACATTGATTTCTGTTAAGTTAGAATGTATTGCTGTAATTTCTCCAGATTCACCCTTGATGATGTTCCATTTGCACACAAAGGATAAACTCAGGAAGAATACACGGCTGGTGCAATCTTCTTCTTCCAACCATTCACTTGTTAATTCAACAGATGTTTATTAAATACCTACAGTGCACCTGGTACTATGTGGGCATACTTATGTAAATTGTCTGATAAGTTCTTGACTTGCCTTATGGGTTATTTCATTGCTCACAAATTTAAGGAAGCAGGAAGGAAAACCACTGCTATGGATGTAATTCTTATCAATAAGGAAGATTTGTTTAGCTGATAAAATGGACTTGTCATCTTAGAGTCTGCAAAACTATGGGAGGCATGATCAGACATGTGCCTTCAAGATCTGAAAACCGAAGCTTAATACCGGTCCAGAAACAAGAGAGATGGGTCCTCAGGTCTTGAGACGCTGATAGATAAGACCCTGATAGGGATATGTGTCCAGGGGGGAGTGTTCTGATGCTAACTGGCAAGTGGCCTTGATTAATAAGCTTAAAAAGGAGTATCACATGGCTCAGGAAAAGCACAAGTGCGGCATTAGGTAGAGATGGGAACATATCCATAGATAAACACAAAAAAAAACCTCTTTAGAGAAAAGCCCCATAGAGAAAATTTCTAGTCTACTCTAATGTACTTAGAAGAATAAGAAAAGAATTAGCCCTTTGAATCGTGGTGTTGGAGAAGACTCTTGAGAGTCCCTTGGACTGCAAGGAGATTCAACCAGTCCATTCTGAAGGAGATCAGCCCTGGGATTTCTTCGGAAGGAATGATGCTAAAGCTGAAATTCCCGTACATTGGCCACCTCACGCGAAGAGTTGACTCATTGGAAAAGACTCTGATGCTGGGAGCGATTGGGGGCAGGAGGAGAAGGGACGACAGAGGATGAGATGGCTGGATGGCATCACTGACTCGATGGACGTGAATCTGGGTGAACTCCGGGAGTTGGTGATGGACAGGGAGGCCTGGTGTGCTGCAATTCATGGGGTTGCAAAGAGTCAGACACGACTGAGCGACTGAACTGAACTGAACTGATGCGAGTGGAGGTACCAGCCTAACAGAGTAAAAGAAAACTCCTTGAACTTTATTTTCTTCTTGTTCTGTTGAGAAACATGAGGTTTGAAGTAAAGAAAGTGGAGTCAGGACGGTGTTGGATGAAGTAAACCCACAGGGCTGAGAAGATGGGAGATCTTCCAGCTGTTGTAATGAGTTATTTTCCAGGCCAGGAGGGATGAAATCACAGAACTTGTTGAACATGTGAATGGAAATCCCCGGGGAACCCTGGGATGAGGGAGGTACCAGAACACTCAAGCTGAGTAAATGAAATTCTGAATTTTAAAATTGGGAAGAAGTTAAACTACAGAAACTGCAGATCACTGAGACTTTATGACAATCTTGGCAAAATTCTACTGAAGATTTTTAAGTGATCATTTTCTGAGCCCCTGGAAAATTAAGTAGCAGGTACATGATATCAGTATTAATTCACTAAGATGACATCTCCACAAAGTTTGATTAGGTTTTTGATTATTAGGTTTGATTTCAGGGTTTTCTATAATAAATCAAGAATTCTACACATATAAATTCTTGATTTCTTTAAGACATCTGACATTTCTTATGATATGCTTGTGTAAAAGATGAAGAAATGTGAACTAGATGGTAAGATTGTGAAACTGTGAATAAAGAATGGATTAAGTGAGCATTAACCTGAAATTGTGGCTTCTGCAGAATGCCACAGGATACGGTGTGTATCCTGATGTCAGAGTATCACATTTCTATAGAACTGATGGCTTACAGAAATACCTGCAAATTATTGTCTTAATAACAGTTTTAAATAATACTGTACTATTTGTCAGAAGCATAGCTCTTTTAACCAATCTGCAAGGTTGCTATTAATATTACCATTGTATAGATGAGGAAGTGGAGGTAGTGGTTTTAAGCAATGTATCAATGTTATAAAGCTAATAAACAGCAGAGTTGGGATTCAAAACCTATTCTCTCTGACTTTATAACTCAATAAAGCCTTTGTGGGATCACTAGGAAATTTTGGCTCCATTTCATAGATGAATAAAAGAAGACATAGTGATTATAAAACTCATCTGTATTTACAGTTGGTAAAATAAAAATCAGAATTTGAATCCAGCATTTTGGGCGAAATTTTCTAATATATTTCACTTATTTTTACAATTTATTTCATTGAATTATAGTTGATTTACAATGTTATATTAATTTCTACTGTATAGCAAAGTGATTCAGTTTTATATATATACTTTTGTACTTATATATATAGGCTTCCCAGTGGCTCAGTGGTAAAGAATCTGTCTGCCAATGCAGGAAATGTAATAGACTCAGGTTCAATCCCTGAGTTGGGAAGATCCCCTGCAATAGGAAATGGCAACAACCCACTTAAGTATTCTTGCCTGGAAAATTCCATAGACAGAGAATTCTGGCGAGCTACAGTCAGTGGGATAGCAAAGAATCAGATGCTACTGACTCTCTATACACACACACACACACACACACACACATGCATACACATACACACACACACATATGTGTATAAGATGTTTACTCCTTGGAAGGAAAGTTATGACCAACCTAGATAGCATACTGAAAAGCAGAGACATTACTTTGTCAACAAACGTCCATCTAGTCAAGGCTATAACTGATACACACACACACACACACACACACATATATACACATATGTGTACTTTTCAAACATTCATTTCCATTATGGTTTATCACAGAATATTGAATATATTTTCCTGTGCTATAGAAAAAGCCTTGTTTTTTATCCATCCTATATAAAATAGCTTGCATCAAATCCAGCATTTTTAATATATTTGGAAATCTCTTTAATTTCTAAATTAATAGGCAGTAGTCAATTCTTATATCTGTATCTTCATTTGCTGCAATTCATTCTTTTTAAAAAATTAATTTACTTATTTTAATTGTACTTTACAATAATTACTTTACAATATTGTGGTGGTTTTTCCCATACATTGACATGAATCAGCCGCTGGTGTACGTGTGTCCCGCATCCCGAACCACCCTCTCACCTCTCTCCCCATCCCATCTCTCTGGTTGTCCCAGTGCACTGGCTTTGAATGCCCTGTTTCATTCATTGAATTTGGACTGGTCATCTAAAGCATGTATCATAATATATATGTTTCAATGCTATTCTCTCAAATCATCCCACCCTCACCTTCTCCCACAGAGTCCAAAAATCTGTTCTTTATATCTGTGTCTCTTTTGCTGTCTCATGTATGGGGTCATCATTACAATCTTTCTAAATTCCATACATAAGCATTAATACACTGTATTGGTGTTTTTCTTTCTGACTTCTTCATTCTGTATAATAGGCTCTGGTTTCATCCATCTCATTAGAACTGATTCAAATGTGTACTTTTAAATAGCTGAATAATATTCCATTGTGTATATGTACCACAACTTTCTTATCCATTCATTTGCCGATGAACATCTAGGTTGCTTCCATGTCCTAGCTATTGTAAACAGTGCTGCGATGAACACTGGGGTACACGTGTCTCTTTCAATTCTGGTTTCCTTGGTGTGTATGCCCAGCAGTGGGATTATTGAGTCGTATGGCAGTTCTTGACTTCCTACTTTTGCATTCTAGTCCCCTATAATGAAAAGGACATCTTTTGGGGTGTTAGTTCTAGAAGGTCTTGTGGGTCTTCATAGAACCATTCAACTTTAGCTTCTTCAGCATTACTGGTCGGGGCAGAGACTTAGATTATCGTGATATTGAATGGCTTTCCTTGAAAATAAACAGATCATTCTCTATCGTTTTTGAGATTGCATCCAAGTACTGCATTTCAGACTCTTGTTGACTTGATGGCTACTCCATTTCTTCTAAGGAATCCTTGCCCACAGCAGTAGATATAATGGTCATCTGAGTTAAATTCACCCATTCCAGTCCATTTTAGTTTGCTGATTCCTAAAATGTCAGTGTTCACTCTTGCCATCTCCTGTTTGACCACTTTTAATTTGCCTTGATTCATGGATCTAACATTCCAGGTTCCTATGAAATATTGCTCTTTACAGTATCAGATTTTACTTCTATCACCAGTCACATCCACAACTGGAATTTGTTTTTGCTTTTGGCTCCATCTCTTCATTCTTTCTGGAGTTGTTTCTCCACTGATCTCCAGTAGCATATTGGGCACCTACTGACCTGGGGAGTTCATCTTTCAGTGTCCTACCTTTTTGCTTTTTCATACTGTTCATGGGGTTCTCAAGGCAAGAATACTGAAGTGGTTTGCTCTTACTTTCTCCAGTGGACCACGCTTTATCAAAACTTGCCACCATGACCCATCTGTCTTGGGTGGCTCTACATGGCATGGCTCATGGTTTCATTGAGTTAGATAAGGCTGTGGTCCATGTGACCAGATTAGGGTACGGAATACAGCAGGGCAAAGGCTAATAGAGTTTTGCTGAGAGAATGCACTGGCCATGGCAAACACCCTCTTTCAACAACACAAGACAAGCCTCGACACATGGACATCACCAGGTGGTCAATACCGAAATCAGATTGATTATATTCTTTGCAGCCAATGATGGAGAAGCTCTATACAGTCAGTAAAAACAAGACTGGGAGCTGACTATGGCTCAGATCATGAACTCCTTATTGACAAATTCAGACTTAAATTGAAGAAAGTAGGGAAAACCACTAGATCATTCAGGTATGACCTAATCATATCCCTTATGATTAAACAGTGGAAGTGACAAATAGATTCAAGGAATTAGATCTTATAGACAGAGGGCCTGAAGAACTATGGATGGGGTTTCATGACGCTGTACAGGAGGCAGTGATCAAGACATCCCCAAGAAAAAGAAACGCAAAATGGTTGTCTGACAGGGCCTTACAAATAGCTGTGAAAAGAAGAGAAGCAAAAGGCCAAAGAGAAAAGGAAAGATATACCCATTTAAATGCAGAGTTCCAAAGATCAGCAAGCAGAGATAAGAAAGCCTTCCTCAGTGATCAATGCAAAGAATTCGAGGAAAACAATAGGATGGGAAAGACTAGAGATCTCTTCAAGAAAATTAGAGATACCAAGGGAATATTTCATGCAAATATGAGCACAATAAAGGGCAGAAATGGTATGGACTTAACAGAAGCAGAAGATGTTAAGAAGAGGTGGCAAGAATACGTAGAAGAACTAAACAAAAAAGATCTTCACCACCCAAATAAACATAGTGGTGTGATCACTCACCTAAAGCCAGACATCCTGGAATGTGAAGTCAAGTGGGCCTTAGGAAGCATCACTACAAACAAAGCTAGTGGAGGTGATAGAATTCCAGTTGAGCTATTTCAAATCCTAAAAGATAATGCTGAGAAAGTGCTGCACTCAATATGACAGCAAATGTGGAAAATTCAGCAGTGGCCACAGGATTGGAAAAGGTCAGTTTTCATTCCAATCCCAAAGAAAGGCAATGCCAAAGAATGCTCAAACTACTGCACAATTGTACTCCTTTCACATGCTAGCAAAGTAATGCTCAAAATTCTCCAAGCCAGGCTTCAACAGTATGTGAACCCTGAACTTCCAGATGTTCAAGCTGGTTTTAGAAAAGGCAGAGGAACCAGAAATCAAATTGCCAACATCCATTGGACCATCAAAAAAGCGAGAGAGTTCCATAAAAGCATCTACTTCTGCTTTATTGACTATTCCAAAGCCTTTGACTGTGTGGATCAGAATAAACTGTGGAAAGTTCTGAAAGAGATGGGAATACCAGACCACCTGAGCTATCTGAATGCAGGTCAAGAAGCAACAGTTAGAACTGGACATGAAACAACAGAATGGTTCCAGATTGGGAAAGAAGTACACCAAGGCTGTATATTGTCACCCTGCTTATTTAACTTATATCCAGAGTACATTATGAGAAATGCTGGGCTGGATGAAGCATGAGTTGGAATCAAGAATCCTAGGAGAAATATCAGTAACCTCAGAAATGCAGATGACACCACACTTCTTGCAGACAATGAAGAACTAAAGAGCCTCTTGATAAAAGTGAAAGCGGAGAGTGAAAAAGTTGGCTTAAAGCTCAGCATTCAGAAAACTAAGATCATGGCATCCAGTCCCATCACTTCATGGCCAACAGATGGGGAAACAATAGAAACAATGAGAAATTTTATTTTTCTGAGCTCCAAAATCACTGCAGATGGTGACTGCAGCCATGAAATTAAAAGATGCTTACTCCTTGGAAGAAAAGTTATGACCAACCTAGATAGCATATTAAAAAGCAGAGACATGACTTTGCCAACAAAGGTCTGTCTAGTCACAGCTATGGTTTTTCCTGTGGTCATGTATGGATGTGAGAGTTGGACTGTAAAGGAAGCTGAGTGCTGAAGAATTGATGCTTTTGAACTGTGGTGCTGGAGAAGACACTTGAGAGTCCCTTGGTCTGCAAGGAGATCCAACCAATCCATCCTAAAGCAAACCCAATTTTGAGAGCCACTAAAGCTAAGGAGTTTAGTTGAAAAATAGTCATAGAAAAGGAAAGTGAGAAAAACTACAGACTTCTTGGCTGAAGTTCAAGGAATACAATCCTGACGTTTACTTGTGGGCGGGACTAAGGATGCTCAAGGCTGTGCAAGGTGCATAGTCTTTACATATTTCATCTGAGAGAGGATTTAGGTTACAATGACATCAAAAAACTTAGCAAGTGATTGTATTTTTTGAGCAAAATGAATTCCCAGGAGTTTTCCAGTGACTTGTTATTTCAAATGTGGTCCATGGAGCAGCATCAGCCTACTCAGGAGTTGTTAGACATTCAGAATTTCAGATCCCATCTCACAGTGATTCACCTTACACTACAATTTGGAAGGACTGCTCTGGCTGAGCATCTTTGTGTTATATGAGAGGAAACTGAAGTTAAGGACTTTGCCAAGAGTCATGGAACTGAATAGACACAGTCTGAAATTCAGTGAGAAGGGGTCTAAAAATTAACTTTTTCTTAAAAGAAAATCTCTTGTTCCAGCTTGCCTATATCCTCTCTTACTCTGGGGGGTCATAAATTCCCAATCATAGTCATAAAATTACTAAGTGCCTTATTGGCAGGAGTTCGTAGGGTGAGGATTCCTGTGTTCATTAGATGTGGGACTAGAACTGTTTCCACTTTTAAATATCTTGACATATCTTGACAATAATTACCTTTGGGATGGGGGTGGTAAGGGTGGAAAACTGAAATCATTCATTTATTATTATTTTTTTTAAAAAATTATTTATTATTTTTGGCTGTCTTTTATGCTGTCTTTGTTGCTGTGTGGGCTTTTCTCTAGTTGTGGCGAGAGGGGGCTACTCTTTCTTGTGGGCTTCTCTTTGTAGCTTCTCTTTTGGAGCATGGGCTCTAGGGAGCATGGACTTCAGTTGTTGTGGTGCACAGACATGTGGGATCTTCCCAGATCAGGGCTTGAGCCCATATCTCCTGCATGGTTCATTCTTTACCACTGAGCCACTGGGGAAGCCCTATTATTATTAACAGTAAGTGAGTTACAGATATGGAGTCCTGGAGACTGGTTGAGAAGGAGAACCTAGTTCTTCCCTAGAGAGCCATCTTTTCAAGTTGTATTTTTACGTTCCTTCCACAAAGACTTTCTGGAGGAGCCTTGTGACTGTCTTGCCCAGTCCTGTACATAAAAATACTTTGTCTATCCACACTCCTATAGGAAGCAAGTCCTGATGATAAGCTGGAGTTGTGAACAGTCTAGGTCTGGTCCTCTGCCAGTTCTGCAGCTTGATGTTTCTTTCTCCAATCTGCTCCTGGAACCCCCTTTCCTTAATTTGTAGCTTGTGCCCTCACTATGGACCTAAAATTTCTAAGTGTCTCATAATTAATAAAGGCCGAGAAGGACAAAAGACATGTTGGCTTCTCTGTGAGCAGCCAGGCATTTGCCTTGTCCATAGGGGTCTGAATGAAGCCAGGTGAATTGAGGAGCAATGTGGTATTTGTCTGGAGGACCAGTGGTTGGTATTTTTAAAGTGTTAAAAGAACTTAAATCAAATTCCTGTGATTTTAGGCAGGTGGAAAAGCTTTAATGCAGAGGTAGTGAAAAAAAAAAAAAAAAAGTGCCCTGAGCAGGATCTCAGGAGGTGAGGCTTCTATTGATTTTATTCCCAGTTCTTAAGCCCCTAGCTGTAAAACCTTGGGCAAATGCATCCTCATTCTGGATTTTAACTGAGCACTCCTCAAGGGATCCTTGTTAATCAGCTTTGTTTCCCATCTCCAGTACAGAGCCTGACTCACAGCAAAGCTCAATAAAATGCTGTCAAATAAAATAGGACTTTGTCTTATTTATAAAATGAGATCGTAGGATTAAAACAAGACAATTAGCAAGGAATAGTCTAGTCTTGACATCATCTGACTTCATGGCCTTAAATTCTAATTTTTAAAAGCATCAACAAACTCTAAAATACAGTGACATAATAGCTGTGTATTACAAAATCACAGTGGATGGTGACTGCAGCTATGGAATTAAAAGACACTTGCTCCTTGGAAGAAAAACTATGACAAACCTAGACAGCATATTAAAAATCAGAGACATCACTTTGCCAACAAAGGTCCATACAGTCAAAACTATGGTTTTCCCAGTGGTCATGTATCAATGTGAGAGTCGGGCTGTAAACAAGGCTGAGAGCCAAAGAATTGATGCTTTCAAACTGTGGTGGAGAAGAAGACTCTTGAGAGTCCCTCGGACAGCAAGGAGATCAAACTAGTCAATCCTAAAGGAGATCAGTCCTGAATATTCATTGGAAGGACTAATGCTAAAGCTGAAGCTCCGGTACTTTGGCCACCTGATAGGAAGAGTTGATTTATTGGCAAAGACCCTGATGCTGGGAAAAATTGAGGGCAGGAGGAGAAAGGAGAAAGAGAGGATGAGATGGTTGGATGGCACCACCTATTCAATGGACATGAGTTTGAGCAAACTCCAGGCGATAGTGAGGGATAGAGAAGTCTTGGCGTGCTGCTCTTCATGGGGTTTTAAAGAGTCAGACATGACTGAGAGACTGAACAACATGTGCTGTCTGAATGCCAAGTCACTTCATTTTTGTCTGACTTTTTGCGACCCTATGGACCAGAGCTCGCCAGGCTCCTCTGTCCATGGGATTCTTCAGGCAGGAATATTGGAGTGGACCCAGGGATCGAAACTGCATCTCTTAAATCTGCACTGGGAGGCAGATTCTTTACCACTGGCGCCACCTAGGAAGCCCAGGTGTATCTACAAAAACTTTTGCCTATTTTATCTCAATAAAATTAAAACTCCTGAGATCTAGGTTTCATCGCTTACATTTGAAGGAAGAAACTGAAGCTAGACACAGGGGTTAATGAAGTCACAGAGCCTGGGTTTAAGTCTAAATCACCTAATCGTAAATCAACTGTCTTTCCCACCCACCCTATGTCCTGTCCTGGCATTTTAAGAACTGTATTTCTTCTTGCGTCTTTGGTCACCTCTCTCTAGCATTTGCTCTCCTTCTTCTGCAGTATGGCATTGTAACATAGGTGGCTGTGGAATTGTAGATGAGAGAAATCAGCATATTTGAAGACTAGAACAGCCAGCACATCTAGCAACAGAAATAATAATGATATTTTGAAAATGTCTGGTATTCCAGTCATCAGCTGTACCAGTGACTATGTAAGAGGGTCCAATCTCCTGTCTCAAGAGCATGGAGAGCCCATTTCCAAGAATTGCCTGCAGAAAGAACCAGACTCATACATTCTGCTCTTTCCTGTGTCTGCCTTGAGTTTCTTGAGGGAGTTTAATGTTAACACTGGTATCAACTTCATTGAAATGCCACATTAAATAAGTCACATGTAAGTGAATCCGAATTCAGAGAGAGCACAGGAAAGCCCAGTTTTAAACATTCTATCAGAGTTCTTTGGGTAAAGGCTCAATTACATTAAATTAAGCAGCCAGCTAGCAAGGCTAAAAGAGTTAGTAGGCAAATACAATGTGCTCTTTTACAATAGCTCCGAGAACTATAGGTCAGCTTCTACTTCTGTTGGGAAAATAACATTAGGGGAACATTTGTAAAGGGCCTATCATTGTCTTGATAAGTTGATACTGAAACTGGTAATCAGTGAAATTGGAGGCATCTTATTTCCTGTTTGAATAGAAGTGAGGTAGAGACACAAAGAGAGAGTCCATCTCAATTTGTCCTAGTATTTCCTGATTCAGATCTCTCAAGCCTGTATCTCTTACTTAGTCATACCTCAGGTGTAGCTTCCAGGGAAAGTCAATGATACAGGGCAGATAAGAAGTAATTATAGGAGATTGGATTAGCTGATTTCTCCTTTATAAACGCAGGCACACACAATAGAAGTTCTTACTGCATAAACAAATGGAAAAATCTTTAAGTGGATTCCTGAAACATATCTTTTAGACTAGTGAAATTTTCTTTGCAGTGTAGTTTCAATTACTAAGCCTACAGATACTCTGCCGTGTAAGAGTTTCTAGAACAGAAGAGCATTCAGAATCATGTTAAATTCTTGGTTTTGGACAGGATAGGAAAAGCATCACCCTGCACTGTTTGAGGCATCTGGATATACAAGTACTCAATTACAAAGGCATTTTGGTCCACAGCTCACTGGACACAGTTAGGAACCAGTCTTGGGTGCCTTTCCCATGACTATTTGTGATGCCCCTCTCTAGCGAACAAGTGTTTCCGTGGTTAGACCTGGGAATTCAGCACAGACAACGATTCTGCAATTAATTGTTTTTTTTTCTTACATCAGAAGCCACTATTGTCTCTGTTCTACTGAGTAAAGGCCGTACCCTATCATTAATTTTTTCCCCTAGATTTCTTACTTATTGCAAAGGGAGTACTGCTCCCAAATTAATGGCAGAGAATGTCCCCAGGTATCTGGGGGTTTGCAAGTTTGTTTCTCAAATCCATGAATTAGGCAGTCATGAAATACGGGCACAAGTGACATCCGAGAGTATTTTAACCCTCTATCTTCCAAAGTTATGATCAAATATGCCCCAAAGTGGTTATCATTTACTTTTTGCTGGAATGTCCTCTTCCCTATAACTTTATGCTCTGAATTTAATATCACACTATTATGTTTCTCAGAGGATATGCTGTACATACTGTTGAATAGTTGTGAATATCATTGTACAGCTTATGATTAGACAATCTTTTTTTCCCACTGTCAAGGCCTCATACACTACCTAGCTTCTTAGGAAAGAAGCTAGGTGATTCTTCTGCACTGCATTCCCAAATACTCAACATGTCATATTCTTTGGTTAAAAGCAATCCTAAAACGAATGATTTCTCAGTTAACAAATGACTTTTGCATATAAGTATTTCTTTGATCTTTAAAGCAATCTTGAAGGTGGACTGGCCAAGTTTAATCAATTTTCCATGAAAGAATGTCAGTATTTATTCTTATGAACATCAGGACACATGCTTATCTGATAATAACCACTTTATTTTAAAGGTGTATTTAAATTCTGACTTTGCCACTCCAAAGTAATGTAGCCAACGTAATCCTTTGGTTTAAGTAACTGTAGAAATCCTCTTTCTTTATTTATCTCAAGATTCAAATTACATTTAATTTTATTGGAGGATAATTTTCTAGTCACTAGAAACCTTCATAGCTGATGAAAAAACGATTTTGTGTTACTTAAAAGGATAAAAAATATTTTTATGTAACTGGTGGTCATTTGGATTTTCCTTTTGTGATGCATTTCTTCAGGACATTAGCCACTGCTTTCTACTGTATTGTCTAGATTTTCTTTTGTTTTTCTAATTAAATTTATAATTTCCTAATACCTGAAATCAATATAATGTTATACATCAATTAAATCTCAATAAAAGATTTGTAGTTTCCTTATAACACTC
>SJYT01050507.1:274827-289561 GCA_006410635.1 Cephalophus harveyi | reverse complement strand
TTCCAAAGAAATCCCAGGGTTGATCTCCTTCAGAATGGACTGGTTGGATCTCCTTGCAGTCCAAGGGACTCTCAAGAGTCTTCTCCAACACCACAGTTCAAAAGCATCAATTCTTCGCCGCTCAGCTTTCTTTATGGTCCAACTCTCACATCCATACATGACCACAGGAAAAACCATAGCCTTGACTAGACGGACCTTGGGTTTCCGTAAATTTTCAAGTTGAGTAGGTTAAAGTCTATTTTTGAGAAAAGCCACCAGAGGGCGCACTGAGATAATTTTTCTAAGAAAAAAGTTATTCAAGCCAATTGGATCTTTTATATAAGTAATTTCACTAGGTTTCTTTCAGAACAGAAATTCTTATGACTATGTAACATTTCTGTAAAATAAAAATTACAAAGTTCAACCCACAAAATTCAAAATATTGATAGTTGTAGATTTATTCTTAAAACAGATATCCATAATTAAGATAACTCTGGCCTGAAACAGTTTAAGTAAATTATGTTAATCCTTTGTATTTAAAAAGAATTGTAAAGAATCTGCCAGCAATGCAGGAGACCTGGGTGTGATCCCTGGGTCAGGTATACCCCCTGAAGGAGGGAACGGCTACCCAGTCCAGTCTTCTTGCCTGGAGAATTCCATGGACAGAGAAGCCTGGCAGGTTACAGTCCATGTGGCCACAGAGTCAGACATGACTGAGGGACTAACACTTGGATACAATTGCTAGGGAATTTAATATTTAATCCTATACTTATGTCCACAGGATTTAAACTTCAGGATTTTAACTTAACAATTGCTATATTTGGATATTATTTTTATGTTACCCCAAACATTTGGATTTTTCCAAACACAATCAATTTAAACTTAACCTTAATTCGCTATGTGGATATTGATAAACCTAGATAATTAACCATAAAATAGATAAGCCTATCAGCAATAACTGAGTAACATTGGTCTCCATATAACTCCTTGACAGAGGCCAACTTTTCTGATAAGTCAGGAGTCAGCAGTGCAGAGTTGATACAATGGTCCCATGATGCTTTGAATGTCTGGGGTCCTTTAAAATAATTTTTTTTAAATTTATTTGGCTATCCTGGATCTTCTTTGTGGCGTGCAGGTTCTTAGTTGTGGCATGTGGGATCTAATTTCCTGACCAGGGGTTGAATCTGGGCCCCCTGCGTTGGGAGCACGGAATCTGAGCCACTGGAGCACCAGTGAAGTCCCTGGTCCTTTAAAGACTTCCCAGCACCATTCTTAACACAAGCTGTTTTATTGCCACTTCATCATCACAAGTCCAGCCTCTTTTCTGTATTCCTTTCAGGAAGAAAGAAAAGGAGAGAGGAAGAGGTCACACCTATATACAGAGAGCAATAATTTCCCTGGAGGTCTCCAGTGAACTTGGGCTTACATACACATCACTTACACCGTGTATGGTTTGTTCTTGGAGTTGTACACTGTTTGGACAACTGTATAAGGACCCATGTCTACCGTTATAGACTCGTACTGGGTAGTTCCAGGCCCCCCACCTTGAAATCCCTGCCATGTCCACAGTGCTCCACCTTCTCACCCTTCTTTCCCCAAACTCTGGCAACCACTGATCTTTCTACTGTCTCCATAGTTTTGCCTTTTTAGGAAGTCTTATAGGTAAAATTATATGGTATGTAGCCTTTTTATTGGAGAAGGAAATGGCAACCCACTCCAATATTCTTGCCTGGAGAATCCCAGGGACAGAGGAGCCTGGTGGGCTGCTGTCTATGTGGTTGCACAGAGTTGGACACGACTGAAGTGACTTAGCAGCAGCAGCAGCAGCCTTTTTACACTGGCTTGTTTCAGTTAGTGATTCTGCTTGCTTACTCAGTCGCTTAGTTGTGTCTGACTCTTTGCCACGCCGTGGACTGTAGCCCACCAAGCTTCTCTGTCCCTGGGATTCTCCAGGCAAGAATATGCAGTGGGTTGCCATTTCCTCCTCGAGAGGATGTCCCCAACCCAGGGATCAAACCCGCGTCACCTGTGTCTTCTGCTTTGGCAGGTGGATTCTTTACCACTGAGTTACCTGAGAAACCCTAAGCAAGCAATAGGTAAAATCATACAGTATGCTGCCTTTTTATACTGGTGTCTTTCAGCTGGTAAAATGCACTTAAGTTTCCTCTATGTCTTTTTATGCCTTTAAAACTGTTTTTTTTGACCATGCCAAGAGATTTTAGTTCCCCCACCAGGGACTAATTCCAGGCCATGGTAGTGAAATCACCAAGTTCTAACCACTGGACTGCCAGGGAATTCCCAAGAGCTCATTTCTTGTTAGTGCTGAATGACGTTGCCTAGATGTATTGCTCTTTGTTAATCCAATTACCTACTGAAGGACATCTTGGTTGCTCCCAGGATTTAGCAATTATAAAGAAAACTGCTATAAGTATTTGTGCACAGGGGTTTGTGTGAGTAGTTTTTTACTCATTTTATAACTACGAGGAGTATGGGAAAATCTAAATGAAAAAGTCTTCCCCAGTTAAGCAAAGAACTGAAATTTATTTTATTTGAAACTGCTATGCTTTCATGTAAGGGGCATGACAGACAAAAACATACTATGACTATTCAGAAAACTCTTCAAGAAAAAAAGTAAAAAATAATGGAAATGCTCTTTCATAAAAGTAAAACCTCTTTGTAATACCTCAAGATTATTTTCTGTGTATTTAAGCTTCATAAAACCTTTAGTTTTGAGATTGTACCTTCTATGGAAAGGGCATATTTATTCAGTAATAGCAAAGATAAGTGGCTTTTTAAAAAAGGATATATGCCTTAAATATCATTAAACTTCATATCTTCAGCATAGGTTGAATTCCTGGATTTCATCCTCTATTAATACTTTGTTCAATAGATGGCACAGATGATGAAATGGTTGGAAGGCATCACTGACTCAATGGACCTGAGTGTGAGCAAACTCCAGGAGACTGTGAAGGACAGAGAAGCTTGGTGCGCTGCAGTTAAGGGGTCAGAAAGAGTAGGACACGACTCAGCAACTGAACAACAACAAGTGGCCCAGAGAGGCCATCGATACAGACAGCCCAGTCGACATAATGTATTTTAACAGATGCTGGAAGAATTAAATGTCATCAGTCAGGGTCCACTAAAAGATTCTCAAGGAAAGCTCTGAAAATATTAGGGAAACTAAATATTAGAATTTTGAGTCATAAACAAGAGTTTGAAATTAAAAAAAAATATTTTTTTTAAGAAAACAAACAAAAAAAACAGGTTCCCCACACTGGAGCCTCCCATATCCTTGGGCCATGGTGACTGGAGACAGGTTTCACTGTGGCCAGCAGTCACCCTCAGGGCTGCGGCTTCGATTGCCTTTTCTCGTCTTCTGCTCGATCTGAAGGCAAAAATGTGACTAATTAGGGAGGAGCCTGGTAGGCTGCAGTCCATGGGGTCGCTAAGAGTCGGACCCGACTGCGCGACTTCACTTTCCCTTTTCACTTCCATGCATTGGAGAGGAAACGGCAACCCACCCCAGTGTTCTCGCCTGGAGCTGCTGTCTATGGGGTCGCACAGAGTCGGACACGACTGAAGTGACTTAGCAGCAGCAGCAGCAAAGAACTATATAGACCCAGTAAAACCCAACAGATTCAGAGCCTGCTCTTGGCTGAGAAGCCAGGAATCTGCTTTTATCCTGAGTTATGGCTCCAATTGCCAGACTCTTAAGGAAACAAGGTCCCTCAGTTTGATTTTCCAAAAGCTGAGCCCTGTCCGGACGTCCCTACAGGCTGCAGCTGGCGGGACTCGCAGGCTGTCCCCTGAGTCCTCTGACTCATTTCTGTCTCCAGCCTGCTCCTCTCTATCCCCACGCCTCTGTTGACTCATTGACCTGAGCTTTGCACAACTCACTAATTGCATCTATTTCTCTCCAGGTCATCACAAATCACCGTTTCCAAACCTCATTTTTATCTCAGGTGCTCATAAAATGATTCTTGTTTAAAGACTGAAAGAGCTTCTGTGATTACATATAATTGAGTACAGAACTAGCTTCCCTGCTTATCAGTCTCATTAAATGGTGCGGGGTGAGGAGGGAATGAGAGAAAAATCACTCTTGACAGCTGGGGAGCCTCATTGGAACAGCAAGCTGATTGAATGCTCTGCTTCTGAACTGGATGTTTTGCTCTTGGAAATACATAAGAAATGATTCTTCCTAAGTGTTAACTTTGTTTTAAAAATACTTTAGGAAATGTTCTGTATTATTAAAGGACCCAGTCTAAAACCTTTATCATATCCTTCAAAGCTTATCACAATTTAACCTCCATTCAATTTATAATTCTTGTAAAAACTTGAAGTGAAATTCTCATAATAGAAATGTAATCTAAAAATGAACGATTGATAATTAGTACATTCATAAAGTTGGGCAGCCACCACCTCTGTCTGGTCCCAAACATTCTCATCACTCAGAATGAACCCTGTATCCACTAAGCAGTCTTTTTTACCTCCTCTTCCCCAGCTCCTGGCAACCACCAGTCTGTAACTATTCTGGATACGCTGTATAAAGGGAATCATAGAATAGGTGACCTTTGGGGTCTGACATATTTCACTCAATATGTTTTCAAGGTTCATCCACATTGTAACGTGTCAGTACTTCAGTTGATGGACATTCGAAGTCTACACTTTCTGTGTTTGGCTATTATGAATAATGTTACCGTGAACATTCAGGTGCAAATTTTTATGCAGACATGCTTTCCCTTCTCCTAGGTGAAAATGAATGGAACTGCTGGATCGTGTGGTGACTCTCTATTTAACCTGCTGAGGAACTGAAGGACTCTTTCCCAAAGTGGTGGTACCATCTCACATCCAAATGGTAGAGGCTAATGGTTCTAATTTATCTACCTTCTCACCAACACTTGTATTATCTCTTTAAAAAAAATCATAGTCTCCTAGTGGATATGAAGTGGTATCACACTGTGGTTTTGACTCGTATTTCCCTAATGACTAATGACACTGAGCATGGTTTCATGTGCTTGTCGGACACTTGCATATCTTCTTTGGAGAAATGTCTACTAAAATCTTTGGCCTGTTTCTATGAATGTATGCATGTGTATATGAATGTGTATATGCATGTGTATATGAATGTGTATATGCACGTGCTAGTTACACTTGTCACTGTCATACTTCATAGAGTTCTTCATTTTTGAACTCCTAAAGAAAAACACTGTTGCATTGATTGTTAAATCTGCATTTATCTGGGGATTCTAAAGCTGATGGTGGTGGTGGTAGTTTAGTTGCTAAGTCGTGTCTGACTCTTGCGACCCCATGGACAGAGGAGCCTGGCAGGCTTCAGGGGGTTCTCCAGGCAAGAATACTGGAATGGGTTGCCATTTCCTTCTATGGGGATCTTCCCAACCCAGGAATCAAATCCAGGTCTCCTGCATTGTAGGCAGATTCTTTACCAACTGAGCTATAAGGGAAGCCCCTCTGAAGCTGAGCAGAAGGTTAATAGGAAGATTTTAATTGAAAGACAGTAATCACAAAAATGGAATGCCTTGTGGATCAAAATGTGTGCCCATTTTAAAATTGAGTCATCTGTCTTTTTGTTGTTGGGTTGTAGACATTCTTTATAGATTCTAGATCCTAGACCCTCTCAGGTATATGATTTGCAAGAACAGTTTTCCCTATTCTGTACATTGTCTTTTAATTTTCCTGGTAGTGCCCTTTAATGCACTTCAAAGTTTTAAATTCTGATGAAGTTCAGTTTATTCTTTTTTTTTCATTATGACTTTAGTGCTAAGTTTTAAATTTCAAGTCAAAGAAAAGATGAAGAGGTAAAAAAAGTATCTCTCTGACTTGGTGCTATTTGATTGCCTTCAAAAACTTATAGGAAAGGGAAGATGAGCTCTGGCTGATGGAACTTTCTCTTCACTGTTTGCTAGTATGAAAAACAACAGAAGCCTTTCAATGTTTATAAATGATGACTTTTTCTGAGAACTTGCCACTCGTCGGAAATAGCTTTTTATTCAAAGAGGCAGAGATGTAACCTCAAAGATGAAGTGCAGCTTGCTGGTTATGATTAAAGGGCTGTATTTTGGGGGGAGTCTGCGTTTATATCTCTTTTTAGCAAAAACTGTGGATGTGTTCCCATACCAAAAGACAAACCTAATACAACAGATACAAACTAGAAGATGGTCTTGTGAAAGCTCCTGGCATTTATTTATTGGGATCCTCCAGGTTTCAAGTATGGGAGCTCCTTGAAGAGAATTTCCCATTTAATTCCCTGACATCTCAGGAATAGACCGTGTTATTGATATTATTGCTCTCTGGTTGAAGGTTTAGGGACAGCATGTAAGATTTGCCTTCAGTCATTCATTGTGAAAGGAACCGATCAGTTTCAGCGTGGAATGCTGCTCCTCATTCAGCCCATGGATGACACCCTGGCGGGGGAGTCGGGCATGGAGGCTGACCCCCTCTTGGCTGCACAGACAGCGCCATGCCATGCGGGGATCAGGCGCTGCCATCAGCGTCCTGGGCAAGGGTGTGAGGTGGAAGCTTGGGTATTCTCAACCCACATGAACAAAGATTCTATCCATCAATTTCCACCAAAAGCACCTTTGCTAACATTAATCATGACTTTGTGGGGTAACTTCATGGGCTAAACCCAGTGATGGCTTCTCATTCTCAACGCGTTCAGGCTGTGAGCAGTTCCTAGCACAGGTGAGCATGCCTCTCTGAGACACTCTTTGCTTGGCTGAAGGATACTCCTCTTCCTTGGTTATTTTGCTGCTGCTCTGACCACTCAGTTTATGAGTCCTTTGCTACAATCTGGAAACACTGCCGTGTCCAGAACTCTGTTCTCAGATATCACCTTTTCTCAAAGCTGTGTTTACCCTCAGTCTGGCTCATGGCTTTCCATGCCATCTACAGTTAAATGCATGCTTACAATTTCTAAATGTATGTCTGGACTCTGACTCGCTTTAAAATGCCAGACTTAATTCTGCAACACTTACTTGACATTTCAGATATAAGCTATCTACAGGCATCTCAGCTTTACTGTGGTTCCCTGCACATCTTCTCTTTTCTTGGTCAGTGGTGACTCCATCCCTCCAGCTAAGGCCAAAAACTTGGTGTCATCCTTGACTTCTCTCTTCCTCTTGTATTCTACATCCAATTTGTCAAAAAGCCCATCACTTCTAGCTTCAAAAGACACCTATGACCTGTCCTTTCTCATCCCTCATCTTGATGCGAGCCAGCCTCTTCTCAGGGGGTGGCCGTGGCTGCATCACATGATACCTCAGCCTCATCCCTTTTCCCATCTGGGTCTTATGCTGTCAGTTTCTCAATCTGCAGCAATTAACAAAACACTTGTCCTGCTTCCTCTGTTTACTTAATGTGTTAGGACTTGTGGCATTTGCGATTTTTAAGCACTGCGTTTATTTTCCCACTTAAATAATTTCCTAAACTAATAAAAATAACTTTTATAGAATAAATTCTTAAAGTTTATTTTACACTTAGAAAAATCATGCATATTCCTACTTTAAGGGTTCAACAACTTTGCCTTTCAATGACAAAGTAAACTGAAAACAATTTAAGTGCAAGTACCAGAGGGTGACTGGTTCCCAGTTTGTGTTAAAGTGGGATTATTTTTATGAATTCTCATCCATGGGAGATTTGAGAGGGAGGAGCTGGAGATTCTCTGCAAGGTCAGCCAGTCCATTCTCCCAATTAGGGCAGCATATTTTTCTTCCAGATGAGCCTTTTAAACCTTCACCCTGCCAAGGTAATGTCCCGGGTCTCAATATAACAGGGATCATTGGAGCCGTTGGAGCCTTGGGAGCTGTCAGCGTTTATGATCTACAGGGAGCTCAGTGCATGGTGTATGCACCATTAAGACACCTATAGCTAGCTACTCTGGTTGACAAGGACCATTTGTCTGCTCGACATCAAAACAGTCTAAGTCAGTGGTCCCCAACCTTTTTGGCACCAGGGACCAGTTTCATGGAAGACAATTTTTCCACAGACTGGGAGTAGGGGGATGGTTTGGGGATGATTCACGCCCATTACATTTATTGTGCATTTAATGTCTATTATTACTACATCAGCTCTACCTCAGATCATCAGGCATTAGATCCCAGAGGTTGTGGACCCCTGGTCTAAGTCACGGGGGTTGCTGTTTCTTGTCTTCATGGAGGGGCTTTTTCCTTCTAGTTTATCATTCCTTCCATCCAGCTATCTTGCCAATGTACTGATAGATTACCTCAGTATTTTCTATTCTCGATTTCTCTGGTGGTTCAGATGGTAAAGAATCTGCTTGCGATGTGGGAGACCTGGGTTCGATCCCTGAGTTGGGAAGATCCCCTGGAGAAAGGAATGGCAACTCACTTTAGTATTCTTGCCTGGAGAATTCCATGGACAGAGGAGCCTTGTAGGCTACAGTGCACGGGGTTGCAAAGAGTTGGACACAACTGAAACAATTTAGCGGACGATGACCATATAAAGCTGATATCAGCATCACAATCACATTAATGAACATCTCCATAACTGCCAAAAGTCCTATCGAAACTGGGCTGCACTGCAGTGCTGGGTTGCTGGTCTCTGCCGAGACTGACCCTCTGACAAGTCGATGGAAGCCAGGTTCCTCTGGAGGCCCAGACTTGCAGGACAATTAGTTCCTCTCCCCACCAGCAGTTCCTGCCTGTGTAGGATGGTGGGATGGTAAGAATTTGTAAACTTTAACCTCACCAGAAAAAGCAAAGATATTAAACCTCACTTAAAAAGCAAAGATATTAAACCTCACTTAAAAAGCAAAGATATTACTTTGCCGACAAAGGTCCTATAGTCAAAACTTCTGGTTTCTCCAGTAGTCATGTATGGATGTGAGAGATGGAATATAAAGAAAGCTGAGCACTGAAGAATTGATGCTTTTAACTGGTGTTGAAGAAGACTCTTGAGAACCCCTTGGACTGCAAGGGGATCCAATCAGTCCATCCTAAAGGAAATCAGTCCTGAATATTCATTGGAAAGACTGATGCTGAAGCTGAAACTCCACTACTTTGGCCACCTGATTCAAAGAACGGACTCATTGGTAAAGACTCTGATGCTGGGAAAGATTGAAGGCAGAAGGAGAAGGGGACGTCAGAGGATGAGATGGTTGGATGGCATCACCGACTCAATGGACGTGAGTTTTACCAAGCTCTGGGAGTTGGTGATGGATGGGGAAGCCTGGGGTGCTGCAGTCCGTGAGGTCACAAAGAGTCAGACATGACTGAGCAACTGAACTGAACTGAACCTCACCAGAATAGGACAAGAGGTGGTATTAAAGTTCATTTAATCACACTTCATGAATTTGTCTCAACACAAAGCATCTCATTCAGAGCAAGAATAACTTCTGTCTAGTTTCACTCTGGACCCAGAAAGTCAGCCTTTAATCAGATGGACAGAATCTAACACTTACTCATCTGACAACATGGAGTATAGATTTGAATCTTCTCCTTTGTCAGTAATTAGTTTCCCATGGCTTTTGATAAAAAAGTTAAGTTAAAAGTCACCTTGAAAGAAAAGTATCTCACAGTTGTCAAAATGTGGATTTGGTTGGCATAGAAATGCATCATTAAAATACTAACGTGTAAGTAAGTTACTGTTTTCTTTCTTTTTTCTTGTATGGATAGAAGTTTATTATTGTCCATAACTAGCATAGCAAGACCTTCAATTTTACAGTGTGAAAAATAAGGTCAGCATTTTTTATTTATGTACATCTGGCAAATTATGCTGAGTTTTACCTGAAGAAGTAAGGAGAAAATTAATCTTGGAGAAGGAGAAATAGGGGAAGTGGCAGGAACAAGGAGGAGAGGCAGGCGTCACTGGGCCCTGAGTGCTTCCTCTCAGGGCCTTTCGCCATCTCCCGGAGGAGGCAGAACAGACAGCAGGAAGCCTCAGGGATAAACTCCCAGCCCCCGACCCCCAAGTGTGACCAGCTCTTTCCCTCAATAATCTTACATTACCTGACAGCCTGCATCTTCACTCCCAGAACAAGGCAGACTAAGGTGGACACTAATTTGTTCTCATTGGCGTGTGCTCAGAGGAGAATTCCAGGCTGATCATAGGTTTCCCAAATTCACCTTCCCCAGTTTGCCCTGCTCTTACATGCCTCTTTTTCCTTTACTGAATATTGCTGTGTGTGTGTGTGTGTGTGTGTACTCAGGTGCTCAGTCGTGTCCAACTCTTTGTGGCCCCATGGACTGCAGTCCGCAGGCTTCTTTGTCCATGGAATTCTCCAGGCAAGAGTCTTGACCATTGGACTACCAGGGAAGTGCCACCTTTTAAATTGTAATGCGCTATACACCTTATTCTAGATTCCGGAGGTCTGGCAGTGAACACAGCAGATCAAGTGGCCTGCCAGCACAGCTGGGGGAATGGAAAAGAAACACAGGAAGTATGTAAAATATATAGTGCGGAGAGTCATGAGTGGTGAGGAGTGAAAAATAAAGGAGAGGATTTCCCTGGTGGCACACAGAAAGATCCCACATGGCTCAGGGCAACTAAGCCTGTGTCCACAGCTACTGAGCCTGTGCTCCAGAGCCTGGGAGCCACAGCCGCTAAGCCCGAGCGCCTAGAGTCTGCGCCCCACAAGAGAATCGCTGCAAGGAGAGGTACCGGCACTGCAGCGAAGGGCAACAGGAGACAGCTTGAGAAAAGCGACGAAGACCCAGCGCAGCCAGACAGAAATAAATCACTAAAGAAGAGAAGATGACGGAGAGAAACGGGGGTATAATGTGATGAAAGAGCACGTGGGGGGTTTAGGTAAGGGGGCAGGGCAGGCTCTCACTGGGCCAGACTGGAGCAGGGGTGAAGAAGTTCCTGTATGGACACCTGAGGACGGGGCTCCAGGGAGAGAAGACAGGAGGTGCAGGTGTCCAGAGGCAGACTTGCTCAGTGCATTTAAGGAATAAAGCGGAGACCAGCGTGGCTGGAGCAGAGATGGAAAGCCAGGGCCTGCAGAGCTGGTGGGAACAGTAAGTTCTTTGGTTTCTGCTCAGAGTGAAAGGGGGCACCATGTGGGGGGTGAGTGTTGAGCAGAGAGAGGAGTGACAAGACGTGGCCTAGGTTTGAACGGCATCCCTCTGATGTCAAGTTCAGAGAAGATGCAGAAGTTTCAGAGACCAGTTTGGAAGATTAGAAAAGATCCCAGGAGCAGCTTACGGTGCTGGCCCCAGAGTGGGGGTGAGGTGGGGTGCTGCGAGAAGTGTTTAAGTCCCTGATGTGCTCTGAAGGTCAAGCTCACAGCATGTGCTGATAGACTCCAGAGAGTGTAACAAAAAGTCAAGATGCTTGAAGATGCTTCTGATTGATTGAAGGGAAATTGCAAAAGGACCTGGGTTGTACAGGAATCCTAGAAGTTTCATCATCATATGCATATGTATATGATCATGAGTGGACTTCCCAGGTGCCGCTAGTGGTAAAAGAACCCATCTGCCAATGCAGGAGAGATACAGGTTCGATCCCTGGATCAGGAAGATCCCCTGGAGTAGGGCAAGGCAACCCACTCCAGTATTCTTGTCTGGAGAATCCCATGGACAGAGGAGCCTGGTGGGCTACAGTCCATGGGGTCACAAAGAGTTGGATATGACTGAGTGACTGAGCATGTCCTGTGTGTACATTTTGGGAAAGTGACCACTATAGCAAAGAGATTCTGGAGGATAAACATGGATATAGTTTGGATTACCTGAGACATCACATTCTATCCATAGGCAATACCCTCTTATCCTCAGAAAACCCCTGTTTTTGCTTCCTATGAACTTCCCTCAATTGTCGTAGTGAGAAAATGTTTAAACTTCAAGCTCATTTTCAACATACTTATATGCTTCAAAGAACAATTCTAATGTTAAATTGGCTCTTTTCTGCTGTGGAACAGCTGAGCCCAAACAATTCATTATACGGTCAAACGGTCACCCTAATTTGGTTATTTGTACAGAAATAACAGGAATGCTAACGGTCTATTTATTTTGCGCTAATTAAGAATTGGATTTGACTTGATACAAGTAAAATGTTTTCTTAATCAATGACAAAGAATACTTTTTTTAAAAACTGAGATAATTGTGCATACCTGTTCAGTCGTGTCTGATTCTTTGCAACCCCATGGACTGTAGCCTACCAGGCTCCTCTTTCCATGGAATTCTCCAGGCAAGAATGCTGGAGTGGGTTGCCATACCCTCCTCTGGGGATCTTCCCAACCCAGGCATCGAACATGCATCTCTCCTGCATTGGCAGACAGGTTCTTTTACCACTAGAGGCACCTGGGAAGCCCACTCGTGGTCATATACATATGCATATGATGATGAAGCTTCTAGGATTCCCACAAAACCCAGATCCTTTTGCAATTTCCCTTCAATCAATCAAAGGCATCATCATGCATCTTGACTTTTTCTCGCCTTATCCAGGTGATCTTCCTGACCCAAGGATCGAACCCATGTCTCCTGCATTGGCAGGCGGATTCTTTACTCCTGAGCCGCCAAGGAAGCCACGAGATATGTTGGCAGCACTATTATAAAAAGTCTGTAAATATTACAGTCAAAATTCTAGAATAGAATGGTTAAAAGGTTCATATATTTTAAAATGCAGTTGGCAGGAATGTTGCGTATGCTTTAAGTTTGGTTGCTGGTCGGGGCATCTGAACCAGCAGAAATCCCCCATCATCCCCGGAGATGCACAGAGCATATACTGAACCACCTAATGAGATCAGAAAATACTGACTGTATTGTCAGCAACAGGAGATTGGCTTGAGCTCTGGACATCAGGATATTCAAAAACACTCTCTGAGGAGCCAAATCTGTTAAGTGGAGTGTGGGCCTGGTCACTGTCTCCAGGGCCTCCCACCTCACCCCCGAACCCTCCCCGCCCCCCAGCATTTACAGGGTGTGTGAAGTCTGGTCTCCGCAGGAACACAGCCTCTCTCCTGGACAAAGGAAAGCCCATAATGGGAGGCTTGTCAGGATTTTCTTTATGTGTGAAAACAAGTGAGATTCACCAAAATAAAGAATGTTCCCCCTCTAATTAGGCCTTATTTGCTAAAATATCTGCAAAGCCATGGACATTGTTTTTCTCCTAACTGGCAGCCTTCAGACATGCTTGCGGTAGGAATCTGCATCACTGCATGGGGAGCTGGTTGCATTGTTGCTTCATGTTGGTCAGGAGCAATGCCAGGAGTCAGGGTACCCAGGCACCTTCTCCCTCACAGTCGTGGGGTCATCACTGTGAGCACAAACCCAACCAGGCAGAGGGATCTTTAGAACCTTACATGATCTCCCGGTAGGCCAGGCTTCAAGGTACATTTTGCTGCATACAGACAGGGCACAACTCCTCTATTATTCTTACATATAATGCATTTACTTCAAAAGGTAATGAAAATGTTAAACTCATAATGATCTCAGGTGGCCTCTGCCTACAACAGCTTGAAGCAGGGCTTTGGTTCCCAGTCAGAGGTTGAGCATCAGGTCGTGGTGGTGAGAGCACTGAATTTAGGCCACTAGATCAGTGGTCAGTGACAAGGCCCTGGCCCTTCAGCTTTGCAGAAAAGAATTCCCACAAAGATGCAAAGTAGTGAAACCAGTAAAGTTTCACTGCTTTACTGAAAGAAAAGACTACAGTACCTATGGATAGAAACACGGGTGGGCTTGGTGAGAAAGATTCTCACCCTCGTGGCAGTTTTGAGACAGGAATCCAAGTTCTTGTCCATGGAGCCAAAGAATGGAACCCACGAACATGCAAACACTCAGTGTAGCAAGTGAATAGGATTTACTAAAGAGGAGGAAAAGAAATGCAAAAAACCAAAATGGCTGTCTGAGGAGGCCTTTACAAATAGCTGTGAAAAGAAGAGAAGCAAAAGCAAAGGAGAAAAGGAAAGATATAAGCATCTGAATGCAGAGTTCCAAAGAACAGCAAGAAGAGATAAGAAAGCCTTCCTCAGCAATCAATGCAAAGAAATAGAGGAAAACAACAGAATGGGAAAGACTAGAGATCTCTTCAAGAAAACTAGAGATACGAAGGGAACATTTCATGCAAAGATGGGCTCGATAAAGGACAGAAATGGTATGGACCTAACAGAAGCAGAAGATATTAAGAAGAGGTGGCAAGAATACACAGAAGAACTGTACAAAAAAGATCTTCATGACCCAGATAATCACAATGGTGTGATCATTCACCTAGAGCCAGACATCCTGGAATGTGAAGTCAAGTGGGCCTCAGAAAGCATCACTATAAACAAAGCTAGTGGAGGTGATGGAATTCCAGTTGAGCTATTTCAAATCCTGAAAGATGATGCTGTCAAAGTGCTGCACTTAATATGTCAGCAAATTTGGAGAACTCAGCAGTGGCCACAGGACTGGAAAAGGTCAGTTTTCATTCCAATCCCAAAGAAAGGCAATGCCAAAGGATGCTCAAATTACCACACAATTGCACTCATCTCACATGCTAGTAAAGTAATGCTCAAAATTCTCCAAGCCGGGCTTCAGCAATACGTGAACTGTGAACTTCCAGATGTTCAAGAGGGTTTTAGAAAAGGCAGAGGAACCAGAGATCAAATTGCCAACATCCGCTGGATCATGGAAAAAGCAAGAGAGTTCCAGAAAAACATCTACTTCTGCTTTATTGACTATGCCAAAGCCTTTGACTGTGTGGATCACAATAAACTGTGGAAAATTCTGAAAGAGATGGGAATACCAGACCACCTAACCTGCCTCCTGAGAAATCTGTATGCAGGTCAGGAAGCAACAGT
>SJYT01050507.1:255062-274523 GCA_006410635.1 Cephalophus harveyi | reverse complement strand
TATGCAGATGACACCACCCTTATGGCAGAAAGTGAAGAGGAACTCAAAAACCTCTTGATGAAAGTGAAAGTGGAGAGTGAAAAAGTTGGCTTAAAGCTCAACATTCAGAGGATGAAGATCATGGCATCTGGTCCCATCACTTCATGGCAAATAGATGGGGAAACAGTGGAAACAGTGTCAGACTTTATTTTTGGGGGCTGCAAAATCACTGCAGATGGTGATTGCAGCCATGAAATTAAAAGACGCTTACTCCTTGGAGAAGGAAATGGCAATCCACTCCAGTACTACTGCCTGGAAAATCCCATGGACAGAGGAGCCTGGCAGGCTGCAGTCTATGGGGTCGCAAAGAGTCGGACACGACTGAGCGACTTCCCTTCCCCTTCTACTCCTTGGAAGAAAAGTTATGACCAACCTAGACAGCATATTGAAAAGCAGAGACATTACTTTGCCAACAAAGGTCTGTCTAGTCAAGGTTATGGTTTTTCCAGTGGTCAGGTCTGGATGTGAGAGCTAGATGGTGAAGAAAGCTGAGCGTCAAAGAATTGATGCTTTTGAACTGTGGTGTTGGAGAAGACTCTTGAGAGTCCCTTGGACTGCAAGGAGATCCAACCAGTCCATTCTGAAGGAGATCAGCCCTGGGTGTTCTTTGGAAGGAATGATGCTGAAGCTGAAACTCCAGTACTTTGGCCACCTCATGCAAAGAGTTGACTCATTGGAAAAGACTCTGATGCTGGGAGGGACTGGGGGCAGGAGTAGAAGGGAACGACAGAGGATGAGATGGCTGGATGGCATCACTGACTCGATGGACATGAGTCTGAGTGAACTCTGGGAGTTGGTGATGGACAGGGAGGCCTGACATGCTGCGATTCATGGGGCCACAAGAGTCGGACATGACTCAGCTACTGAACTGAACTGAAAGAGGAGGAAAGTACAAGGCTCTCAGCATAGGCACTGAGAGGGGGTAGAGTTCCCCCAAGGCAGGACTTACAACAGTTTTTATATCCTTCCTTGGCTTTGGCTTTGGCTTTTTCACCCCAGGTGAAGGTGAAGTCGCTCAGTCGTGTCCGACTCTTTGCGACCCCGTGGACTGTAACCTATGATTCTCCGTCCATGGGATTCTCCAGGCAAGAATACTGGAGTGGATTGCCATTTCCTTCTCCAGGGGATCTTCCCGACCCAGGGATCGAACCCGGGTCTCCCGCACTGGAGGCAGACGCTTTAACCTCTGAGCCACCAGGGAAGCCCATATCCTTCCTTAAATCATGTTATTTCTAACCAATCAATTTATCTTTTTGGCTTCTCTTGGTCCTTGGATTAAGTTACCACCCTTTTTCATACCCCCGGGCCATTTTACTACCAGATGTATGGGTTTAAGATTAAGGATCACCAGTTGCTTTCCCTCAGGCATATGGAAAGAGGTTAATTACTGACCTTCCCTGTATCTGAGGGGCTTCCCTCATAGCTCAGTTGGTAAAGAATCTGCCTGCCAATGCAGGAGACCCCAAGCAAGGCTAGCAGAGGTGATGGAATACCAGTTGAGCTATTTCAAATCCTAAAAGATGCTGCTGTTAAAGTGCTTCATTCAATATGCCAGCAAATTTGGAAAACTCAGCAGTGGCCACAGGACTGGAAAAGGTCAGTTTTCATTCCAATCTCAAAGAAAGGCAATGCCAAAGAATGTTCAAACTACTGCACAATTGTGCTCATCTCACATCCTAGCAAATTAATGCTCAAAATTCTCCAAGCCAGGCTTCAACAGTACATGACCCATGAACTTCCAGATGTCCAAGCTGGATTTAGAAAAGGCAGAGGAAGCAGAGATCAAATTGCCAACATCTGTTGAATCACAAAAGAAATTAGCTCCAGAAAAAACATCTACTTTTGCTTTATTGATTACACCAAAGCCTTTGACTGTGTGGATCACAACAAACTGTGGAAAATTCTTCAGGAGATGGGAATACCAGACCACCTTACCTGCCTCCTGAGAAATCTGTATGCAGGTTAAGAAACAACAGTTAGAACTGGACATGGAACAACAGACTGGTTACAGATCAAGAAAGGAGTACATCATACATCATGGCTGTATATTGTCTCCCTGCTTATTTAACTTCTATGAAGAGTACATCATGAGAAATGTTAGGCTGGATGAAGCACAAGCTGGAATCAAGATTGCCAGGAGAAATATCAATAACCTCAGATAGACAGATGATATAATCCTTATGGCAGAAAATAAAGAGGAAATAAAGAGCCTCTTCGGAGAAGGCAATGGCATCCCACTCCAGTACTCTTGCCTGGAAAATCCCATGGACGGAGGAGCCTGGTAGTAGTCCATCCTAAAGGAAATCAGTCCTGAATATTCATTGGAAGGACTGGTGTTGAAGCTGAAACTCCAATCCTTTGGCCACCTGATGCAAAGTACTGACTCCTTGGAAAAGATCCTGATGCTGGGAAAAATGGAAGGTAGGAGGAGAAGGGGATGACAGAGGATGAGATGGTCGGATAGCATCACTGACTCAATGGAGATGAGTTTGAGCAAGATCCAGGAGTTGGTGATGGACAGGGAGGCCTGGCATGCTGCAGTCCATGGGGTCGCAAAGAGCTGGACATGACTGAGGGAGTGAACTGAACTGAACTGGATCTGAGTGCTGATAATTTATCAGACTAAAGACATATTCCAGGAATTCAGGACAATGGAGTGGGATGTTTACTGAAAACAAGACTGGGGTCTCAGAGTTCTACACTGACTGCCTAGTAATTTCTACCTCAGTTTGAATTACTTTTATGGAACATTTCTTCCAGGTTTCCTTTGGCCAATCATTTTGATTTGCTTGATTCACAACCCATATTTGTCCGTGATCTCAGGATCACATATTTGATCCTGATCTCAGGATCCTCCCACATGTGCACACACAAAGGCTCTGGGTAGCCTGGCATTAGTTAACATCACTTCCCCTTTGAGCTTCAAGGAGCCTTTCTGTGTATGTGTGGTTGGGGAGGTCTTCTGACTTCCACAATGAGAAATATGTGGTTTGGGCAGGGCCCAGCCTCCTCTCTCAATTATCTTGCTATTCTCCTCTTGGAGTGTTGGTCCACAGGGAATGAATCTCTAATCGCTTTGGCAGGGGTTGGTGGGGTTTGGGGTAGGGGGTGATGGACATCTACCTCCTGCCTCAGTTGGCTGGGGAAATAGGACCTGCCTCAAGGCTGCCCTTGACTATTTATCCCAGGTCTCCTATCACCTCCCTTTCCTAATTACCAACTACTTGAATCTGCCCATTGGAACTCAGGGAAGGTCATGGAGGTTGAATGAGGGCTGTTTCCTATAATCAAAGAAATGGGGGACACCAAGGCCTTGTGCCCAGGAGCAGCCCTGCAGGGCCCTGCAGAATATCATGAACACCTGTGGTGTCAATGTTGGTTTCAATGTCAGTGATTAAATCCGCTGAGGTTTTCTACAAAGCAAGTCTCAGTGAACTATAAATGCTCCCATTGTGTGTCTGCTAATAATAGCCTCTGCTTTTCTTTCTCCTTGGCAGCTGCTTCTATATGTCTCAGTTTTGCTGGTCTGGATGACGGGCGGGGGTAAAGCTAAAGCTGGGTGTTTGCACGGTGCTCCTAGAGGCGGGAGGAGCAGGTCAATTACCCAGCTCTTCCTCTCCTGGTGAGGGAGCTCCTTCTAGCTGGGAAGTTCCTTCTTGGTGCCGAGCAACGCTGGCTTCAAAAATGTGATGATGCAGGCAGAAGGAAGCTGCTTTTCTTCCCTTCTTGGGCAATTATTCTCAGGGTTTTCTTCTACCATCTTGCTAAAACTTCCTAAGTGGACTCCAAACATCTCCCACCTGTTTTGTGGATAGCTGTTGTAGGCGAGCAAAATTTGCCATCTCTCTGGCACAATACTTGTTTTAACCTGATTATTTTCTGAGCTACAGCCAATGTGGAAAGGACTCTGAAAACCATGTAAGAAACACCTTTATTTGTAAGGATATCTTTCTCTCTGTGGGCTTCCCCGGTGGCTCAGTAGAAAAATATTCACCTTCCAAGCGGGGGACGCCGCTTCGATCCCTGGGTTTGGAAGATCCCCTGGAGGGGGAAATGGCAACCCACTCTAGTATTCTTGCCTAGGAAATCCCATGGACAGAGGAGCCTGGCAGGCTACAGTCCATGGGGTTCCAAAGAGTTGGATATAACTGAGCGATTGAGCAACAACTCCCTCTCTGTACCAGGAAGAAGAGGATAACTAAATCTCCAGAAATTCTTATCAGTTGAGAAGACCAGGACTTAAATCTGCATCAACATCACCCTTGATTCCTGTGCTTTTTCTGGTAACCTCCCCACCCTCAACTTCCTCTTTTGTTTTTAGCAGAAGGTTGTGTTGAAGGTGAGATCTTTGCCCATTTTGGCAGGTTACTCAGTTTTCCTGGGTCCCTCCCATGTGTTCAGTTCAGTTCATTTCAGTCACTCAGTCGTGTCTCTTTGCGACCCCATGGACTGCAGCACGTCAGGCCTCCCTGTCCATCACTAACTCCCAGAGTTCACCCAAACTCAATGGCACCCCACTCCAGTACTCTTGCCTGGAAAATCCCATGGACGGAGGAGCCTGGTAGGCTGCAGTCCATGGGNGGCCTCCCTGTCCATCACTAACTCCCAGAGTTCACCCAAACTCAATGGCACCCCACTCCAGTACTCTTGCCTGGAAAATCCCATGGACGGAGGAGCCTGGTAGGCTGCAGTCCATGGGGTCGCTGAGTCAGACACGACTGAGCGACTTCACTTTGACTTTTCACTTTCATGCATTGGAGAAGGAAGTGGCAACCCACTCCAGTGTTCTTGCCTGGAGAATCCCAGGGATGACGGAGCCCAGTGGGCTGCCATCTGTGGGGTCGCACAGAGTCGGACACGACTGAAGCGACTTAGCAGCAGCAGCAGCAGCAGCAGCAGCATGTCCATTGAGTTGGTGATGCCATCCAGCCATCTCATCCTTTGTTGTTCCCTTCTCCTCCTGCCCCCAATCCCTGCCAGAATCAGGGTCTTTTCCAATGAGTCAACTCTTCGCATCAGGTAGCCAAAGTACTGAACTTTCAGCTTCAGCATCAGTCCTTCCAATGAACACCCAGGACTGATATCCTTTAGGATGGACTGGTTAGATCTCCTTGCAGTCCAAGGGACTCTCAAGAGTCTTCTCCAACACCACAGTTCAAAAGCATCAATTCTTTGGTGCTCAGCTTTCTTCACAGTCCAACTCTCACATCCATACATGACCACTAAAACCATTGCCTTGAGAAGACTGACCTTTGTTGACAAAGTAATGTCTCTGCTTTTTAATATGCTATCTAGCTTGTCATAACTTTCCTTCCAAGGAGTAAGTGCCTTAATTTTATGGCTGCAATCACCATGTGCTGTGATTTTGGAGCCCCCCCCCCCCAAAAAAAATCTGACACTGTTTCCCCATCTATTTCCTATAGAGTGATGGGACCAGATGCCATGATCTTAGTTTTCTGAATGTTGAGCTTTACGCCAATGCTTTCACTCTCCTCTTTCACTTTCATCAAGAGGCTTTTTAGTTCCTCTTCACTTTCTGCCATAAGGATGGTGACATCTGCATATCTGAGGTTATTGATATTTCTCCCATGTATATCTATTATAAACTTTTGGTGCATTTTCTCCTGTTAATCTGTCTCCTATCAATTTAGTTCTTAACCGACCCAGAAGATGCCTGAGGGTAGAGAAATATATCTTTCTCCACAACTCTGTCCAGTTGTTGATCTTTGTGGCAGGGGGTGGGGTGTGGGAATGGGATGATGGGGTTTTCCTATGTTGCCATTTTTCTAATGACTCTAAAAATCTTTCATTGTTGTTTTGCTTAAACGGATAACTAAGCATTGTTTCCCAGGTGATGCTAGTGATAGAAAAGCCAGCTGCCAGTGCAGGAGCAGTAAAGAGACTGCTCCTGTTCGATCCCTCAGTCAGGAAGATCCCCTGCAGGAAGGCATGGCAACCCACTCTGTATTCTTGTCTGGAGAATTCCATGGACAGGGGGCCCTGGCTGGCTACAGTTCTTGGGGTCTCAAAGAGTCAGAACTGACTGAAGCAACAAAGCACACGTGCAAGCATTGTTTCCTAGTGACTTTTGGTCTTATTTCATCAAGTGTTCAAATCCTTTGACATTTTGGACAACTTCCCCAAATCAAATTCTAAATGAAATGTCGTTGACCTCTAACTGACTTTGAGATTTCCCAGAAGGCTCTTGGAGAATCTCAAAGGATTTGTTTTCTCGTCTTATCAAGAGATGTGTTACATTACATAAGAAGCATGCTTAATCCTCCCTTAGGTTATATTTGCATGATGTATGCTGTTAAGTATTTCAGAAGCTGTATAAACCTCCTAAAAATTTGTCAGTGTTGTTGCAGTCCATGATATGTCCCAGAATAATATCTGCCATAATTCCAGTTTAAAGCTGTATGTCATAGAAACAAAAAGACTTTCTTATCAGTCACATTATAATGAACTCTCATCACATCTTTAACCGTGGCCATTTAAAATCTTTCATTATTCACAGACACTTATTGTTTTACTCTGGTGATTTCTTGAAAGCTTTTGCAGTCAAATACAGGCCAAAGTGCTTCATCTTCAACAAAAAAAGGAAGGAATTTCCAGGACTCTAGTGGAGAAGCTGTTGTGTTCATGAAACATCCACCCCAGGATGAAACAAAGCAAGAAATGATGATGTGGGATTGAATTAACTGAGAAGTATGACTATAATTGAATGGACTTTTATTTAAAACTTTGCAGATGCTTTAATGTTCTATATTCTGAATATTAAAAAAAAAAAAAAAAAAAAAAAAAAAAACACCTTTTCTCTTTTTTCCTAAGAGAGAGGACTTCTTAAGAGAGGTGGCACTGAAACCAATCTTACTAAAATAACCCTTTCAATATCTTTCACTACCTTTCAATAGTTTTTCCTATGGAGTTCCCATTCCACAATTTACTGCTCCCAGAGCCCAAACCCCTTGTTTCCTTTGTCTACTCACTTCTCCACAACTGTGTCTCCCTTTGTTAAAACTATATATAAATGTACTTTCTAACCATCTCTTTGGGTTTTTACTTCTGTTCTGTGAAACCCTCTTTATGCAGACAAACTGAACTTTTCTTCTGTTAATCTGTATTTTGTTGTTGTTGTTTAATTTGGATGCCTCAGTTACTGAACTTAAGAGGATGGAGGAAAAGTTTTCTTCTCTCCTGTAGTTAGACTTGCTGTAAGCAAACTGTTATTTCTAGTGATAATACAGGAAGTTAAATAATAACTGTCAAAGTGTGATGTTAGCAAAATGGTAACATAGAAATTTCTGCTGCTCATCCTCACCCCAGAAACAATTTGAATAACCTGCACGTAAGAATACCTTTGCAATGACACAGCTAGAGAAAGACCATTTCCAGGCGGGCATACCTACAAAATGAGCAGAGACTCAACTCAGATATCAACAGAGAGCCAATGTCAGCTGTTTTCAGAGGAGGAAACATGACGAAGTGAGATTTGGAATTGGGTTATGGAGCAGGAAACACAAGGATTGATAGGTGGGCATTCTTCATCCTGGCAATGGGACCCCTGTGTAGATTTTTAATAAGCTCTTGTTTATTTTAGAAGCTTATTGCACTTGTAAAAAAAATGTAGTAATATTCTCCTCTAACACATTGAGATGATTTATATATAAACCTTGCATTTTGATCAGAGAACATTGGCAGCATGCAAAAGTTCACAATGACAAGATCGTTAGTCACTTGTTAAAAAAATTTAAATGTAGAGAATAACAACAGTGGAAACAGTGGCAGACTTTATTTTTTGGGTCTCCAAAATCACTGCAGATGGTGACTGTAGCCATGAAATTAAAAGACACTTACTCCTCGGAAGAAAAGTTATGACCAACCCAGATAACATATTAAAAAGCAGAGACATTACTTTGCCAACAAGGGTATGTCTCGTCAAAGCTATGGTTTTTCCAGTGGTCATGTATGGATGTGAGATTTAGACTATAAAGAAAGCTGAGTGCTGAAGAACTGATACTTTTGAACTGTGGTGTTGGAGAAGACTCTTGAGAGTCCCTTGAACTGAAAGGAGATCCAACCAGTACATCCCAAAGGGAATCAGTCCTGAATATTCATTGGAAGGACTGGTGTTGAAGCTGAAACTCCAGTACTTTGGCCACCTGATGTGAAGAGCTGACTCATTGGATAAGACCCTGATGCTGGGAAAGATTGAAGGCAGGAAGAGAAGGGGATGGCAGAGGATGAGGTGGTTGGATGGCATCACTGACTCAATGGACATGAATTTGAGCAACATCCAGGAGCTGGTGATGGACAGGGAGGCCTGTCGTGCTCCAGTCCATGGGGTCACAAAGACTAGGACATGACTGAGCGACTAAACTAAACTGAACTGTTCACTTATAGCTGTTTTAAAACTGAACTGTAGAGAACAAGTATTCTTTCTTTTGGTATTATTGGTTTCTTATTGTAACTGAAGAAAAGCAAGACCTACTAGGTCTCTTCCATATCTTTTCCTACCTTTATTATCTTTAATTATTTTCAACATCAAGTCTTTAAAATTCACGAAAAAGATGGGAGAAAACTACCTTAATGCATTACAGGGTTCAGGAGCTTAATACTCCATTTAATCACTTAACCAATTTTCTTACCTTGTCCCTCTACCCTTAAAATTGTCTTTCGGATAACAATTTATTCAGGCATAATTCATATATAATACAATCTGATAAATTTTGAAACTTCATACTCTTTAGTCATCACCCCAGTTCCCTCTTCTCTACCAGCCCTAGGTGACATCCAGTCTACATTCTGGCTCAAATGATTCACATGTTCTGAGCATTTCATATAAATGGAATCATACGATTTTTGGTGTTTGTGACTAGCTCTTTCATTTAGTTTAGAGTTTCAGGATTTATCCATGCTTCAGTATCAGTACTTTTCTTTTTATTGCTGAGTAATAGTTCTCATCAAATGAACAAAGAACCAGTGGGAGCGGACAAGAGGTGGAGGGCCCTTAAAGTCTCCTGCCTTCCTCCGGGTACTTGACCCTCTTCCAGCATCACACAGTCGAATATTCCACCACTGTTTGCATTTGTTTTAGGAGAACTTACTGCTTCACATTTGCCATCAGTAACTTCCCTCTCCTGGGCCCGGGAAGCATTTGCCACGCGGGACATGATTGTTTGCTCATGTTTGTTCCCCCCAGAGAGGCTGCCAAATCTTCAGGGACTGTGTCTTCTGTTCCTAAGCTTTCTCTTTAATCAGGGAGACAAGGAAATAAGAAAGCGAGAGCAACCTGCATCCCTGATGACTAATGTTCATCCAGTGATGCCCACCATCCAACAAGCTCATCTGCATACAATTCCCTGAAGACAGAGCTGCTCCTTTGCAGACTTCAGTATATTTGAAAGGCTCTGGGGATAGATAAAATTTTAATGATTTTCCCACTCATAGTCATTCGAAGAATATTTCTGTTCACTGATGATAAACGAGACTTTGCTTGGGGCTCTAGAGACACCACAGTGAACAGTTTAAAGTTACTGCCAACTAATTTCAACTCCAGAGTTGAGCGAAGGTTGTTCAACAAAGGTGTTTTCTTGGGTAGTATGTAATTTGACTGTAAATCTGAAATAATTTTATTCACTAGTTTTCTATGAAAATGTTATGAACTCATTTTTAACAATTTATATCAGAAATGCTGGAAATGAAAAAAAGTATATATCACCTCTTATGTCACCCTACTAGTTTCATTCATTCTACACATTGTATTGTGAGTCCTAACTAACTCTAAATTAAAACTCTAAATTAAAAGACGCTTGCTCCTTGGAAGAAAAGCTATGACCAACCTAGACAGCATATTAAAAAGGCTGATTCATATCAATGTATGGCAAAAACACTACAATATTGTAAAGTAATTAGCCTCCAACTAAAATAAATAAATTAAAAAAAATAAAAAGCAGAGACATTACTTAACCAACAAAGGTCTGAGTCTAGTCAAAGCTATGGTTTTTCCATTAGTCATGTGTGGATGTGAGAGTTGGACTATAAAGAAAGCTGAGTGCTGAAGAATTGATGATTTTAACTGTGGCATTGAAGAAGATTCTTGAGAGTCCCTTGGACTGCAAGGAGATCCAACCAGTCCATCCTAAAGGAAATCAGTCCTGAATATTCATTGGAAGGACTGATGTTGAAGCTGAAGCTCCAATACTTTGGCAACCTGATGAGAATCACTGACTCATTGGAAAAGACCCTGATCCTGGGAAAGATTGAAGGCAGGAGAAGGGGACGGCAGAGGATGAGATGGTTGGATGGCATCACTGACTTGATGGACATCAGTTTGAGCAAGATCTGGGAGTTGGTGATGGACAGGGAAGCCTAGTGTGCTGCGGTCCATGGGGTTGCAAGAAGTCTGACACAGCTGAGTGACTGAACTGACTGAACAAATTCTAATCTACATTTGGCAAGTAGAGAAGCACAAATCACAAGCTTATTTGACATTTCAAATTGCACATAACTTTTCTCAGTCTAGCAGAGAATGTAAGCAGAAATAATAAATAGGATTAAAAATAGAGACACATAGCACATTCCTCTGAGAGTCAATGACCATGAATTATAGATTGCCCCATTCCTACTTCAGAGAAATGTTTTGAGAATCAGCAGGTTAGTGACTGGAAATATTTGAGTTGTCCCAAATAAACATGTAAATAATAAGTACGTGAATCTGGGTCCACACATGCCCTATCCCCTCACAGCCCTTTCCATCCATCCATGTAAATTACAGTACTCTTTTAGTTGAAAAATGTATTCGCCTACAGCTATAGTACCAGTATAATGTTCTTTTTTTTCAGGTAATGAGAACTGGGACAGTTTTTTTTGTTTCCAAATCAGTCCATTTAAATTGCACTAATTAATCATATTTTACTTTATTTCACTTTTATTTTTGGCTATGCCTCTGGGCCTCTGGGGTCTTAGTTCCAGGACCAGGGATTGAACCCAGGGCTATGGCTGTGAAAGCTCAGAGTCCCAACCACTGGACTGCCAGGGAACTCCCATTAATCACCTATTTTAGAACAATGAAAGGTTTTAGTTTTCACTTCTTTATTCATACAGTTTATTCATGGATCCTTCCAAAGAGACTAGCACTTGTCGTAGTATTTACTAATGAGATTTACTGCATGAATAGACTGCACTTTATCAGTTAGGAAAAAAGCCTATTTGATACAGATTTAAATGGTTTCCTATTACTTAAAGTTACAATCATTACTTAAAGTTGACTAAACATTCATAAATTGGCCTGTGTCTGATACTCAGCTTGTCAAGTAAGCCTGCACTCCTACGGAAGGATACGATAGCATAAGTGAGTGCTCTTGGAGCCAGTTTAAATGGCACCAAAGCACAGTTTGAGCAGCAATCTAAGCCACTCGTGTCCTGGTCCCAGGTTTTTCCATGCAGTGGGGAAGATAAACGAATGAGCCCCATTCATGAAAGAAGCATCTCTGAGCATCCGGTCCCATCTCAGGCTGAGAGGCTCCCAGCTAAGGTCTCTCCTGGCTCTGTCCCCAGGAGCATCGTTGTTTGATGATGAGAGTGACAGGCAAACAGGCACTTCTCATTCAAACCGAAACACACCTGAAAAATAATGCAGCTGACAACCTACACTTTGGGGAGAAAAAATTTCAAATAAGCCTTTCATAAATAAATAATGTTATTCTTATATTTTACTGAATTTATTCTAAAAAAACACATGACTTTCTTTATTTCATCCACTAGAAAACATTTCACAGTCAGGACTCTCCACCCTTTTCCTTCAACCCAGACTCTGCCCCATCTTTTAGAAAGCTCTGAGGCAAAAAAAGAAAAGAAATAATGCCATTTGTAGCAACATGGACAAACCTAGAGATGATTGTACTAAGTGAAGTAAGCCAGACAAAGACAATTTTATATATCACTCATATGTGGAATCTAATTTTTTAAAAATGACATAAATGAGCTTATTTACAAAACAGACTTGCAGATTTCAAAAACAAACTTATAGTTACCAAAGGAAAAATGGGGGGTGGGGTGGGGAGGGATAAATTAGAAGCTTGGGATTGACATATACACACTAGTATATATAAAATGGATAACTGATAAGGACCTACTATATAGCCCAGGGAACTCTACTCACTGCTCTGTAGTAATTTATATGGGAAAAGAACTTGCAAAGGAATGAACATATGTATATGTATAATTGATTCACTTTGCTGTACAGCAGAAACTTATAGCATTGTAAATCAACTATGCTCCAATAAAGCTTTTCAAAAAAGAAAAAGAAAGAAAACTCTATGATGATTAAAGAATATTCTAGAGAGTCTGAAACATACTTGTACAGAAATCAGAAGATAATATATGGTATTAATATCAAACATTTTTCCAGTCCCCTTCCCTTGCCTGAAGCTACTCTGTACATCTGGTCTACCTAATAGTCATGGTGGCTCATGGCAGGATAAAAACTGAAACTGAAATTTGAGTGACTCCATCAGCATTCTTTAGGTCTGTAACAAAACCCCAGAGGCAAAATTCTCTAGTTTCCAAGAAATTCATCTTTGAATTTATTCCTTATTGTGGCTTTTGTTTTTGTGTTGATGTTTCAGCAAGTCAGATGGATATGAATTTTAATCCTGAAGTCTTTCTGTACCTTTCATTTTCTCTCTACCTCATGGGCTTGCTGGTCTGGAAGAAAATAACTCAAAACCCCAGTTTTTTTAAAGTCTTCCAGTTGTTAGATAATTCCTTACTGAATATGTCTATACAGGAGCGGAAGTGGGCAGGTGAGGCCCTCACCCAGATGGTTTGAATCATCACCACGCCTCTTTAGGCAGAAAAGGTGTTTTATTTATTGTTTTGAACTTGATTGGCTCTGATGAATTTTCTACACTGAGACATTCGTGCAGGTCATTTATCAGCCCTCTCTTTATTTAATTTTGGTTTTCATTAAAGTCACTATGTCCCATGGTTGTCATTTTAGGCAAACAGTAGGTGAAAGCTTTCCTACCTCATCATCTCAACATCCGCATCAGGACAACTTTGGACATGCTATTGGGGGCCCTGGCCAGCTTTTGTGCTCTCTAAGGGGCTTGGGGTGGGCATGGGGCTGGCATTCTCAATTCTCTAGAATCATGCAGACCTGGGAAGGTGCTGATAAGACCATCTGTGGTTTCAAGTTGGAGTTACTGGGTGTATCTTATTCATCTTGTATTCCCCACACCTAACAAAGGTCCTTGTCCAAAGTAGATGATTATAAATATTAAATAAAAGAGAGAAGGACTTGTCTCCTGGTCCAATGGTTAAGACACTGAGCTTCCAATGCAGGGGGTATGGGTTTGATCCCTGGTCAGGAAAGTAACATCCTACATGTCACGTGGCCAAATTAGTATATATATATATATTTTTAATTTAAAAAAAGAGAGGAGAGAGAGGGATAGAGAGACACAGTTAGTAGTAGTTTGTCGCTCAGTCGTGTCCAACTCTTTGCAACCCCGTGGACTGTACCCTACCAGGCTCCTCCATCCATGGGATTCTCCAGGCAAGCATACTGGAGTGGGGTGCCATTTCCTTCTCCAGGGGGTCTTCCCGACCCAGGATCGAACCCAGGTCTCCCACATTCCAGGCAGACGCTTTCACCTCTGAGCCACCAGGTCCTCCCTCCCAAACAGAGAGAGAAGTGTTTGAGCTACATGTGTGATATGAAGCCATTCAGACTGTTCAACAATAATTTACTAAATCTATTTAAGGCAACAAGAAATCTGGATGGTGCTATTAGGGTTCATCACAAGGTGGCCTGTTGGGAGGGCCAGCCCTGATTTTGGCAAGAGACAATGTAGACCTTCCCAGGCATCACTGTGGGGGTGCAGTTATTAAACAAATCTGTCAATAGTTAACATATTCATTTTTAAATGACGATTATTTGTCTATTGGCAAGAACTAAACATGAAACAATCACACGTCTTCCCACCAGTGGGAAAGATTTAAATATTTAAACTGCATGGGTTGTGAGAAAGTGCATATAGGTTTCATCTGTAGCTCCCAGAGCAGCATTTGTCCCTAGATATGGAGTGTTGGGGACATCCCATCGCCTCCATGACACACGCCCAAAGCTTCTGATGACTCTGAATGCACCAGTCCCAGGACAGAATCTTGCCTGGGGCCCCAGGGTTTGCCTCTGAGGAACTCCAGCTGGGGGACAGTGGACACAGAGGCTCCTTTGGTCCTAGGGACCTGAGGTTGCCAGGATCTTTGTCTCCCTTCTTCACCCCTGCTGGGTCTAGAGCGCAGGGCAATGGGGGGAGCATAATAAGGCATGTGGGGGACTCAGACCCACCCCCTACATCCCTCCCCTGCCACCTGGAGGGGCTGGACCCAGAGACCGGTAAGCACAGAATCCTGCCTCCATCCTTCCCTTCCCTTCCGGTTCCCTGGGAAACTCTCCTGTCTCCATGTACCACACTCTCCAATGTAAAATGAATTAAATACATGCTCTGTGGTGGGCGCTTCACATAAACAGTGCTCATCTTCATCCAATTATAGCAATGTTATAATTATCTCAACTTTGTAAGATGGGACCAAAGATCACAGAGTTAATAAACGGTAACCTTGGTCTCCAAGTGCAACATGTGACCTTCTTCTCTACTAATTGATGGATATTTCCTGTCCCATCTTAATTACAAATGAGATTTTGTTTAAAATGCAGCAGGTTTTCAAATGCTGCAAATCACAGAGAGAAGAGACTATTTTTAAAACATTCTCTGGAAGCTAACACTAAGGATTGTGCAGCTGAGCAAAAAATAACTCAATAGAATAAATCTGAGAAACAGCAAAACATATTAGAAATAAAGAGATAAATGCATACATTAATAAAGAGTCACTGCCTATTTTTCAATTTTGGCTTTGCATCTCCTCTATTAATTTCAGTCCATATCAGTCTCTTTCCAGCAAGTGTGAATATGCTTGGAAATGGGTACTGGATTGTTCTCAGTTTGAATCTTATTATTACACGTCTGTCCCAGTCCAGGAAACCAATGTCTTAGAGCTTTGGTTGAATTCTTGCCTGTAATGTTTTCGATTTAGAAAGGTCATTTCAAAATGGGAGTCAGTGAGAAATCTCGCACCTTTTTGGTTCAGTGGTTCTGTAAGAGGAGTCGTATGAAAGGCCCTCAGACCATGTTCTTACTCTAAGTGTCCAGAGGAGGTTAGTAAGAGGATTCGAGAATCCCCCACAGGTGTGGGCAGTGGGGAGAGGTCCTGATGCACCATATGGGGGCCCCAGGGGAGACCCCGGGATGGTCTAGGAACCACCCTCAGCCTTTGTACAGCAAAGAACCACCTTATCTGCACAACAGCCGTCGGCACGTGGTGACGCTGACCCCAGTGTGAGCCTGGACCGTGTGCCCTGCTCGCCGGCACTGTGGTAAAGAGAAACAAAACCCAGCCCTTCGCTGCACCACCCTGGGCTGCAGAAAGTTGCCTTCGTGTCCATCAGTGGTCTCCTGTTCTAAATCACCTGCTAGTTTACATTCTGAGTGGAACCTGTTGCTGGCAAGTCATAATGAGGGGATATGAAAAGTATGAACTAGAAATGCGACTGAGAAACATGCTGCAAAATTGAAATATCCATTATTTGCATTCTTTGGATAAAATAAAAGAAAGATTAAACAAATTCTCCCACTTTTATAATGTTTCTGCTGTTAATTTTTCCTGGTCACTTGGTAATAAGACACAGCCTCTCGTCCTCCTTGTCCGTCACCTCATAGGCAACGTCGGGTAAGTCACACTCCTGGCAGCAATGAGGGGATGGAATCAGGATATTCCTAAGGTTCTTCCTGTCTTAACCTTTGATGATTTCATGGCAACCACAATATATGTGTTGACCCATTTGTGTATTTAATGGACAACTAAGAGATTCTAAACGTATCAGTTAAGGTCTGATCTTGAAACTCAGAATGATTTTCCTGCTAATCAGTAGCAAATTCAGGGAGAGCTAAAATTTCCAATTCAGATTATCTGCCCAGCCATAAGATAATTAACCACTTAATTATCTGTGACTCACACCCAGTGTTGCCTGATAAAACATCTCTACTGTACTATTGCACAAGTCAAGAGCATGGACGTTTTAAGGTATCTTAGGTCGAAACTGTCTTTCGTTCTAAAAGTGAAAGTTGCTCCATCGTGTGTGACTCTTTGCGACCCCATAGACTATACAGTCTATGGAATTCTCCAGGCCAGAATGCTGGAGTGGGTAACCTTTCCCTTCTCCAGGGGATCTTACCAACCCAGGGATCGAAGCCAGGTATCCCGCATTGCAGGCAGATTCTTTTCCAGTTGAGCCACAAGGGAAGCCTTCGGTTCTAAGTGGTGACGTGTCATCATTTGGGCAGCAGGAGATCATATCAGCACACACCCTTCTCAAGTGCTTCTCATGGTGTTTGCTCCATGGAATTATGGCGAGCATGAGCCATTAGTCTGAGTTTTGACTCTCTCTCCTTCATGAAATCTATCAACATTTTGTATCTGTATTCCAGTTTTCAGCAAAGAAGACTATATTAAATTGAGGATTTCCACAGGCTGCTGAATGAGAAATAAAAGATGATCTTCTTTTTGTACACAAATACATCAGATTCATGCAAACACAGATGTCTTATGACAGCCACTTAAAAATAATAAAAGAGCTCTTATTTCTGTGAAAGTTAGATGAATATTCCAAGATCCATGGTAAAAGACAATCAATAATTTATCAGTTCAATTTGGGGACATGAGCAATTTTTGTTACATCCTGTTTCATGTTATAATAAGAAATTGTCAGAATTGTAGCATTTTATTTCTGAAGTTGCAAAGAAATTGAGACAGGAAGAATAGCAGATTTCTTCCATCTCTGTCACTGCAATTTTACCATTACCTGCCAGTTTCAGAAAATAATTTGTACAGAAATGGAAGAATCTTTAGACTTCAGCAATATTGCTCTAACAGATATTTCAATTATGTCAGGGAAAAGATGAGACTATTTCCCATTCAAAACAGTCACTTTCATGAACTAAGCCAATTATCCTCTGAAAAGTAATTCTCAAAACAGTTACAATTTTAAATTGAGATACTTTGTAAAGACAGTACATACTAAGTTGCTTCAGTCGTGTCCAACTCTTCAGGATTCCATGGACTATAGCCCATCAGGCTCTTCTGTCCATGGGATTCTCCAAGCAAGCACACTGGAGAAGGTAGCCATCCCAACCCAGGGATTGAACCTGTATCTCCTGCATTGCAGGTGGATTTTTTTACTGGCTGAGCCACCAGGGCTTTTTTTTTTTTTTTAAGGAAAAAAAGCAGCTAATACCTAGTTTTGTGGACTCATGCTCTGAAAAAATATTGTAACTAACTTATAAGCAACTTCTAACAAATCTTATGAACTAACTTACCCTGAGGCAGGAAATTATCTTCACGGGCAAGCAGACCTATCCATCAAACAACTCACTGAAGCTCTTAGGCCCTCCTTTTCAATCTGTGTTCTTCCTTGCTAGGGGAGAGGTTTGTAACTGCTACGAATTTTTTTTTTTTAACTAGATGTTGCTAATTATTTTCTACCAAAAGATTTTACACACACCCCGCCCCCGCAACAAAAAAAAAAGCCTTTACTCACAAAGACCCAAATTCCCTGCTCCCAGTATAGGCTCTCCTAACTCGTCCTCTGTGTTGGCCCTACACAGAATGACTTCAGGGACCACGTCTTCTTGGTACCACTCGGCGGAGGCTCAGCTTCTAGCTGTGCTTGGAAGCTGAACTGAGGATGCCCTGGAGGGAAGGTCTGAGCTGCCAAGGAAGCTCTGGACCCCAGGGTTCCTACAGGAGGCAGTCTGCACCTGCTTCACCCTCACCTGGTATCCAGTGACTTCTATTCCTGTCAAAACAGATGCTGCGCTTTCTCCTGAACCCTCTTTGGCTCCTCACTCAGACTTGGCATCCTGTGCTAACCCTGGCCATACCTGACCCTGGTCCTGGGGTGCTTTAAACTGGCTGCAGCAGTGAGGCACTGGCCAGTTGAGTGTCAGATTTTGCTCATTTACTTCTCGGTTTCAGTTGGTCAATTTTCAGATTAACTGAGAGAGAAGAGGGGTTTTGCTTTAAACAAATTTCATTTACCAATAAGCTTTTAAAATACTTTTAAAAATACATTTTAAAAGGAAAGAAAAGAGAAATAAAAGGGTACAAAACCAAACCACCCATGCATAATGAAAGTTTACCCGATATGTACTACAAAGTTTATTTCCTCATTCAGAATTATTCCTTAAGAGGTGGTGATTTAGTTGCTAAGTCATGTCCAACTCTTGTGACCCCATGGACTGTAGTTCTCCAGGCTCTTCTGTCTAAGGGATTCTCCAGGCAATACTGGAGTGCTTTGCTATTTCCTTCTCCAGGGGATCTTCCCAACCCAAGAATTGAACCCAGGTCTCCTGCATTGCAGGCAGATTCTTCACTGACTGAACTACAAGGGAATTCTTTAAGAGGAATCACTGTTAAGTTTGTGTTATGTTGGAAGCAAAATGGCTGTCTGGGGAGGCCTTACAATTAGCTGTGAAAAGAAGAGAGGTGAAAAGCAAAGGAGAAAAGGAAAGATATAGGCATCTGAATGCAGAGTTCCAGAGAATAGCAAAAAGAGATAAGAAAGTCTTTTTCAGCAATCAATGCAAAGAAATAGAGGAAAAGAACAGAATGGAAAAGACTAGAGATCTCTTCAAGAAAATTAGAGATACCAAGGGAACATTTCATGCAAACATGGGCTCGATAAAGGACAGAAATGATATACACCTAAAAGAAGCAGAAGATATTAAGAGGAGGTGGCAAGAATACACAGAAGAACTGTACAAAAAAGATCTTCACGACCCAGATAATCACAATAGTGTGATCACTAATCTAGAGCCAGACATCCTGGAAAGTGAAGTCAAGTGGGCCTTGGAAAGCATCGCTATGAACAAAGCTAGTGGAGGTGATGGAATTCCAGTTGAGCTGTTTCAAATCCTGAAAGATGATGCTGTCAAAGTGCTGCACTCAATATGCCAGCAAATTTGGAGAACTCAGCAGTGGCCACAGGACTGGAAAAGGTCAGTTTTCATTCCAGTTCCAAAGAAAGGCAGTGCCAAAGAATGCTCAAACTACCACACAATTGCACTCATCTCACATGCTAGTAAAGTAATGCTCAAAATTCTCCAAGCCAGGCTTCAGCAATATGTGAACCGTGAACTTTCAGATGTTCAAGCTGGTTTGAGAAAAGGCAGAGGAACCAGAGATCAAATTGCCAACATCCGCTGGATCATGGAAAAAGCAAGAGAGTTCCAGAAAAACATCTATTTCTGCTTTATTGACTATGCCAAAGCCTTTGACTGTGTGGATCACAATAAACTG
>SJYT01050507.1:222540-254578 GCA_006410635.1 Cephalophus harveyi | reverse complement strand
TGGTGTTGGAGAAGACTCTTGAGAGTCCCTTGGACTGCAAGGAGATCCAACCAGTCCATTCTGAAGGAGATCAGCCCTGGGATTTCTTTGGAAGGAATGATGCTAAAGCTGAAACTCCAGTACTTTGGCCACCTCATGTGAAAAATTGACTCATTGGAAAAGACTCTGATGCTGGGAGGGATTGGGGTCAGGAGGAGAAGGGGACGACTGAGGATGACATGGCTGGATGGCATCACTGACTCAATGAATGTGAGTCTGAGTGAACTCTGGGAGTTGGTGATAGACAGGGAGGCCTGGTGTGCTGCGATTCATGGGGTCGCAAGGAGTCAGACACGACTGAGCGACTGAACTGAAATGAACTGCAGAGAATGACAGGCTGCTTCTCTGTCACTTCCCCACAGACTTGTCATGCCAAATGGAAGGTTTATATCAAACTCAGAAACGGTTTTGATTGATTGACAACCTCCATGACTGAGGCACCCCCAACAGCTGTTGTCCATAAATCATGCAGATCCATGCAGCAGACCATCATTTCCATGTGGACCGGCCTCCAGACATCCTGCCTACAGCTCTGCCCACTGTCGTGACTTCCATTCATAGCCATGTTTCAGGTGCCATAGAAAGATGGGCATGCCCTTCTGGCCAGACCAGTATATGAGAGAGATTCTTCCAGATAAAGGCATGTGCTTTTCCATCAGTTGGTCATAGAGAATATCCTGGAGATGCTAGGTGTAGGTGACGGGAACCTGTGAAGCAGTAGGAGGGGACCGCCCAGTGGGTGCCGTGGCCAATCCATATCCAAGCAGAGAGGCAGCCAGGCCACAGAGGCTGATGCATCTCTTTCAGCACCTCCAATCCATCAATGCTGGATGCTGGCTGGCTCAGCTGACAGCCAGGGAGAGCAGCTCACGTTAACACTGGAGTCATAGAGCAACGTCCAAGGGGATGGCAAATGGACCTGCAGGGACCAGAGAGGGACGTTCCAGGGAAGGGAGGGGTCGTATCTTCACATGTTGCCTCTTCTGCTTCTCCCCCTCCTTTCCCTGCCTGCTTCTCCCATCTCTGTCTGCCTCTCACACCTATAACACACATGTGCATGCACACACACACATTCACACATGCACGAGAAGCGAACGCATCTTGCTAATTCACAAGATAAATGTCATGTGTCGCTTTCTGTGATTGCAAATGGGCTTTTAAAGATCATTAACAGTGCCCTAAAACGTAGCTCTTTTGAACATTTTGTGGGGCTTCAGGCTGTCTAAAAAGGAAGCTTTCTTTTCCAAAGCACTGCACATTGGAGCAGTCAGAGTCTGAAACCCACTGTTTCAGCCTAGTGACTTGAAACGCCTGTGGGGAAACATTTATTTTAGGTGGCAGTCATTTCTGTGACAGCTTGACTCATAGGGAGCCATTATCAGCAACATATTTTAAAATTCTGGAGCCATTTGCATGTGTTTCAGAATGTTTTAATTGAATAATAAGTAATTTTGAGATACTGGGTGGAGAACTGAGTTGACTTCAGAGGTGACTGATTTTCTACAAAACTAATCAAAGAGTGTTTAAAAATCTATTCCAGGTTGACATAAATCCTAAGACAGAAGAATAATTTTAAAGGGTGGCTTAAAAGAGTATAATGAAACAGTAGTGTATGAGCTGTAATATTTGGCCACCTGATGTGAAGAGCCAACTCACTGGAAGACCCTGATGCTGGGAAAGATTGAGGGGAGGAGGAAGAGACAACAGAGGATGAGGTGGTTGGATGGCATCACTGACTCAATGGACATGAATTTGAGCAACCTCAGGGAGATAGCGAAGGACAGGGAAGGCTGGCGTGCTGCAGTACATAGGGCTGCAAAGAGTCGGACATGATTGAGTGCACACACACACATACCCTGATATAAACTAAAAAGTTTAAAAACAAAACAAGGAGCTTAGATTTATGATCCTGTAGAAAGTTTCTTTCTTTCTTTTAACGAGTCTAAACCAAAGCATTGGATCCCTCGGATGAACCCAGAACCACAGAACTCAGGACAGTGATCACTCCTTCAGATCCCCCCAGGCTCCAGGCTGAACTGGACTTTATCTTGACCTCCAGCTGTTTAAGGCTGCAGCTCCAGTAAGACCCAGCCCCTTCTGAGCTCCTGTCTGGAGATGCTCTGGGTTGGCAATAGAATTTATTTTGTGTGTTAGCTAACACATGGCCCTTGACCTCCTTTTCCTTACATATTTCACTAAAAAGGGTTTACAGCTGTGAATCCTTCCTCTGTCCTTTTGAGACACGCATCCATCTCCTACAGCTCAGCACTGCCTTTCTCAAGGACCTGAAAGCCATTCTTTGAAAAAATCAGGAAGACTAGGTCCTCAGTCTCCCAGTCTGTGTGGGAGAATAAATTCCTCACTTTCTCGGCGTCAGCTGGCAGACACACTGCCAGATGGCAGTGACATTGACCAAGACTTTGGGATGTTTCCTTCCCTGACTCTGCTGAGGCCCCCTGGCCCTGCTCACTCTCTCATCCTCCCTTTAAAACACCCTATCTCCACAAGTCTGTTCTCTGCCTCTGCATCTTCATTGCTGCTCTGCAGACAGGTTCATCAGTACCATCTTTCTAGAGTCCACATATATTCATTAATACACGATATTTGTTTTTCTCTTTCTGAGTTACTTCACTTTGCATAACAGGATAGCCAATGGAAATTTGCTGTATGATTCAGGGAACTCACACTGGGGTTCTGTAACAACCTAGAGGGGTGGGAAAGGGTGGGAGGTGGAAGGGAGGTTCAAGAGGGAGGGGGCATATGTATACCTATGGCTAATTCATGTTGATGTACGGCAGAAATCAAACCAATAGTGTAAAGCAATTCAGTTCAGTTCAGTCGCTCAGTCATGTCTGACTCTTTGCGACCCCATGAATCGCAGCATGCCAGGCCTCCCTATCCATCACCAACTCCCAGAGTTCACTCAGACTCACGTCCATCGAGTCAGTGATGCCATCCAGCCATCTCATCCTCTGTCATCCCCTTCTCCTCCTGACCCCAATCCCTCCCAGCATCAGAGTCTTTTCCAATGAGTCAACTCTTCGCATGAGGTGGCCAAAGTACTGGAGTTTCAGCTTTAGCATCATTCCCTCCAAAGAAATCCCAGGGCTGATCTCCTTCAGAATGGACTGGTTGGATCTCCTTGCAGTCCAAGGGACTCTGAAGAGTCTTCTCCAACACCACGGTTCAAAAGCATCAATTTTTCGGCGCTCAGCTTTCTTCATAGTCCAACTCTCGCATCCATACATGACCACTGGAAAAACCATAGCCTTCACTAGACAGACCTTTGTTGGCAAAGTAATGTCTCTGGTTTTGAATATACTATCTAGGGGTCATAACTTTTCTTCCAAGGAGTAAGCGTCTTTTAATTTCATGGTTGCAGTCACCATCTGCAGTGATTTTGGCGCCCCCAAAAATAAAGTCTGACACTATCTCCACTGTTTACCCATCTATTTCCCATGAAGTGATGGGACCAGATGCCATGATCTTTGTTTTCTGAATGCTTTATTTAATTACTATTATTAAATACTTAAAAATAAATTTTTTAAAAAATTAAAAGAAAAACAACACCACCCCATCACTCTACACAAATCAGAACAGGACTCCACTCTTCCTCGACTGTCAGTAGGGACAAGAAAGCATTTTCACCACCTTAACTAACGCCCACTTTGTTTATCTCTGACAAAACCACTCTGGGCTCCAGAGAGGTCCTTTCTGTAACCAAAAGTCATGAAACCTTCCTGAGCAAGAACTTTGCCCAATAGCATTCTCTTCTTGAGCAGCTTCCGGTGTACCAATTTCAGAGAAAAAAATAAACAAGAGTAAAATCTGCCTTGAGAGATCCAGGTTTGGTTTGTCATCATTTGCACAGAAAGATTTTGCAGCCAGTTTGCAAGACAAGTGTTCTTTGCAAGCAATCATGCAGTTGATTTGAAATGAAAGGAGAAGCTGTATAAGGTCTTTGAGATTTTTCCTTAAACCGACAAAAGCAGGTTAATTAGAGGCAAAAACACCAAGAGCAAAACCCTTTGAATATTCTTGACCTTGGTACTTGCAAGAATGTAGAGGTCCCTGGAAATTTTAAGCTGAGTTTTTACTTCTAGGCAAATGTAGAAAATCGTCTGACTTGTTGGGAAATGAAGTGAGATATTATGAAAATGGAAAAAGGGTGATAAAAAACTGTATCTAAAGTAATATTTAAAGCTTTGGAAAAGCTTTGTCAAAAACAACCAAACATTTTGAAATTTTTCTCCTTTCCTTCTGCTAAATGAATGAAATCGACAATGTGGGGCTAAGAAAATATTTTTTAACATAGTAAATTTTCACCTACCCACAGAAGTTTAAAGTTGACATGACCAGGTGTTTATCTACAGGGATTGCCATGCCTTCCTTCAGGAGATCTTCCCAACCCAGGGATCAAACCCAGGTCTCCTGAATTGCAGGCAGATTCTTTACTGTCTGAGCCACCAGAGAAGCCCTATTGACAGAGAAAAGATATTTGAAAAGGTCAACTTACATTAATTCCGTGAAGACTGGACTTTGTTATCATTGAGACGCAAGGCAGCCCAGGCCACGTGTCTCTGAGCACTTCTTTCTTCCTGGTTGAGAGAGGGGACTGAGGGGGAAAAGACCCTTGACTTCTTTCAAGTCCAGTCCTGCTCAGCTCTGTCCACTCCCTTGGTTATGAAATGTCTCTAGCCTCTCTATCTCCATGAGATTAGCATTTTCCAGAAGGAACCTTGACAATGTAAGCAAAGGAAAATGAATAAAATACCACAAGAGCAAAGACATGGAGGTGTTTGTTCAGCACAGGGAATTGAAACAGCAGAGCAGGCGGAGAACACAGCCCCTAGAATCCACTCGTCACATAGTCTGGCTAAGCTGAGCTGCTCTGTTTCAGTTTAAATTAATTCAAGCTTTGAGTCTGAGCCAAGTGGAATCCTAGCCTCTTCCTGGATCTGTTTATCTTTGTTGTCATTGTTCAGTTACTAAGTTGTGTCTGACTCTGCAACCCCACGGACTGCAGCACACCAGGCTTCCCGGTCCTTCACCATCTCCTGGAGTTTGCTCAGATTCATGTGCACTGAGTCGGTGATGCCATCCAACCTTTTCATCAGTTCCTGTTACACAGTAACATCCTCCCCTTGAAAGAGGAATGCTGAAGTGAGTCCAGAGGTCTTGCTACCTGGAGCTCTTCAAGGAAGCTCAGCTCAACCTGAGAAAACCTTCTTTCTGCTTTGAAAGCGGCTCTGTTGGGGCCACCACTCAGATGCTCTCACTAGAATGTTTCCGGCACTTGTTCATTTCCAGAGTGTAGAACAATCAGAGAAGTCTTCCCCACTGATAGCTCATCTCATTCAAATCCTTTCTCTCCTCTATACGCAGTGAGAATGCCTTTTGATTTTATTCTTAAAACACTTGAATTTTAAATTCATCTCAATATAACACCACATGCACACCAAGAGCCCCTCACATTATCTTTCTCTATCATAAGATGAAAGTTATCTCTTTTATGATACAACATTTAAACAACATTTAACATATAACAGATACTATATTCCAGGTGTTGGGGAAAAAATAATGAATAAGAAACATACCTACCCTTGAGGAATTGATGAGGTAGGTCTGAAAACAGCTTGATATGATTTAAGACAGAATGACAGAAATGCTATAATAGAGATAAAAGTAAAAGTCTTTGGTGGTGCAAAGAAAGGGGGATTTATTTCTATTAAATGCAATGCAGATGGAAAATTTCATTCAGGCCAATTATTTGGAAAACTAATTGGCTTCACTTAGCTGACAGCTCCCAGCACGACCGAAGTACAGTTACCAGGATAGATGGTGCATGAGTTAGGCAGAGCGCCTGGTGAGGGGCTGGCGGCCAACAATGGCCATTTATGATTAAAAACCACCAAGCACCACTGGAGATTAGGTTCCAAGGAAAGAGAAATCTGCTGATGGCGTGTCAAAGCCTTGCTTGAAGATATTCGAGACACTGTGGGTCGGAGCTTTGAAATGTCAATCCTCAGATACATAGCCAACAGAGAAAACGACTACTCCTGTCTTGGACTTGTGAAATCACTTCTCGAGGGGTCAATTGTGGTTCTGAAAAAGGATGTGTTCATTTTGCAAGCAATGTTTATGGGCAAAGTGGGAAGCTGCCAATGTTGGCACGATTTCAGAGGTCCTCCTAAAGGTCATGTCTTTCTTGCGTGGTCTGTCTCACAGGGGAGCACCCTTTCTACCTTCTTGAGTCTCCACTGCAGTCGAGGGCAGGGCTCCAGTGGTATATCTGAAGTACGTGCTGGTGCCTGAGGGGTGGGGTCAGTGGGAGGGACACACTGAGAGGAAGCATTTTTTGAGCACTGTTAAAAAATCTCAATCCCCCCAGATGTTTACCATTGAGACAGAGCATCAGCACTCCTTCCAATGAATGTGTCCTTGACCTCAAGCATGACTGCAGAATTTGAAGAACATAACACCAAAAATTTTGTAAGACATATATTATTACAGAGGACTTCTATTTTTGGGAGACTCGGGTTCAATCCCTGGTTTGGGAAGATCTCCTGGAGAAGGGAATGACAACCCATTCCAGTATTCTTGCCTGGAGAATCCCATGGACAGAGGAGCCTGGCAGACTACAATCCATAGGAGGAAGCATAATAATCTGCAAATATGATTTCATAGCATTAGGATTCATATGAGGCTAAGAGTAGATATTATGATCAATGTTAGGATTCAAACTGATTTAAAGGCATTTTTATGAAATCAAAGTATGCCACCTCAAAATCTGCTATTTTGGCATATGGATTACCTTTTCAAAATTTATTTTTAATTGAAGGATAATTGCTTTACAATGTCATATTGGTTTCTGCCATATATCATCATGAATCAGCCATATGTATACATATGTCTCCTCCCTCTTGAACCTGCCTCCCACCTCCCACCACATCCCACCCCTCTAGGTTGCCACAGAGCACCAGGCTGAGCGCCCCATGTCTCACAGCAACTTGCCAGTCGACCCAGACGTAGAGAGCAGACCTGTGGATACAGCGGGGGAAGGAGGGGCTGGGATGAATTGAGAGAGCAGCACGGAAACATACACATTACCATGTGTGAAAGAGATGGCATATGGATTATTTTTAGCTGAAGACATTTGAGAGTCAAGAGATGCAGGAAGATAACTTCTGGGACATTCCTGGTGGGCCAGTGAGTAGGATTGTGCACTTCCCCTGCAGGGGCCGTGGGTTCCACCCCTGGGCTGGGAACTAAGGTCCTGTAGGGAATGCCATGCGGCCAAAGAGTTAAAAGAAAAAAAGAAAACTTTTTGAACTTCCTTTATCAGACTAAAAGCAGAAAATTCTGAGCCATCATACTATCTGCCACAAATCCCCTTGGCAGAGATGCACCTGCACAGAGCTCACTCCATGAGTTTTCCGCATATTTATCTGCCCTCAGTTTGACACCCTTGGAAGCTGAAAACCTTTTCCTTTGTCTTGTCACCTCTCCACAGATGTATAGGTCTTTGTTAAGATGTTATAGAAGCTCAGTTCTAACCGCCCTCCTGCGTTTTTCATCACTGCGGTCGCTGCATGTATGCACGCTGCACACGTTCATAAATTTGTTTTTCTCTTCTTAATCTGTCTTTTGTCTGTCTAATTTGCAGGGCCCCAACTGAAGAACCCAGGAGGGTAAACGGAAAGAGATTTTTTTTCCCCTACACATTCTAATCATTGAAGAATTAATTTTTTCCCCTGGGTTTCAAGTTTATAAAATCATCATGTGGTTTGACCATCCTTAAAAATTTATTTTTCCTTTGAACTTTAAAATTGAACCCTTGAGTGTATTCATCAAGCAGATTTATATGTGTTGAAAATAGTTTTCTTGTGCTATTCTGAAAATATTTATTGACTAGAATCCTGAGATCTAGATATTTTATTGCTTTCATGTTTATTTTAATGTTTTATTCTATGCCAGCCAGAATGTCCTGACACTGAGATTACAGTCATGATTTTTTTCCCTCCCCTTGTATTTATTAATGTATCTGTGAGAAAGCTTCATAGCACCCTTGCTATGCTGACAATGAATTTCAGAAAAATGAATCTTTCAAGCTAAAATATGCTCAAATGCTATATAAATATCAGTTTTACAAACTGATAAATTGCAAAGAAGATCTGAATAATACACATGACCGTATATATCTTTCATTGAAATGTTCAAATACTAATTCATTAAATGCTGTATACAGTAAAAGGAGAAGGACACAGAATAAATTTTTTTCTCTGACATTGTTCAGAAAGAACTTTTCCAATAAATTCTTAGAGTAAGTTGTAAGTTTCCATTTTTATGGAAAAACCATTTTTAGATAATGATCTTAACCTTAATTTATTCTGCAAAGCAATGAATTCACTATGTTTAAACATTCAATCATCAGGAAATATCTATAATCTTCCATACTTATAATAATTACAGTCTGTTCGTCAAAATTCAAACACTGAGAGCCTTGGATATTTAGGTCTTGTTTTGTTTTGATCTAGTACATGAAGATGAATCATCAGTTCACCCACCTCAATAATTTTGTTTAAGAATAACAACAAAAAAATAATAAAATCTCTCCTCTGAAATATCCTTTCTCTTCAAAACCTACTTCTCTATATTTCCAACTATTAAACTTCTTTTATAGAACTCTCACAGGGCGTTTCTGTTCTAGTGATCAGGTACTTCAAATTCATCATTCTTATCCAGACCAGCACTCTCCGCATCTCCTTTGGGACAGAGAATAGAAACATAAAAGGATCTTGAATTCAAGTGTGTATATTAAGAGGAAGAATCAGTTAACTTCTAAGTGGAATAAGCACTTACTGAAGCTTGGAGTAAGCACAAGCTGGAATCAAGATTGCTGGGAGAAATATCAATAACCTCAGATATGCAGAGGACAACACCCTTATGGCAGAAAGTGAAGAGGAACTAAAGAGCCTCTTGATGAAAGTGAAAGAGGAGAGTGAAAAAGTTGGCTTAAAGCTCAACATTCAGAAAACGAAAATCATGGCATCTGGTCCCATCACTTCATGGCAGATAGATGGGGAAACAGCAGAAACAGTTTATTTTTCTGGGCTCCAAAATCACTGCAGATGGTGATTGCAGCCATGAAATTAAAAGACGCTTACTCCTTGGAAGGAAAGTTATGACCAACCTAAAAAGCATATTGAAAAGCAGAGACATTACTTTGCCAACAAAGGTCCGTCTAGTCAAGGCTATGGTTTTTCCAGTAGTCATGTATGGATGTGAGAGTTGGACTATAAAGGAAGCTGGGCACCAAAGAATTGATGCTTTTGAACTGTGGTGTTGGAGAAGACTCTTGAGAGTCCCTTGGACTGCAAGGAGATCCAACCAGTCCATTCTAAAGGAAACCGATCCTGGGTGTTCATTGGAAGGACTGATGCTGAGGCTGAAACTACAGTACTTTGGCCAACTCATGCGAAGAGTTGACTCATTGGAAAAGACTCTGATACTGGGAAAGTTTGAGGGCAGGACAACAGAGTACAAGGTGGTTGGATGGCATCACCAACTCAATGGACATGGGTTTGGGTGGACTCCAGGAGTTGGTGATGGACAGGGAGGCCTGGCGTGCTGTGGTTCAGGGGGTCGCAAAGAGTCAGACACGACTGAGTGACTGAACTGAACTGAACTGAAACTTGGAGTAAAGGGATTATTAAGTAGGAAGTTTTGCAGGAGGAAAAGATATAATGATGTCGAAGGATTTCATGTTTGGGCATGAGCCCAATATTTCATATCTATTTTATTATTAGAATTTTTTCATATATATAGCAATATCATATATACTAAATTATACATGTGAAGATAACTTTTTATCACATTTGACTTCAATTTTTAAGATATAAATATTATCTAAATAAATCCTAACCCTACAGCTCTTTCCTCTCTCTGTAGCTTACAGTTCAGTTCAGCTCAGTTCAGTCACTCAATCGTGTCCAACTCTTTGTGACACCATGAACCTCAGCACGCCAGGCCTCCCTGTCCATCACCACCTCCTGGAGTTCACTCAAACTCAACGTCCATCGAGTCAGTGATGCCATCCAGCCATCTCATCCTCGGTTATCCCCTTCTCCTCCTGACCCCAATCCCTCCCAGTGTCAGGGTCTTTTTCAATGAGTCAACTCTTCACATGAGGTGGCCAAAGTATTGGAGTTTCAACCTCAGCATCAGTCCTTCCAATGAACACCCAGGACCGGTCTCCTTTAGGATGGACTGGCTGGATCTCCTTGCAGTCCAAGGGACTCTCAGGAATCTTCTCCAACACCACAGTTCAAAAGCATCAATTCTTCAGCGCTCAGCTTTCTTCACAGTTCAACTCTCACATCCATACATGACCATTGGAAAAACCATAGCCTTGACTAGACGGACCTTTGTTGGCAAAGTAATATCTCTGCTTTTCAATATGCTATTTAGGTTGGTCATAACTTTCCTTCCAAGGAGTAAGCATCTTTTAATTTCATGGCTGCAATCACCATCTGCAGTGATTTTGGAGCCCAAAAAAATAAAGTCTGGCACTGTTTCCGCTGTTTCCCCATCTATTTCCCATGAAGTGATGGGACCGGATGCCATGATCTTCGTTTTCTGAATGTTGAGCTTTAAGAAAACTTTTTCACTCTCCACTTTCACTTTCATCAAGAGGCTTTTTAGTCCCTCTTCACTTTCTGCCATAAAGGTGGTGTCATCTGCATATCTGAGGTGATTGATATTTCTCCAGGCAATCTTGATTCCAGCTTGTGTTTCTTCTAGCCCAGTGTTTCTCATGATGTACTCTGCATATAAGTTAAATAAGCAGGGTGACAATATACAGCCTTGACGGACTCCTTTTCCTATTTGGAACCAGTCTGTTGTTCTATGTCCAGTTCTAACTGTTGCTTCCTGACCTGCATATAGGTTTCTCAAGAGGCAGGTCAGGTGGTCTGGTATTCCTATCTCTTTCAGAATTTTCCACAGTTTCAGACCAGATGCCATGATCTTACTTTTCTGAATGTTGAGCTTTAAGCCAACTTTTTCACTCTCCTCTTTAACTTTCATCAAGAGGTTTTTTAGTTCTTCTTCACTTTCTGCCATAAGGGTGCTGTCATTTGCATATCTAAGGATATTGATATTTCTCCAGGCAACCTTGATTTCAGCTTGTGCTTCTTCCAGCTCAGTGTTTCTCATGATATACTCTGCATGTAAGTTAAATGAGCAGGGTGACAACATACAACCTTGACGCACTCCTTTTCCTGTTTGGAACCAGTCTGTTGTTCCATGTCCAGTTCTAACTGTTGCTTCCTGACCTGCATATAGGTTTCTCAAGAGGCAGGTCAGGTGGTCTGGTATTCCTATCTCTTTCAGAATTTTCCACAGTTTCTTGTGATCCACACAGTCAAAGGCTTTGGCATACTCAATAAAGCAGAAATAGATGTTTTTCTGAAACTCTCTTGCTTTTTCCATGATCCAGCGGATGTTGGCAATTTGATCTCTGGTTTCTCTGCCTTTTCTAAAACCAGCTTGAACATCTGGAAGTTCACGGTCCACGTATTGCTGAAGCCTGGCTTGCAGAATTTTGAGCATTACTTTACTCATGTGTGAGATGAGTGCAATTGTGCAGTAGTTTGAGCATTCTATGGCATTGCCTCTCTTTGGGATTGGAATGAAAACTGACCTTTTCCAGTCCTGTGGCCACTGCTGAGTTTTCCAAATGTGCTGGCATATTGAGTGCAGCACTTTCACAGCATCATCTTTCAGGATTTGCAACAGCTCAACTGGAATTCCATCACCTCCTCTAGCTTTGTTCATAGTGATGCTTTCTAAGGCCCACTTGACTTCATATTTCAGGATGTCTGGCTCTAGGTGAGTGATCACACCATAGTGATTATCTGGGTCATGAAGCTCGCTTTTTTGTACAGTTCTTCTGCGTATTCTTGCCACCTCTTCTTAATATCTTCTGTTTCTGTTAGGTCCATACAATTTCTGTCCTTTATCGAGTCCATCTTTGCATGAAATGTTCCCTTGGTATCTCTAATTTTCTTCAAGAGATCTCTAGTCTTTCCCATTTTATTGTTTTCCTCTATTTCTTTGCATTGATAGCTCAAGGAAGGCTTTCTTATCTCTCCTTGCTATTCTTTGGAACTCTGCATTCAGATGCTTTTATCTTTCCTTTTCTCCTTTGCTTTTTACTTCTCTTCATTTCACAGCTATTTGTAAGGCCTCCCCAGATAGCCATTTTGCTTTTTTGCTTTTCTTTTCCATGGGGATGGCCATATATATTCATTCCAATAAAGGCAGATAAATATTTTCTGTTTTACCTGAGTTTCTTTTCAAGACATATTTGACTCAGGTTCATGGCAAGATATTCAGTTTCAGTAGAAAATAGATAGAAGATTTTTTTTCCATAATCAACTGATGGAATTTCAAAATACCAGGAGCCATTCCACTCTCAGATTGAGCATAAGTGATAGGGCAATGGAGAAATTATCTGGAACATAATCGTTGGATAATCTAGTGGACAAATGTGAATTTTTTTGACTGGCTTTTCATATTTTAAGCAGAAAATTCAGTTTTTGAAATAAGGAGACTATGAAAGGAGAGAGAATTCAGTGGACAGGAAGAAGAAGAGGAGACACAGCCAAAGAAAAAGAAAGAAAGAAGAAAAAAGGCCAGGAAACCAGTGGAGATGAAAGAACAGGATGGGAGAAGGGGAAGAGCTTATTTCAAGTGGAAATACTGGTTAGTATCCTAGCTGAGCTGATCCTACAGTTACCTATTCTCAGAGTTTAAGTAGCTGGATGGCTTTCCTCATATGATAATTAGTGAATAGCGAAAGGTCATCAAATTTGATTTATTCTGAATAGCCGAAGTCATTTGGCACTGCCACTGGAGATGATTCAGAAGTAGTGGAAAATGGCAGGTTAGAATGTTTTCATTTAGTTTGATGAATTATCTATAAATAAGGTGGAACACATAAGTCAAATGAAACTCTGAAATATTTACTTCCATTCCTCTTATAAGTCTTCTCAATGATTTCATGAGTATAATTTAAGAACTCACTAGAATTTCTTTCTCTGACTTTCCAAGTCATCAGAACATCACATCAAGATGTCTGAAAGTCCTGTGTAGGTCAAATGGTACTTCAGTCAACTCCAGTCATTCATAGAGTTGTTTCAGTCAGTGGAATTGTCCTCAGGATGACAGCCAGAGAACTCGCCTAGGCCGAGATGAATGCATTAGGAAGCAAAAGAGGAATGCAGCTCAATGGGCAGTGAAAATCAATGTGCGCAAATTGGCCCATTTTGCCTCAGTGACTTGTGCTGTCCATTAAGCCCTATTTTCTGGTTCATGGTTGTTCACTTCATTTACTTTCTAATCCTCCTTTTGCCAGCTTGGCACATCTCCAGGTTAGTGCAATCCTGTTAATTGCCATCGCCTGCTACTGACTAACTGTGACACAGGCCTTATCACCTCGTTACAGGGATTGGACATGAAACTCTACACATGGAACCCAGCAGGAGGCCGACTTCATTCAGGATTGGGACTTAAATCAGACATGATCTCACAGCTTCTTGGGAATGGAGATTTTCCATGTCCTCATACCTCCAAAGGAGCTGGGATTTGCTTTGGCTCACTTGACTTTTACAGTCTCATTGCCACAGTGATCACTGCAGTATATTAGATGAGAAAGTTGGAAAAGTGGAATATTCTATGATGGGACAGTTTTAAAAATTTTCTTTCCCTGTGGAATCCAGGCCACCTAATCACTTGGTAAAGAGTGTTAGTGAATTTATTACACTGTGTTATAACCATTGATCTCTGTGTTTTGTTTTTTCATTAAAGTGGGCTTTATAAGTACAAAAAGTTATGTGGTTTTATATTTTGTTCTCAGATGCTAGTCTGACCAATGATAATTTGTTGATTCAATATACCAAATATCATTAATGGAGCAACTACCACAGGCTGGCTCATTCTCAAGATAGTACTATGGGGCTCATTACTATTATTTCAATATATTTGATGATGGAATGAAAGGTCACAGAGGTTAAATTGCTCATCAGTGATTGGCAAAGCTAGAATGCAAGCTTAGGATGCCTGACCCTAAAACCTCTAGCTTTTTTTCCTACCTTATATTAAAATGATTTAACAGATTTGATTTCAAAATGAGGTCGTGAAAAGTGAATCACATATATCAAAACATTTTCTGGTAAACTGAAAACAAATTACAAAGTTTTTGTCTGCATAAAATTGCTGGAAAACACATATTAATCTTATTTTATATTTTATTTTTAATGAAGTATCTAATAATGCAAAATCAAAAAAATAAAATCCTGCTCTTTTGAGAACATTTCAACTCTTCTATTTTTCTCCTATGCGGTCTGTTTACTTATTCAAAGAGAAAAAAGCTTGGGGCTAGACTTGATATTTAGTAAGAAAATTCAGCCTCTCAAAAAATATCTAGTGATTTTTACAAGAGAATCAATGTACACCTTTGGTGCACATTTGAAAAAAGTTTATTGGCTGAGTCTTTTTTTAAGTTCAAAACGTCACACATTCCAAAAGGAAAAGTATTTTGATTAATTAAATTGAGAAATAAAGTCTTATTTTATAAGTGGCAGTCACTTTCAGATGACTCTTTAGTTCTGATTGGGACTACTATAATCTATCTTTTGGTTTTTGAGTCAAAATATAATTGACTGTAGAATCACCTCCTCCTATGGAATTACACAGCATGTTTTCTGTGGCTTTTCATAGGCACTTAAGTGATGAACTCTGCATGGCTCCTAGATGAACTCTAATTTGTGTAATTTTTTTCTATCACCTCAGTTCCTCTCAAAGTTTCAGTTGAATACATTTTTTTTTTTTTCACTTTGTATCTCAGATTTCTGCATAAGGTTGATTCAGTGTTTGATAAGTCTTTTATGTGACTTTATTTCTTAGCTTTCATAATCAAAGAACTCACTTTTCTTCCTATCATAGTAAGTGAGAAATTTTGAACTAAAAAAAAAGGCTCAGCCGGTACTTTTTTCATTTGCACAGATTTTGTGCACCAAATTTATGCATTTGTAAATATATCCTTTTCTTTTGGTTTTTACCTTTCTAATAACTCACTTTCCAACATATTGTCTTATTCATCATTCAACTCCACAGCAAATTTCCAACTGTAAAGAAAATTTGTTTTTTTTTTTTTTTGAATGCAATTACTGGAAATAGCAACCCACTCCAGTACTCTTGCCTGGAAAATCCTGCGGACGGAGAAGCCTGGTAGGCTACAATCCGTGGGGTCCCAAAGAGTCGGACATGACTGAGCGACTTCACTTTCTTTCTTTCAATCTTTCTATTCTTCATTTTAATTCTGTTTCTGGCTGCCTTTAATCTAGTTCTGCAAAATTATGTAAGATGTCTCCATTTTTGGGGGGGATGGTCTCATGGTAAACATCAAACTTCCCAGGGGCCAGATAACAGATGGCAACATTTATCTTGCAACCCATGATTTTCTATCATATTTCTACCATCATTTTCATTTTTGTAGCATGAAATTCAGTTGAGAATTTTTGAACAACTTCCTTTTCCCTTTTCAAGAATGTTGATTTCAGATACTGAGAACCCACAAATTTTGTATTTGCACATATGCATCTTCAGTAATTTTAGTAGGTTTCTGAGTGTGTGATTTCTTTCTTGGCTATGTCTGTGTACTGTGTACTGTGTCCTTCCAACAGTGAGGGTATGAGAAGAGAGCAGGGACAAATACCTGTATAAATCAAACTTTACCTGCTTTGACCTATTTATTTGCCCCTTTATTCAACAGGCAAATATTAATCAACTACTGATGTGGCCTGTCCCCTTGGATTTCTTGGTAAGCATTACATTTTCAGATCATTGATGTCTGATTTTTGCTAACTCATTATTTGATCTAGTTACCTTCTGAGCCAAACTTGAGTTTGAGAAAGCTCTTTTCCTAGAAACTCTCTCAAATTTCCCCAAAGACTCCAATTCTTATGTTCACAAAGCAGGATGATTTTCATCTGAATAAAACACACAAAAAGCATTTTAATGATCTACATTATCTGATATAGTGGTCTTAGTTCAAATAGCCTGCTTTTGCAAGCACTCTTGTAATTTGAGGTCACAATACATATACAATATTTAAGTTAGATCAGGCCTTATAAAATGAAATGGAAGCAGGTTCTGTTGTTAAGCAAATGCTATACTATTGAACACAGAAACAGCTTTCCCACTAATATCAAATGAAAAGTTTGAATTCTACTTGTTAAATTGTACATCAAGATTCAGTAATTCAGGTTTGAATTCTGAATATATGATTTTGTGTTGTTTTAAATAAAAATATTTCAGTTAACTGAGCAACCAGTGAACTGTGATGTCAATATACAAGAAAAAGTACAGTTAACTGGCCTAAGAAGAGATATAGGTATGACAAGTCTTTTAAAAATATAATATTTATAAGCAAATACTTATAATCTTTATATGTAGGATGGTCCCTAGAAGTATAATAGTCCAATTAAAAAAAAGATGCAGAGAGATCCTCAAAAAAAGTGTTTTATTTTTCCCAGTATACTTTAGTTCTCAAACATATGTTGAAATGAGAATAATACTTGTCTCTTATACACATCTAGATGTGTATAAGAGACAGGTTTTTGTCTGCATAAAATTGCTGGAAAACACATATTAATCTTATTTTATATTTTATTTTTAATGAAGTATCTAATAATGCAAAATCAAAAAAATAAAATCCTGCTCTTTTGAGAACATTTCAACTCTTCTATTTTTCTCCTATGCGGTCTGTTTACTTATTCAAAGAGAAAAAAGCTTGGGGCTAGACTTGATATTTAGTAAGAAAATTCAGCCTCTCAAAAAATATCTAGTGATTTTTACAAGAGAATCAATGTACACCTTTGGTGCACATTTGAAAAAAGTTTATTGGCTGAGTCTTTTTTTAAGTTCAAAACGTCACACATTCCAAAAGGAAAAGTATTTTGATTCCTACTTTTGCATTCCAGTCCCCTATAATGAAAAGGAAATCTTTTTTGGGTGTTAGTTCTAAAAGGTCTTGTAGGTCATCATAGAACCATTCAACTTCAGCTTCTTCATCATTACTGGTTGAGGCATAGACTTGGATTACCGTGATATTGAATGGTTTGCCTTGGAAACGAACAGAGATCATTCTGTCATTTTTGAGATTGCATCCAAGTACTGCATTTCGGACTCTTTTGTTGACCATGATGGCTACTCCATTTCTTCTAAAGGATTCCTGCCTGCAGTAGTAGATATAATGGTCATCTGAGTTAAATTAACCCATTCCAGTCCATTTTAGTTCACTGATTCCTAGAATGTCAACGTTCACTCTTGCCATTTCCTGTTTGACCACTTCCAATTTGCCTTGATTCATGGACCTAACATTCCAGGGTCCTATGCAATATTGCTCTTTATAGCATCAGACCTTGCTTCTATCACCAGTCACATCCACAACTGGGTATTGTTTTTGCTTTGGCTTCATCCCTTCATTCTTTCTGGAGTTATTTCTCCACTGATCTCCAGTAGCATATTGGGCACCTACTGACCTGGGGAGTTCCTCTTTCAGTATCCTATCATTTTGCCTTTTCATACTGTTCATAGGGTTCTCAATGCAAAAATACTGAAGTAGTTTGCCATTCCCTTCTCCAGTGGATCACATTGTGTCAGACCTCTCCACCATGCCTGCCCATCTTGGGTCGCCCCACAGGGCATGGCTTAGTTTCACTGAGTTAGACAAGGCTGTGGTCCTAGTGTGACTAGATTGACTAGTTTTCTGTGATTATGGTTTCAGTGTGTCTGCCCTCTTGCAACACCTACCGTCTTATTTGGGTTTCTCTTACCTTGGAAGTGGGGTATCTCTTCATGGCTGCTCCATCAAAGTGCAGCTGGTGTTCCTTACCTTGGACGAGGAAATACATAGAATAACAAATTGAGTACCATAAATTGGTCCTGGTGTGCACTCAAGTGTTGTGCACAGTTAACATTGGGTATAATTGGAGCAATTCAGAGATAAGTTAAAGCAAAATTTAGGAATGAAAACCTCAGAAAGAAAAAGACACATGTGATGCTCCTGGCTGGTAGTAGCCAGTGTGAGCATCTACACTGTGCTCCTACACCACCTCTCTCCCCCAACTTTGTATTCACTTTTGAGTTTGTTTAAAGGTGTGACTTATACTACTTTAGGGGTATTAAAATCATGAGAGCACTTCAGTGTGTATTATTATAGTGTCCTGTGACAAATGATTTTTTTCCACTAGTCATTTTTGCAAAACCAGCAATCCTGGTAACATTAGTTTCAAGTAGATCATTATTAATTATCAAAAGAAAGGCTTATTAAACCTTGTTAGGGAGTGACACTGTTTATACAGCATAGAATAAAGATATTTGATTAAATTATCCAGGAAATTAAGGCTGGTTGACAATAGTGCTTCATTCACTCAGGTTTCTAAAATTCTGTTCTGAAATCTAGAGTAACTGCTTTAAGCAAACTGGCTAGGTCATGTTTAATACCAAGATTGTTCCCTTTCTAGCTTCAAGTAAAAGCTATCCTAGCCTTGGGAATCTCACCCCCACCTGCAGATTCTCTCTCCTGACTGCCTTCTATTATTTTTCTTTTTTAATTTTGGGTTGCACTAGGTCTTCATTGTGGGGCACAGGTTCAGTAGTTGTGGGGCAGGCCTTGTTGCTTCTTGCATGTAGGATCTTAGTTTCCCAACCAGGGACTGAATCCACATCCCCTGCACTGGAAGGCAGATTCTTAACCACTGCAGCACAAGGGAAATTCCCCTGCCTGCCTTCTGTACATCCTTCAAGGCATCACCTACTCTCATTAGGGCCTTCTGTACAACCTCATGGACCTTCTTACTGTACTTCTCATTTAACACTTGGATAATTTGGTTAGTGACCTTTTTAATGGACTCTTTTTACCAGACCAAGTAACAAATTCTTTAGAAGCCCAAAGCCTCATGTTTCAAATGTTGGTTCCAACTGGCGCTCACTGTAGAAAATGCTCAATAAATGTTTGTGGTAATTTTTGAACAAGTGAACAGCTTTGTTTCCTAGTCTTCCCTTTCATTCTGTCCCTGTGAGCCAGAACAGGGGTATGCCACCCTGACCCATCATGTCATTCTTGTACTTGTACTATGTCTTCAATCAGATTGCGAACATTGGTATACAGAAGAACGCTGGGCTAATAATTAAGAGACTTGAAATCTAGCCCCTGGCGTAGGTACTAATGTAATTGAAACCCAACTATTTTCTATCTCAGTTCTCCTTGTCTGTATCATGGAAACTGTATTCTTGCCTGAGAAATCCCATGGCCGAAGAAGCCTGGCAGGCTACAGTCCGTAGTGTCACAGAGTGTTGGATGTGACTGAGACTGAGCACAGAACACACACCTAACCACAGAAAATTGTATTGAGACTCAGATTATATAATAGCTAACATCGCCAAAAAAAGTATCATTAAGCCTGAGTTGGATTTTGATGTCTCCTCAGGGGAACTTTACCTCCTATTTTATGCTACCATCGCTATAACCAGAAAGATGAATTTCTATCCAGCAACCTGTTCCCCACATGACTGCTCCTGCCTTACTTCCAAAACCTCCATTGTAACTTTCTTCCAAGGGCTATTCACTGATTAGATGCACTGATTGTACTGCTTTCAGTTCAACCTGTCTTTGGCCTATGATGGAATGATTGTCAGTCCAGAGGCTAGAGATTCCAGGAGTTATGCTTTCTTTCTTTGCAGCCTGAGACTCATAAAATCTGTCCACTCCCTGGTTCTGTAACTTCTCTGGCCCTCTGTTCCCATGAGATTAGCAATTTTGCAGAAGATGCCTTAACATGTGAGCAAAGGAAAGGGAATAAAACTCTGTCTGATTCGGCAGCAATTGTGTGTTTCAGTTCAGTTCAGTCACTCAGTCATGTCCAACTCTCTGCGACTCCATGGACTGCAGCACACCAGGCTTCCCTATCCATCACCAACTCATGGAGCTTGCTCAAACTCATGTCCATTGAGTTGGTGATGCCAACTACAACATACGCTAATTACACAGTGAAGTAAATGATACTAATAAGAATAAAAGAAAAGTTTTAAAAAGAAACAAAATTATTATTATTATTTTCTGCAATGGCTGGGATACAGTTCTTACCAGAAGTACTTAGAGTGAGAATCCTGGAGTGGTTTGCCATTCCCTTTCCAGGGGATTGAACCCGTGTCTCTTGTGTCTCCTGCATTGGCAGATAGATTCTTTACTACTGAGCCACTTGGGAAGCCCCTAAGGGAGTGGACCTTAAAAAATCTGGAAAAAGAATTAAGGCCTGTGTTCCCCGTTGGCTCTGCCGTTGGTTTTAGCATGTGCTGTGCGGTCATGTCATGGCTTTGCCTTAGTGGAGTTTTATTCCCTTTCCTTTGCTCACATGTTAAGGCATCTTCTGCAAAATTGCTAATCTCATGGGAACAGAGGGCTAGAGAAGTTGCAGAACCAGGGGGTGGACAACACTAAACCAGAAAGAGTTTCTAAGAGAAACACCATGTGGGCTGCCCTGGGTACCTCCTGTGCAATTTCATAGTCCAATATTCTCATCAAAGGCAACTAAGCCACACTTAAGGATTTGCTTTAGTGTTTACATTTCCAAAGATGTTTCTAAATACAGAGAGAAAAAGATTATTTTGTTATATCATGTGTCCAAAATTTTGCTATCTTAAATTCCTTGTTATTGTTCAGTTGCTAAGTTATATCTGACTCTTTGTGACCCCATGGACTCCAGGCTTCCCTGTCCTTCACTGTCTCCCAGGGTTAGCTTAAGCTCATGTCCACGGAGTCAGTGATGCCATCTAATCATCTCATCCTCTGCTGCCCTCTCCTTTTTAATTACTTACCCTCTTATTGTGAACTCAGGGCTTTACCTTATTAACTAGGTGGCAGCCCTGAAATCAGGCTTTTCCAAGTAATGATGTTGATGATGATGACATGGTGATGACATACTCTGAAGGCAGTTTAAAGTCCTAGCAACAAACCAGAGCCTGTTTTGATACGAAGCTGTAGCCTCTGGACCCTCACCCTGGCTTCTGCTTGAGAGACATTCACAAAGTTCTTATCTTACTTCATTTTACTTTTTCTTTAGAATTTGATTTTCAATAGCATCAGGCAGTTTATTTTTATTCTTCCAATTATATGAACAAAAGAGAAAATCATCCTAAAATATGTATGGAACTTCAAAAGACCCCAAATAGCCAAAATAGATGAAGCAATTTTTAGTTCCATAATATTAACTGAATTTATCTTGTCCCCCACCCACGTATACCTAGCTGCTTCTCTGTATTTTCCTGTCTCTACAACTGTAGCATCATTATCCTAGGGACCTAGGTTCAAAATATAGGGTCATCTCTGAGTGATCCTATGTCATCCCCTATACCCAGGCAGCCATACCTCCTCAGTCTTGTTTATTTCCTGTGTTATCATTTACCATAAAATAAAGTCTTAAATTGGATGAACTTAATGCATGTGAAAGTGTTAGTTCCTAAGTTGTGTCTGACTCTTTCCAAGCCCCTGGTTGCCCACCAGGCTCCTCTGTCTATGGAATTTTCCAGGCAAGAATACAGGAGTGGGTATCCCCAGGGAATCTTCCCAACCCAGGGGTCGAATGCTGGTCTCCTGAATTGCAGGTGGACTCTTTATGATCTGAGCCACCAGAGAAGCCCAATTTAATGCATAACAATAAACAACTTAATTATTTTTTGCTGTAAGACTCAGAGAACTCAAACCGGGGCTCTGTGACAACCTAGAGGGGTGGGGTGGGGTACAAGGTATGAAAGAGGTTCAAGAGGGAGGGGACATATGTATACTTATGGCTGATGCATGTTGATGTATGGTAGAAACCAGTATGATATAATAAAGTAACTATCATTCAATTAAAAATAAATTTAAAAAACAAGCAACTTAATTATTTAAAATAATTACCTTATAATATCATATTGCAAATATCTCTCACTAATCTGACACCTTTAGTATCTCTTTTGTCATGGAACTCATCCACTAGGAAAATTCCCTTGGGTCTCTGCTTCTCAACAGAGCCTCTCTGATTTAGCCCAAGTCTACTATTTCATATTAAGGAGATAGATTTAAACTCTGGCTTCACCACTGACTACTTTTATAGGCTTGAACTCATTACTTAACCCCTTTGGGGCTCCATGCAACATTGTTCATAAAGGTGAACAATTCCTACTCTGTAACATCATAGTGAGGATTCAAGGTTCATCCAAATTTTAACCATATTCCAAGGCTCAAGTCAGATCTTACACCTGCTGCTCTCGTCTTATTCTCTGAATTCAATCAATAGACTCGTCTGAGCCAGACAATTATACAATAGCTGACAATGTGTATGAATCCTCTCAAATCTGTTGCTTTTGTGTCCTCAACTAGATTACAAGTAGTTAATTTTAAAAATTCTTCTGTACCCCTTATAAAAGCCTTGTCAAAGTGATTATTCCAAAGTGGATTCAAACAATGCTTGCTGATTGACTAACTGAGCAATTTATTAGGATGAGATTCACCTTCCTCTACTCTGTTGTTTTGTAACTGAAAACTTACAAAATTCTTGTACTTTCCTCCTAGAATGGTTATATTATTTTAAAAAAGAACTTGCTTCTTTTAGAAGTTAAAATATATTCATTTAAACAAGTATTTATCACATGCCTACTATGTGTCAGGTATTTTTTCCCTAGGAACTAAGATGCATTGTGAGACACAAATAACAAAGACAGTGAATAATTATATTTTTGCAGGGCTTACATTCTAATTCACTTCACTTTTATATGCTACAGACTTTACTTATTAGGTTTATTTTCTTTCTTCCTGTTCTAAAAGTCTCTAGCATACAAGACGGTGATAAATGCTAAGTGAAAATGCAGGGCACGCTATGGGGACTCGTGTGTGGATGGTGGGACTGATGAGTGGAGGGCCAGCAGTGGAGTGAGCCTCTCTAAAAAGCTGGTACCTGGGGAGGGGATGAAATAGGAGGATGAGCTAGAAAATATTTAGGTTATAGAAGTAATGCATAATAGATACTATATGGAAGAAAGACTAAAAATTCCTCAAAGACATAAGATTCCAAGTCAATGAGCTAAGCATCATTCATATTACAAAATTGACACTACAAATATACCCATTATAATGCAGAATTTCTTTAAATACAGCCTTCCTCATGGATTTCTTTTTATTTTCTTTTTTCTTTCTTTTTCAATCTTTAGTTAGTCATGAATTGATTGACATGGAATGTCAGGAATCTGGACAAAATTTTAAAGCTTTAGCATCAGCGAGTTCCAGCTAATTGAAGACATATAACTGTATACAGTTTCTCTGAACTATAATGTAATATCATCGAGAGATAGAAGTCATATTACAAGAACTAAATAAACAGGCAGCTTTCAGGGAATTAATAGCTGAATCCTGGCAAGAAACTCACCCGTTCAGATTAGGATGGGCACACACAAAGAAGGATATGGTAGACCTCAAACATGATTATACAAATTATTAACCCTTTTTTGGCAAAATTATTGACCAAAATGTCATAGACAAGATTGCAAAGACCCAGCAAGGCTGCTGGAAACCAAGGTTGTAGGATCGTTATGGGCAGAATGTGAATTAGAGCCTGTGCCTTGCTCATTATAAACCACGTAGCAATTTTTAGGGGGATTGTGCTTTCTGGGAAATCCCAGGACACGCTTAAGGTCACTCCTCTAAAGACTGAAGGAAAGGAAATTTGCTCACTAGCTATGAGAGTAATTATTTTCTCAGATATTAGGTAAAGCATTTACTCACCATTTATTCAGTCATCATTTCTTTCAATCAACAAATATTTATTGATTTTCATGCTCTCGTGTAATTTGCATCCATACAGTGTGGGATACAGTCAATAAATAATCCCATTATTTAACATATAATGAAAAGTAGATATAAGTTTTGTTTGAGAAAGGAGGTGAGGACAGATTATCAGGTATTAGAAAACTGTTCATGGAAGACATGATACTCAGGTAAAATCTAGAGGATAATAGACAGGAGGAGGGAAACAGAACTCAGATAAAGTGCTTAATCTTATCTTCCTTCTCACTGTGACTTAAGATGCTCCTCAACTTGGCATGCTAATGTGTGAGAAAAGTAAAGGTATATCTTTGAACACATGGTAACGTTTTCATGGTCCGATGAAGCCTTGCTTGTGAATAGGGATTTTCAAGTTTTCTTCTCCCAAAGTGCTGTTCTTAAGCTCTTGAAAGTCCTTCCAGGATGCCTACATTGTGCTCTCCACAGAACTGCTCTGGTTACATCAACAGAATTATATTATTTCATAGATTGCCTTCTTCATCACCTGTCTCTTATACACATCTAGATGTGTATAAGAGACAGGCTTGAGAGACATTCACAAAGTTCTTATCTTACTTCATTTTACTTTTTCTTTAGAATTTGATTTTCAATAGCATCAGGCAGTTTATTTTTATTCTTCCAATTATATGAACAAAAGAGAAAATCATCCTAAAATATGTATGGAACTTCAAAAGACCCCAAATAGCCAAAATAGATGAAGCAATTTTTAGTTCCATAATATTAACTGAATTTATCTTGTCCCCCACCCACGTATACCTAGCTGCTTCTCTGTATTTTCCTGTCTCTACAACTGTAGCATCATTATCCTAGGGACCTAGGTTCAAAATATAGGGTCATCTCTGAGTGATCCTATGTCATCCCCTATACCCAGGCAGCCATACCTCCTCAGTCTTGTTTATTTCCTGTGTTATCATTTACCATAAAATAAAGTCTTAAATTGGATGAACTTAATGCATGTGAAAGTGTTAGTTCCTAAGTTGTGTCTGACTCTTTCCAAGCCCCTGGTTGCCCACCAGGCTCCTCTGTCTATGGAATTTTCCAGGCAAGAATACAGGAGTGGGTATCCCCAGGGAATCTTCCCAACCCAGGGGTCGAATGCTGGTCTCCTGAATTGCAGGTGGACTCTTTATGATCTGAGCCACCAGAGAAGCCCAATTTAATGCATAACAATAAACAACTTAATTATTTTTTGCTGTAAGACTCAGAGAACTCAAACCGGGGCTCTGTGACAACCTAGAGGGGTGGGGTGGGGTACAAGGTATGAAAGAGGTTCAAGAGGGAGGGGACATATGTATACTTATGGCTGATGCATGTTGATGTATGGTAGAAACCAGTATGATATAATAAAGTAACTATCATTCAATTAAAAATAAATTTAAAAAACAAGCAACTTAATTATTTAAAATAATTACCTTATAATATCATATTGCAAATATCTCTCACTAATCTGACACCTTTAGTATCTCTTTTGTCATGGAACTCATCCACTAGGAAAATTCCCTTGGGTCTCTGCTTCTCAACAGAGCCTCTCTGATTTAGCCCAAGTCTACTATTTCATATTAAGGAGATAGATTTAAACTCTGGCTTCACCACTGACTACTTTTATAGGCTTGAACTCATTACTTAACCCCTTTGGGGTGAGACCTGGGTTCAATCCCTGGGTCAGAAGGGAATGGCAACCCACTCCAGTATTCAGGCCTGGGAAATACCATGGACAGAGGAGACTGGTGGGCAACAGTCCATGGGGTCGCAAAGAGTCGAACAACACTGAGAATAACACACACCCTGCTGGCTCACTTGAAGAATCCGAATTCCATTAACAAGCTGAGCAGTAGGAGCCAGCCTTTCCTCCTCTCCAACTGGCACACTGAAATCTGAAAAGACCATTTAATTGCTGAGCTGTAAGCTCTGCACTCAAGACTAGTCCAAGAGGGAAGAGAAACAGAGAGTGGCCTGTGACCTGCTATGTCAATGAGAGGTGTCAACTTCTGCTGAAAAAGGGAAGCAGAAAATTGAAGGCTTCATCCTGGTGACATAGGGAGAAAAACTCACTTTCAAAGCAACGTTGGAGAGGAACTGAAGGCCAGAGCCTGAGGCCTGACAGTGGGGTTCCAGACAATTGGACGAAGATGCTTCAAAGCCAACTGCTGACTGATGAGACTGATGGAAGAAAGGAACATTCACTGTTTTAATCTTTCATGCCTTATGTTTTTCATTACTCTTAGAAACCAGTGAAAATCGTCTTGAAAACTCACCACCATATAGAAATACTTACTCTTATTTCTGCCACCACTCTCTGAAGAGGGGGAAAATGACCAGGATGGAAACCTCAAAGCAAAAATAACTAGAAATTTCTGTCCTAAACCATCTTAAAATATTTCAAAGCAAATGTCATGCCTATATTGTATTTTCTGGGAGCATATTATTGTCAGTTTAAAAACATGTATTTTACAAAACAAAGAAATTAGAAATTGTGGGCTATTTAACCACTCACTGATATCTCAATTTTTAAGCCAGTTAAGAAATTAGAATTTTATGAAACATTGATTCTTCTCTCCTGTGCTGTTTTTAGCATCTTTTGGGGAATGTAAGGAAAGCTAAGCTCTTATTGAGAAAATGTTTTCAACAAACATAATGGTCATTGCATATACATCTGAAGAACTTTTGTCAGTTCAGTTCGGTCGCTCAGTCATGTCAGACTCTTTGGGACCCCATGGACTGCAGCACGCCAGGCTTCCCTGTCCATCACCAGCTCTCAGAGCTTTCTCAAATTCATGTCCAGTGAGTCCGTGATGCCACCCAACCATCTCAGCCTCTGTCATCCCCTTCTCCTCCTATCCTCAATCTTTCTCAGCATTAGGGTATTTTCAAATGAGTCAGCTCTTTGCATCAGGTGGCCAAAGTATTAGAGTTTCAGGTTCAACATCAGTCCTTCCAATGAACATTCAGGACTGATTTCCTTTAGGACAGACTGGTTGGATTCCTTGCTGTCCAAGGGACGCTCAAGAGTCTTCTCCAACACCACAGTTCAAAAGCATCAATTCTTCAGCTCTCAACTTTCTTTATAGTCCAACTCTCACATCCATATGTGACTACTGGAAAAACCATAGCCTTGACTAGATAGACCTTTGTTGGCAAAGTAATATCTCTGATTTTTAACATGCTGTCTAGGTTGGTCATAACTTTTCCTCCAAGGAGCAAGCATCTTTTAATTTCATGCTGTAGTCAACATCTGCAGTGATTTTGGAGCCCCCCAAAATGAAGTCTGACACTGTTTCCACTGTTACCCCCATCTATTTACCATGAAGCTATGGGACCAGATGCCATGATCTTCATTTTCTGAATGTTGAGCTTTAAGCCAACTGTTTTACTCTCCTCTTTCACTTTCATCAAGGGGCTCTTTAGTTCTCTTCACTTTCTCCCATAAGGGTGGTGTCATCTGCATATCTGAGATTATCAATATTTCTCCTAGAAATCTTGATTCCAGCTTGTGCTTCATCCAGCCCAGCGTTTTTCATGATGTACTCTGCATAGAAGTTAAATAAGCAGGGTGACAATATACAGCCTTGACGTACTCCTTTTCCTATTTGGAACCAATCTGTTGTTCCATGTCCAGTTCTAACTGTTGCTTCTTGACCTGCATACAGGTTTCTCAAGAGGCAGGTCAGGTGGTCTGGTATTCCCAGCTCTTTCAGAATTTTCCACAGTTTGTCATGATCCACACAGTCAAAGGCTTTGGCATAGTCAATAAATCAGAAATGGATGTTTTTCTGGAACTCTCTTGCTTTTTCCATGATCCAGCAGATGTTGGCAATTTGATCTCTGGTTCTTCTGCCTTTTCTAAATCCAGCTTGAACATCTGGAAGTTCACGGGTCACGTACTGTTGAAGCCTGACTTGGAGAATTTTGAGCATTACTTTATTAGCATGTGAGATGAGTGCAATTTGCGATAGTTTGAACATTTTTTGGCATTGCCTTTCTTTGAGATTGGAATGAAAACTGACTTTTCCAGTCCCGTAGCCACTGCTGAGTTTTTCAAATTTGCTGGCATATTGAGTGCATCACTTTCACAGTATCATCTTTTGGGATTTGAAATAGCTCAACTGGAATTCCATCACCTCCACTAGCTTTGTTTGTAGTGAGACTTCCTAAGGCCCACTTTACTTCGCATTCCAGGATGTCTGGTTCTAGGTGAGTAATCGTGATTATCTGGGTCATGAAGATCTTTTTTTGTATAATTCTGTGTATTCTTGCCACCTCTTCTTAATATCTTCTGCTTCTTTTAGGTCCATACCATTTCTGTCCTTCATTGTGCCCATCTTTGCATGAAATGTTTTGTAAATCAATATAAAAATATACTAAGAAAATGAATGGAAGAAAGAACTGAGCCAATAAACCTGTGGAAAAAACGTTTTCTGTTTCCTTTTTTAAAAAAATAATTTTAAGTTTTATTTATTTATTGGCTGTGCAGGGTCTTGGTTGCTTCTTAGGCTTTTCTCTAGTTGCTGTACACAGGCTTCCCACTGCTGTGGCTTCTCTTGTTGCAGAGCACAGACTGTGCTCAAGCGCTTGGTAGTTTCAGCTCCTTGGCTCTAGAGCACAAGCTCAGTAGTTGCGGTGCATGGGCTTAGGTGGTCCACGGTATGTGGGATCTTCCTGGGTCAGGGACTGAAGCCATATCTCCTGCACTGGTAGGGGGATTCTTTACCACTGAGCCACCAAGGAAGCCCTTTTCTGTGTTTTTGATGCTCTGGAATTTGAGCTTTGCTAACCCTGGAGGGACTACCCCCTCAAAGATATAGATAGCAAAGGACTCCCCGTAAGCCTGCTTTTGGTATAGAAACCAACCAATCAGAGCTCACACCCCAACCATCTTTTGTATCAAACTCTCACCCCCCAAACCAATATTCCCCCTTCCCCAAGTCATCCCAGGTATTGGACAACTGGGGACCAACCTGCAGCCCAGAGCTTGTTGCAGTTATTAAAACTATCCAGTTCTGGCCTGTTCAACATGAGATGCCAGGAAAACCAGATAACCACACCCCAAAAAAAAAAAAAAATGAACTCGGATCCTATCTTACACCACTCACAAAAATTGACTTAATGATACTGAAAAACTTCTAGAAGAAAACACAGGGAAAAAGCACCTTGACATTGGTCTTGACAATGATTTTTTTGGAACAACACAAAAAGCACTAACAACAAAAGCAAAATTAAACAAGTGGGACTGCATCAAATTGGAAAGCTTCTGGACAGCAAAAGAAACAATTTTTAAAAATGAAAGGGCAACCTAAGGAATGGTAGAAAATATTTGCAAGCCACATATCTGGTAAGGGGGTGAAAGTGAAAGTGTTAGTGGCTTAGTCGTGTCCCACTCTTTATGACCCCATGGACTATAGCCCACCAGGCTCCTCTGTCCATGGGATTCTTCAGGCAAGAGTGGGTTGCCATTCCCTTCTCCAGGGGATCTTCACGACCCAAGAATCAAACTTGGGTCTCCTGCATTGCAGGTGGACTCTTTACCATCTGAGCCACCAGGTAAGGGGTTAATGTCCCATATCTATTAGAAACTCATACAAACTGGGTGTAACTGTGGGCAGATACCATGTCTAACCACCTTCCAACAGGACAGAAACCCCACAGAGGAGTGCCTGGTGACCCCTGGGTGCCTGAGCACAGCGATTCTGCCAAAGCTAAGGAATCCACTGGTGGAGGTTTGTGATTATGAGTATTTTCCCCTGACAGTCACCCCCAAAATGAGGCCCAAATATTTTAGAAAGCTGTTGACCGTTTCATAGCTCCCATCACATTTTTGTACTGGAATGACATGTCCAAGAACCCTCCATAAATCTACAGACAGAACCTAACAATGTTTCTGTAATATATGACACTCAAAAAGGGGAGACTGGACTGTAGTTAAGAATCTGCCTGCCGATGCAGGAGACACTGGTTCAATCCCTGGTCTAGGAAGATTTCTCATGCTGCGGAGCAACTAAGCCCATGCACCACAACTACTGAAAGCCTGTGTGCCCTAAAGCCCATGTTCTGCAACCAGAGAACCCACCACAATAGAAACCCATGCATCACTAGAGAGTATCCCCTACCCAGCAACACAGCCCCTGTACAGCCAAAAATAAAGCCTTTAAAAAACTGGGAGGGGGAGACTAAAGGTTAATAATCTGATCTCATTTGGTTAAAATTCGTTGTAAAACAAACTTTAAAATTCTTGTATCTGTTCATCACATTTTTTTCTTTTATGAGCAATCATGATATGACTATGACAACTTAATTTCAGGCTTTTTCGAGGACTATTCATCAAGGCATAATTCTAAGTAGGAAAACAGACTTGGAAGAAGACATCATTTAGATTCTTCTCTGAATCATGATTTTAAAGTATTAATCGTCTTTATTTTCATCTGTTTCATCTTATCTGTCTCGTATGCAAGAGTGATCAGGCCAAGGGGCCAAACTATACCAGCAGTTATTCAGAATGCAGTGTCTCCATAATGATTAAGCCAATTCTAAATTATTTCCTCAGTTTCTTGAAGATTTTACTAATTTCCTCAGACACAGGGCATAAGTGAGTGCAGTTACAAAGAAGATAAATCAAAATGTCTGAGCAGGGACTTCCCTGGTGGTCCAGTGGTTAAGACTTCGCCTTCCAATGCAGAGAGTGCATGGGTTTGATCCTTGGTCGGGGACCCAAGATCTTGCACAACTTGAAGCCAGAAAGTCAAAACTTAAAGCAGGAGTGATGTTGCAGCAAATTCAATAGAGACTTTAGAAATGAGCCACATTTAAAAAACCCTTAAAAACAAAACACCTGAGCATCAGAGAAGCTTGCTATTTTGGCAGCAGGTGACCCATCTCATGTAAATTTCAGAGTTGACTTTGTTTCATGGTAGGCATATCCTGCAAAGACAGTCATTAGGAGCCATCTTTTCTTGTGCTACTAAAAAATGTTAGAAAATTTTAAAATTAGAAAAATTTTAGAGGACTACACGTGTAAATATTGCCAGTATTGTCCTGAATATTTCACAAATTTCATCAGTCAAAGCTTTCATTCTGTGGTCTGTGCTGGCATAGTGGTCTTGACCCTGCCAGTGGGTTCATAGTGACAACCTGAAATCTCCATTTTCATGAAGAGAATAATATGGAATCATTCCAGTTTATAGTTGATTGACTCAGACTTGAGGCAAATTAAATAATAAACAGAAATTATTACCTTTGTCAAAGAATCATAAAGATGCCATATGCTTAAAATGCTAATTACTACATGGTAAATTACTTAATTTAAATCTTTTCTTTGAATGTATTTTTGACCTTTGTAAGCAGGTCATGGGCTTCCTAGATGGCTCATCAGTAAAGAATCCGCCTACCAATGCAGGAGACTCAGGTTCAATCTCTGGGTTGGGAAGATCCCCTGGAGAAGGAAATGGCAACCCACTCCAGTATTCTTGCCTGGAGAATTCCATGGACAGAAAAGCCTGGTGGGGCTACAGTCCATGACGTCGAAAAAGAGTCAGACTCAGAGACTAAACAACAACAAAGCAAGTAGCATAACAGATGACTTGGTGGCTTGAGGACTTTAGGTATATAATATATATCTATGCGCACACGTGTAGGTCTTCATAAAACCGTTCAACTTCAGCTTCTTCAGCATTACTGGTTGGGGCATAGACTTGGATAACTGTGATATTGAATGGTTTTCCTTGGAGACGAACAGAGATCATTCTGTCGTTTTTGAGATTGCATCCAAGTACTGCATTTCGGACTCTTTTGTTGACCATGATGGCTACTCCATTTCTTCTGAGGGATTCCTGCCCACAGTAGTAGATATAATGGTCATCTGAGTTAAATTCACCCATTCCAGTCCATTTTAGTTCGCTGATTCCTAGAATGTCGACGTTCACCCTTGTCATCTCTTGTTTGACCACTTCCAATTTGCCTTGATTCATGGACCTGACATTCCAGGTTCCTATGCAGTATTGCTCTTTACAGCATCGGATCTTGCTTCTATCACCAGTCACATGCACAACTGGGTATTGTTTT
>SJYT01050507.1:205984-216597 GCA_006410635.1 Cephalophus harveyi | reverse complement strand
AGATGGGGAAACAGTGGAGATGGTGTCAGACTTTATTTTTGGGGGCTCCAAAATCACTGCAGATGGTGACTGCAGCCATGAAATTAAAAGACTCTTACTCCTTGGAAGAAAAGTTATGACCAACCTAAATAGCATATTGAAAAGCAGAGACATTTCTTTGCCGACTGAGGTCCTTCTAGTCAAGGCTATGGTTTTTCCAATGGTCATGTATGGATGTGGGAGTTGGATGGTGAAGAAAGCTGAGCACTGAAGAATTGATGCTTTTGAACTGTGGTGTTGGAGAAGACTCTTGAGAGTCCCTTGGACTGCAAGGAGATCCAACCAATCCATTCTGAAGGAGATCAGCCCTGGGATTTCTTTGGCGGGAATGATGCTGAAGCTGAAACTCCAGTACTTTGGCCACCTCATGCGTAGAGTTGACTCATTGGAAAAGACTCTGATGCTGGGAGGGATTGGGGTCAGGAGGAGAAGGGGATGACAGAGGATGAGATGGCTGGATGGCATCACTGACTTGATGGACATGAGTCTGAGTGAACTCTGGGAGATGGTGATGGACAGGGAGGCCTGGCATGGTGTGATTCATGGGGTCACAAAGGGTCACACACGACTGAGTGGTTGAATTGAACTGAAGAAGTGGTTGACCAGTTTTCCCAACACCACTTGTTACAGAGATTGTCTTTGCTCCATTGTATATTTTTGCCTCCACTGTCAAAGATAAGGTGTCCATAGGTGTGTGGATTTAACTCTGGGCTTTCTATTTTGTTCCATTGATCTCTATTTCTGTCTTTGTGCCAGTACCGTACTGTCTTGATGACTGTGGCTTTGTAGTATAGTCTGAAGTCAGGCAGGTTGATTCCTCCAGTTCCATTCTTATTTCTCAAGATTGCTTTGGTTGTTCAAGGTTTTTTTTTGTATTTCCATACACATTGTGAGATTATTTGTTCTAGCTCTGTGAAAAATACCGTTGGTAGCTTGATAGGGATTGCATTTGAATCTATAGATTGCTTTGGGTAGTATACTCATTTTCACTATATTGATTCTTCCAATCCATGAACATGGTATATTTCTCCATCTATTTGTGTCCTCTTTGATTTCTTTCACCAAATGTTTTACAGTTTTCTATATATAGGTCTTTTGTTTCTTCAGGTAGATATATTCCTAAGTATTTTATTCTTTTCTTTGCAATGGTGAATGAAATTGTTTCTTTAATTTCTCTTTCTATTTTCTCGTTATTAGTGTATAGGATTGCAAGGGATTTCTGTGTGTTGATTTTATATCCTGCAACTTTACTATATTCATTGATTAGCTCTAGTACTATTCTGGTGGAGTCTTTAGGGTTTTCTATGTAGAAGATCATGTCATCTGCAAACAGTGAGAGTTTTACTTCTTCTTTTCCAATTTGGATTCCTTTTATTTCTTTTCCTGCTCTGATTGCTGTGGCCAAAACTTCCAAAACTATGTTGAATAGTAGTGGTGAGAGTGGGTACCCTTATCTTGTTCCTGACTTTAGGGGAAATGCTTTCAATTTTTCACCATTGAGGATAATGTTTTCTGTGGGTTTGTCATATATAGCTTTTATTATGTCGAGGTATGTTCCTAATATGTTGTTAGATTCTGTTTGCTAGAGTTTGTTAAGGATTTTTGCATCTATGTTTATCAGTGATATTAGCCTGTAGCTTTCTTGTTTTGTGGCATCTTTGGCAGGTTTTGGTATTTGTATTTGGTATTGGTGGCCTCATAGAATGAGTTCAGAAGTTTACCTTCCTCTGCAATTTTCTGGAAGAGTGAGTAAGATAGGTGTTAGCTCTTCTCTAAATTTTTGGTAGAATTCAGCTGTAAAGCCGTCTGGACCTGGGCTTTTGTTTGCTGAAAGATTTCTGATTTCAGTTTCAATTTCCATGCTTGTGATGGGTCTGTTAAGATTTTCTATTTCTTCCTGGATCAGTTTTGGAAAGTTGTACTTTTCTAAGGATTTGCCCATTTCTTCCAAGTTATCCATTTTATTGGCATACAATTGCTGAAAGTAGTCTCTTATGATCCTTTGTATTTCTGTGTTGTCTGTTGTGATCTCTCCATGTTCATTTCTAATTTTATTGATTTGATTTTTCTCCCTTTGTTTCTTGGTGAGTCTGGCTAAAGGTTTGTCAATTTTATTTATCTTCTCAAAGAACCAGTTTTTGGCTTTGTTGATTTTTGCTATGGTCTCTTTTGTTTCTTTTGCATTTATTTCTGCCCTAATTTTTAAGATTTCTTTCCTTCAACTAACCCTGGGGTTCTTCATTTCTTCCTTTTCTAGTTGTTTTAGGTGTAGAGTTAGGTTATTTATTTGACTTTTTTCTTTTTTCTTGAGGTATGCTTGTATTGCTATGAACCTTCCCCTTAGCACTGCTTTTACAGCGTCCCACAGGTTTTAGGTTGTTGCGTTTCCATTTTCATCCGTTTCTATGCGTATTTTGATTTCTTTTTTGATTTATTCTGTGATTAGTTGTTTATTCAGTAGTGTGTTGTTCAGCCTCCATATGGTGGATTTTTTAATAGTTTTTCTCCTGTAATTGAGATCTAATCTGCATTGTGGTCAGAAAAGATGCTTGGAATTATTGAAAACATTTTAAATTTACCTAGGCAAGATAAGGGGGTGACAGAGAATGAGATGGCTGGATGGCATCATCATGTCAATGGACGTGAGTTTGAGTGAACTCCAGGAGTTGGCGATGGACAGGGAGGCCTGGCGTGCTGCAATTCATGGGGTCGCAAAGAGTTGGACACGAAAGAACTGAACTGAAGGCTAGATTTATGGCCCAGGATGTAATCTATCCTGGAGAAGTTTCCACGTGTGATGAAGAAAAATGTGAAATTCATTGTTGTGGGGTGAAATGTCCTATAGATATCAATTAGGTCTAACTGGTCTATTATATCATTTAATGTTTGTGTTTCCTTGTTAATTTTCTGTTTAGTTTACCTATCCATAGGTGTGAGTGGGGTATTAAAGTCTCCCACTATTATTGTGTTATTGTTAATTTCCCCTTTCATACTTGTTAGCATTTGTCTTACATATTGTGGTGCTACTATGTTGGGTGCATATATAATTGTTATGTCTTCTTGGATTGATCCTTTGATCATTATGTAGTGGCCTTCTTTGTCTCTCTTCACAGCCTTTGTTTTAAAGTCTATTTTATCTGATATGAGTATTGCTACTCCTGCTTTCTTTTGGTCTTATATATATTTATAATTGTTATATCTTCTTCTTGGATTGATCCTTTGATCATTATGTAGTGGCCTTCTTTGTCTCTTTTCACAGTCTTCACTTTAAAGTCTATTTTATCGGATATGAGTATAGCTACTCCTGCTTTCTTTTGGTCTCTATTTGCGTGGAATATCTTTTTCCAGCCCTTCACTTTCAGTCTGTATGTGTCCCTTGTTTTGAGGTGGGTCTCTTGTAGACAACATATATAGGGGTCTTGTTTTTGTATCCATTCAGCCAATCTTTGTCTTTTGGTTGGGGGTATTCAACCCATTTACATTTAAGGTAATTATTGATAAGTATGACCCCGTTGGAGGACTGATGCTGAGGCTAAAAATCCAATATTTTGGCCACATCATGTGAAGAGTTGACTCATTGGAAAAGACCCTGTTGGTAGGAGGGATTGGGGGCAGGGGGAGAAGGGGATGACAGAGGATGAGATGGCTGGATGCCATCACTGACTCAATGCACATGAGTTTGGGTGAACTCCGGGAGTTGGTGATGGACAGGGAGGCCTGGTGTGCTGTGATTCATGAGGTCACAAAGAGTCAGACATGACTGAGTGACTGAACTGAACTGATGAGCCCGTTGCCATTTACTTTATTGTTTTGGGTTCAAGTTTATACACCCTTTCTGTGTTTCCTGTCTAGAGAAGATCCTTTAGCATTTGTTGGAGAGCTGGTTTGGTGGTGCTGAATTCTCTCAGCTTTTGCTTGTCTGTAAAGCTTTTGCTTGTCTGTATCCTTGCTGGGTACAGTAATCTGGGCTGTAGGTTATTTTCTTTCATCACTTTAAGTATGTCTTGCCATTCCCTCCTGGCCTGAAGAGTTTCTATTGAAAGATCAGCTGTTATCCTTATGGGAATCCCCTTGTGTGTTATTTGTTGTTTTTCCCTTGCTGCTTTTAATATTTGTTCTTTGTGTTTGATCTTTGTTAATTTGATTAATATCTGTCTTGGGGTGTTTCACCTTGGGTTTATCCTGTTTGGAACTCTCTGGGTTTCTTGGACTTGGGTGATTATTTCCTTCCCCATTTTAGGGAAGTTTTCAACTATTATTGCCTCAAGTATTTTCTCACGGTCTTTCTTTTTGTCTTCTTCTTCTGGGACTCCTATGATTTGAATGTTGGGGCATTTAACATTGTCCCAGAGGTCTCTGAGGTTGTCCTCATTTCTTTTAATTCATTTTTCTTTTTTCCTCTGTTTCATTTACTTCTACCATTCTATCTTTTACCTCACTTATCCTATCTTCTGCCTCCATTATTCTACTGTTGGTTCCCTCCAGAGTGTTTTTGATCTCATTTATTGCATTATTCATTGTGTATTGACTCTTTTTTATTTCTTCTAGGTCCATTTTAAACCTTTCTTGCATCTTCTCAATTCTTGTCTACAGGCTGTACAAATTTATCTGTAACTCCATTTTGTTTTCAAAATTTTGGATCATTTTCAGTATCATTATTCAGAATTCTTTATTAGATAGATTCCCTACTTCTTCCTCTTTTGTTTGATTTGGTGGGCATTTATCCTGTTCCTTTACCTTCTGGGTATTTCTCTGCCTTTTCATCTTGTTATATAAACAAGATATTGCTGTGTTTGGGGTGGCCTTTCCATATTCTGACAGTTTGTGGTTCCTCTTTGTTGTGGAGGTTCCTCACTGTGGGTGGGGTTGGACCAGTGGCTTGTCAAGGTTTCCTGGTTAGGGAAGCTTGTGTCTGTGTTCTGGTGGGTGGAGTTGGATTTCTTCTCTCTGGAGTGCAATTAAGTGTCCAGTAATGAATTTTGAGATGTCAGTGGGTTTGGTGTGACTTTGGGCAGCCTGTATATTGAAGCTCATGGCTATGTTTCTGTGTTGCTGGAGAATTTTCATGGTATGTCTTGCTCTGGAACTTGTTGGCCCTTGGGTGGTGCTTGGTTTCAGTGTAGTTACGGAGGCATTTGATGAGTTCCTAATGATTAATGTTCCCTGGGGTCAGAAGTTCTCTGGTGTTCTCAGGATTTGGACTTAAGCCTCCTGCCTCTGGTTTTCAGTCTTATTCTTACAGTAGCCTCGAGACTTCCCCATCTATACAGCACCAATGATAAAACATCTAGATTAAAGATGAAAAGTCTCTCCACAGTGAGGGACACCTGGAGAGGTACACAGAGTTACATGGAGAAGAGAAGAGGGGGGATGGAGATAGAGGTGGCCAGGAGGAGAAGAGGGGGAATCAAAGAGGAACGAGCAAGCTAGCCAGTAATCACTTCCCTATGTGTTCTCCACAGTCTGGATCCCTCAGAGCTGTTCACGGTATTACACAGAGAAGAGAAGAGGGAGGAAGGAGACAGAGGTGGCCAGGAGGATAAAAGGGGGAATCAAAGGAGAGAGACAGATCTAGCCAGTAATCAGTTCCCTAAGTGTTCTCCACAGTCCAGAATACACAAAGAGATTAACAGAGTTGGGTAGAGAAGAGAAGGGGGAGGGAGGAGATAGAGGAGACCTGGTAGAGAAAAAGGAGAGTCCAAAGGGGGAGAGAGCAGTCAAGCCAGTAATCTTGCTCCCAAGTAAAAATGGGTACTGAAGATTGGGTTCTTAAAGGTACAAAATTGATAACAAATACCAAAAAGCAAAGATTAAAAATCTAGAGTAGAGGTTGGATTCTCTAAAATACAATATTAAAGAAAACAAAGTCACAAAAGTTATTAAATATATGAATATATGAAGTTTGCTTTAAAACATATGGTCTTTTTTTTTTTTTTTTTGCAAAGTAATAGTAGGTTATAAAAGTGAAAATAAAGGAGTAATAGAGGACTTAAACTTTTTTTAATTTAAAAAATGATAATAGTAAAAATATATCTAGGACTTTCTCTGGTGTCATTGTGGACAGAGTGGGGTCAGTTCATTTTCAGATATTTCCTTGATCCAGCTTATACTTCTCAAGATCTATAGGCCCCTTCCTATGTAGTCAGTGCTAACTACAGGATTTTAATCTATTGCACCTGTCACTTCCAAGGTGGTTCCCTCTATTTGTTTTGGCTTCTTTTGTTTGCTGGTCTCTTCAGTGTCTAATTTCCGCCCTGACACAAGGGAGCTGTAGTAGTCACTTTTTTAGGCTCACTTGTTCAGTTGTGCTGTGGGGAGGGAGGAACACTGTAAACAAATATCACTGGCGTGTGCTCGCAGTGTATGGGCCACACTGGGTTTGCCCCCGCTCACAGCGTGTATGCTTTCCCAGTCTACACTGCTTAGGCTCTAGGTTGCTCTGCCGGGAACTGTCTGAGGCGGGCCCTGAGTTGTATGCACTTCCCGGGTCTAAGCTGCTCAGGTTCAGGTTCTCGGGTACTCCACAGAGGGGCAGACTTGGTTGGTCCTGCGTTTTGTGTCCTTCCCAGGTCCTAGCAGCTCAGGTGACCAGGTGCTTGGTGAGCACGGTCACCCCCAATTGGAGGCTGAGACTTATCGCCTCCCTGGTCCCTGCCGCTCGGTTTTCTGGGTGTACAACCAACGCACCTTCTCAGGTGTGCTGTGTGTCTCTTCTAGGGAGCTGATCTATGGCTGCAACCTGCCTGGCGGATGTCGTCCATCCAGAATCCCAAGGAGTCTTGGTTAGCAACGAAGCCTGCTTGCAGTTTGGTAGAGGATGCCTCTCTAGGGCCGCGGTTGCCCCCTTCTGACTCTGGCTGCCCTCACCTGCCTGTCTCTGGCAGGGGATGAGCCGGTCCGCAGCTGTCTAGCTCTGCTCAGTCCTTTGTTGTGTGAGTGGACCTGGCGGTGTCTTAGGTTAGGGCTTTTCACAGGATAGCTATCCCACAGTCTGGGTTGCTGTCTCAAGTTAGTTCCCTCAGATTGCCCTCAGGGCATTCAGGCCTGGTCCTTACCCTAAGCAGTGCAGCGCATGCCTCCCTGTCCAGCCCCTGCTTGCTAGTGGTGGATGTGAGCATCTGCACTGCTTCTCCGCTGGGAGTTGCTGTTGGGCACGTAATCTGTGGGTTTTAATTATTTATTTATTTTTCCTCCCAGTTATGTTGCCCTCTGAGGTTCCAAGGCTAGCCACAGACTCACCAGTGAGAGTGCTTCCTGGTGTTTGGAAACTTCTCTCTTTTAAGATTTCCTTCCCGGGACGGAGCTCCATCCCTACCTCTTTTGTCTCTTTTTAAATCTTTTATATTTTTTCCTACCTCCTTTTGAAGAAAATAGGCTGCCTTTCTGGGTGCCTGATGTCCTCTGCCAGCATTCAGAAGTTGTTTTGTAGAATTTACTCAGCATTCAAATGTTCTTTCAGTGAATTTGTAGGGGAGAAAATGGTCTCCCCGTCCTATTCCTCTGCCATTTTAGGACGCCCCAGAGTATAATTATTAATCCAGAAGACAAAAATAAGGAAATCCTGTCATTTGAAATAATGTAGCTGAACCCTGAGGATGTTATAGTAAGTGAAAGAAGTCAGACAGAGAAACAAATTCACCATGATTTCACTTATGTGTGAAGTAAAAAAAAAAAAAAAAAAAAAACACATTGACGGAATTCCCTGACAGTCCAGTTTTTAGGATCCTGAGCTTCCACTGCCAGGGGCATAGGTTCAATTCCTGGTTACGGGACTAAGATCACACATGCTGTGCAGTGCAGCCAAAACCAAAGATTTTAAGCAAAACGAAACATAGAACTCAGAAACACAAAGTAAACGGTGATAGCCAGGACCTACAGGTGAGGGAAATGGGAGTGTAGGTCAACGGGTACCACTTTCAGTTATAAGATGACTAAGTTCCAGGATCTGGTGCAGGACGTGCAACTGCAGTTAACAGCACTGCATTGTACATTGAAGTTGCCATGAGAATGGAGCTTTGATGTTCTCACAACAACAGCAATAACTGAACAGCAATTCGGTGAGCTCCATACATGCCGTTCATCGTAAATGTCTCTCTTGGTCTCTCTCATCAGGACAAACAGATATGTGATTCCTGCAAATGTGACTTAACTATGTGATTTTTCATGCATCCTAATTGTCCCTGGCTTCCTGGAGCCAAAATGTGTACCAAAGAACATCCTGTCCCCTTTTTGGCAAGCAAGAGATTTGGGGTTTTCACATCAGTGTATATACTTTTCCTTCTGGGTGTAAACTTTGTCAGTTTTGTCCCAAAACTTCTCTGATACAGTTATGCTATTGTCGCATTTTCCCATACTTCTAAACTATTACCACACCTTTCCAATAACTTTTCAGGGTTTCAGGTATTTTCCAGTTTTTTTTTTTTAAGGCATCTTTTTTATTTTTCAGGTTGTTTTCAAGAGCAATTCTTGAGCATGTCTTAAGCATCTTTGGAATATATCATTAATTGGTAGTATCAGATTTTTAAACATATGCATTAAAAATGAGGATATATTTCATTCTACAAAGGACAGAAATATATAATTATTATAAGTCCAACAGGGGATAGATTAAGTGTCATTTTAACACAGGATCTTGCAGATTTTGTCACTAGTCTCTCTTCTCAGCAAAAAGATACATCTTTTTGAATGAGTTCACTTTTCACAAAGACTTCATTAAGAAAACTGAATACTGGATGGAAAGATAAGCTCTAAATATTTGGTTGTGATGTTCTGTGCCCTAATAATATTAGAATTCTAAGGACACAAATGAATTTAACCCAAATTCCCAGAGATGTCACTAAGGCAATTTTCCAATATTATACTATGAAAAGAGCTAATGGCTCCCAGGAAAAAAAGAGGGTGATTTTGAAATCTGAATCTTCATACTGCTCTCTTAAACCTTATCATTGGAAAAAATGCATTCAGGTACTTTAAATAAAACTAAATAATGAATCTAATCTTCGTGTTGCTGTTTGATGGGGGTGGTGATGAGAAGAAATGGAGGCAGGATTAAGCTCTCTGATTGAAGTTGCACTGATTGTTAGTAGGACAGACTCTCCATCAAAATGTACATTATACACCATTTGAAAGGTCATAAAAATGACTTATTATCTTTTTCTCTAAAAGATATGCATTACCTTAAACTGATATGGAAATATAATCAGTTTTATTGGCCATAAACATTTTGGTCTTAAACTTAGTGTATTTGTATAATTCAATAAACAATTTTATAATGAATTCAAATTATTTTCAAGCAAAAGGTTGTATCACTGCATAAAAATAGTTTGGTTAGTAAATTATGCAGATGGAATTCAAATGAATATAGCATGTTCCCATCAGTTGAGTTGCTAACTGAACATGATAATACTTGAAAAATAAATAGCTAGAGGGACTTCCCTGTAGTTCAGAGGATAAGACTCCAAGTTCACAATGCAGGGGTCCACAACTGAGATCCAGTGTAGCCAAATAAAAAAGTATTTTTAAAAAGCATTTTTCATAGAGTGAATAAAAATAAAAATAAATGGCTAGAAAATGGACACATTCACAGCCAGAATGTGTCTAGAAAGAGCAAACAGGTGGAGACCTTGCCCTGACACAGCCCAGATGCAGCCTTCTTTAGCTGCATGCACGAAGTCTAGAATACATGCCCACAACAGCCAGGTAAGGACTGTTGTGCCATTAATATAATACATTGTTTGCCAAAGTCAACAGAAATTTGTTTTTCTTTTAATAAATGGTTCCATCGTTTGATTTTTGGTTTGTTTGAATACATTTAAGCAATATCAAGGAGAGATAAGAAAGCCTTCCTCAGTGATCAATGCAAAGAAATAGAGGAAAACAACAGAATGGGAAAGACTAGAGATCTCTTCAAGAAAATTAGAGATACCAAGGGAACATTTCATGCAAAGATGGGCTCGATAAAGGATAGAAATGGTACAGACCTAACAGAAGCAGAAGATATTAAGAAGAGGTGGCAATAATACACAAAAGAACTGTACAAAAAAGATCTTCATGACCCAGATAATCACAATGGTGTGATCACTCACCTAGAGCCAGACATCCTGGAATGTGAAGTCAAGTGGGCCTTAGAAAGCATCACTATGAACAAAGCTAGTGGAGGTGATGGAATTCCAGTTGAGCTATTTCAAATCCTGAAGGATGATGCTGTGAAAGTGCTGCACTCAATATGCCAGCAAATTTGGAAAACTCAGCAGTGGCCACAGGACTGGAAAAGGTCTGTTTTCATTCCAATCCCAAAGAAAGGCAATGCCAAAAAATGCTCCAGTTACCACACAATTGCACTCATCTCACACACTAGTAAAGTAATGCTCAAAATTCTGCAAGCCAGGCTTCAGCAGTCCATGAACCATGAAATTCCAGATGTTCAAGCTTGTTTTAGAAAAGGCAGAGGAACCAGAGATCAAATTGCCAACATCTGCTGGATCATGGAAAAAGCAAGAGAGTTCCAGAAAAACATCTATTTCTGCTTTATTGACTATGCCAAAGCCTTTGACTGTGTGGATCACAATAAACTG
>SJYT01050507.1:170612-205586 GCA_006410635.1 Cephalophus harveyi | reverse complement strand
GGGAGAAATATCAATAACCTCAGATATGCAGATGACACCACCCTTATGGCAGAAAGTGAAGAGGAACTAAAAAGCCTCTTGATGAAAGTGAAAGTGGAGATCGAAAAAGTTGGCTTAAAGCTCAACATTCAGAAAACGAAGATCATGGCATCTGGTCCCATCACTCCATGGGAAATAGATGGGAAAACAGTGGAAACAGTGTCAGACTTCATTTTGGGGGGCTCCAAAATCACTGCAGATGGTGACTGCAGCCATGAAATTAAAAGACGTTTACTCCTTGGAAAGAAAGTTATGACCAACTTAGATAGTATATTGAAAAGCAGAGATATTACCTTGCCAACAAAGGTCCGTCTAGTCAAGGCTATGGTTTTTCCAGTGGTCATGTATGGATGTGAGAGTTGGACTGTGAAGAAAGCTGAATAAAGAATTGATGCTTTTGAACTGTGGTGTTGGAGAAGACTCTTGAGAGTCCCTTGGACTGCAAGGAGATCCAACCAGTCCATCCTAAAGAAGATCAGTCCTGAGTGTTCATTGGAATTACTGATGCTGAAGCTGAAAGTCCAGTACTTTGGCCACCTCGTGCAAAGGGTTGACTCGTTGGAAAAGACCCTGATGTTGGGAGGGACTGGGGGCAGGAGGAGAAGGGGACGACAGAGGGTGAGGTGGCTGGATGACATCACCAACTCAATGTACATGAGTCTGAGTGAACTCCGGGAGTTGGTGATGGACAGGGAGGTCTGGCGTGCTGCGATTCAAGGGATCACAAAGAGTCGGACATGACTGACTGACTGAACTGACTGAAGCAATAACCATCAAAAAATTGACTAATTAAGATTTTTTGGTCCAAAACGCTATGGGGCTTCCCAGGTGGCTCAGTGGTAAAGAATCCACCTGCCAATGCAGGATACCCAGGTTTGACCCCTGGATCAGGAAGATCCCATGGAGAAGGAAATGGCAACCCACTCCAGTATTACTTGGAAATTTTCATGAACGGAAGAGCCTAACAGGCTTCAGTCCATGGGGTCACAAAGAGTTACACATGACTGAGCAACTAAACAAGAACCACATAGCCATTCATCAAAGGATTCATATCCAGACTCTACATTAAAAATCTACCATAAATAACAAAAAGGACAGCCTAACTAAAAAAAAAACAAAAAACTATGTAGTAACTTCAGGTCTCAACCATCTCAAGGTGGTCAGCAAGCCCATTCTTTTTTTGGGGGGAAAAAGTGTGTATATGTCTGTTTCCATACATCTCTCTATGTCAACTTCTGTGTGTTTAGAGTCTTGGTGAGCTGATTGACTACACTGATAAGATAATGTAGGTAAACTCTAGCATTCAGATCCTTGAAAGTGAAAGTGAAGTCGTTCAGTCATGTCTGACTCTTTGCGACCCCATGGACTGTAGCCTAACAGGCTCCTCTGTCCATGGGATTTTCCAGGCAATAGTCCTGGAGTGGATTGCCATTTCCTTCTCCAATTCAGATCCTTACTCCCTATTTAAATTTGTATTGTAGAGTTGTATTTACCAGTTACACCCCACTGATGCACTTTGTTCTCCACATGTATTCCAGACTTTGTGAATTTTTCAATCTGCTTTTAGATCAAAAATACAGGACTTAAGGTTGATGTTGAGGAAATTCATTCAATCATTCATTCATTTAACAAGTGTTTATTGAGAGCCTGTATTGTTTCTGTATTGATATATCAGGGAGCCAAAATGGAAAAAGCCCTATTTTGGTCACTCTGCTGTGAAGCATTTACTTCAGTTTTGTTGTTGTTGTTGTTGTTGTTGCTTAGCAGAATGAAGATAACAGGAAAATTTTATGACATATTTGGGAATCACACTTGTTCTCCTGATTTTGACTAAGTTCTCCAGATACTCTGGTTTACAAAGTCACTTTTGCTCAGAATGGAACACCCTCTATCAGTTCAGTTTAGTTCAGTCGTTCAGTTGTGTCCGACTCTTTGTGACCCTGTGGACTGCAGCATGCCAGGCCTCCCTGTCCATCATCAACTCCCAGAGTTTATTCAAACTCATGTCCATTGAGTCAGTCATGCCATCCAACCATCTCATCCTCTATCATCCCCTTCTCCTCCTGCCTGCAATCTTTCTCAGCATCAGGATCTTTTCAAATAAGTCAGCTCTTCAAATCAGGTGGCCAAAGTATTGGAGTTTCAGCTTCAACATCAATCCTTCCAATGAACACCAAGGACTGATCTCCTTTAAGATAGACTGGTTGGATCTCCTTGCAGTCCAAGGGACTCCCAAGAGTCTTCTCTAACATCACAGTTCAAAAGCATCAATTCTTTGGCTCTCAGCTTTCTTTATAGTCCAACTCTCACATTCATACATGACTACTGGAAAAATCATAAGCTTTGACTAGATGGACCTTTGTTGGCAAAGTAATGTCTCTGCTTTTTAATATTCTGTCTAAGTTGGTCATAGCTTTTCTTCCAAAGAGTAAACATATTTTAATTTCATGGCTGCAATCACCATCTGCAATGATTTTGGAGCCCACCGCCCGCCCCCCCCCAAAAAAAAGTCTGTCACTGTTTCCCCATCTATTTGCCATGAAGTGTTGGGACTGGATGCCATGATCTTCATTTTCTGAATGTTGAGCTTTAAGCCAACTTTTTCACTCTCCCCTTTCACTTTCATCAAGAGGCTCTTTAGTTCTTCTTCACTTTCTGCCATAAGGGTAGTGTCCTCTGCATATCTGAGGTTATTGATATTTCTCCCGGCAATCTTGATTCCAGCTGTGCTTCATTCAGCCCAGCGTTTCTCATGATGTACTCTGCATAGAAGTTAAATAAGCTGGGTGACAATATACATCCTTGACATACTCTTTTTCCTATTTGGAACCAGTCTGTTGTTCCATGTCCAGTTCTAACTATTGCTTCCTGACCTGCATATAGGTTTCTCAAGAGGCAGGTCAGGTGGTCTGGTATTCCCAGCTCTTTCAGAATTTTCCACAATTTGTGGTGATCCACACAGTCAAAGGCTTTGGCATAGTCAATAAAGCAGAAATAGATGTTTTCTGGAGCTCTCTTGCTTTTTCGATGATCCAACTGATGTTCACAATTTGATCTCTGGTTTCTCTGCCTTTTCTAAAACCAGCTTAAACATCTGGAAGTTCACAGTTCACATATTGTTGAAGACTGGCTTGGAGAATTTTGAGCATTATTTTCCTAGTGTGTGAGATGATACCCTCTATGATAAAATGTTAATCATAAATCTGATCCTTATCTTCTCAGGAAATACCCAGGTAGGAGTCCAACACGACACCTAAGACTTTCCCTGTAACATCCAGGAGTCATGATCCTGTATACAGAAAACTCTAAAGACTCTGCAAAAAACCTGTTATAACTAGTAAATGAATTCAGTAAAGTTGCAGGATAAAAATCAACATACAAAAATCAGTTGTGTTTCTATATATTTTTATCTGAAAAATAAATTTTAAAAATTCCAATTATAATAGTATCAAAAAGAATTCACTTCAGTTCAGTCTCTCAGTCGTGTCCATCTCTTTGCTAACCCATGAACTGCAGCACGCCAAGCCTCCCTGTTCATCACCATCTCTCGGAGTTCACTCAGACTCACATCCATCGAGTCCGTGATGCCATCCAGCCATCTCATCCTCGGTTGTCCCCTTCTCCTCCTGCCCCCAATCCCTCCCAGCATCAGAGTCTTTTCAAAAAGAATAAATAGGAATAAATTTAACCACAGAGATGAATAATATGTACATTTTTAAAAATTTTAACATAAGTCATTCAAGTGATTACATAGGTTTCTGTGAGTTTTATAGATATGTAACTATTTTCTAGAACAAAATGTCTTTCACATCCCAAGCTGACTTTTAAAAGAACTTTGGCAAAGATTAGTTCTTTTATAGTTAGGAGTTCCTGAATCATATTAGTAGGCAGAATTTTTTTAATACAGAGAAAATTAATTGTACAAAAATAATTTTGTTCACAGTCAAGCTTTCTAACTATTAAATCTCCTAGCTAAGCTTTCCTCCTAAAATGCCTATTATCCCAGCTAAGGAACTTATTTATAGGAGCTCAAATTTTCATCAGATTGATGAAATATCATCTCTTTCAGAGAATGTTTTTCAGTTATTCATCTGGTAATAGTTTGAATTTTTTTAACTATGAGATTTCAAAATAAAAGAAGAAAGAAAATATTTAAATCTTTTTGCCATGTTATTTTGACAAAGCAGCATATTTACTTAATAGAAGGTTTTCACTAGCAATTACAGTTTCCATTCAGGCCACTTCTTTTGTTCGAACGGTAATTACTTTGAATTTGCTGTTGTTTACATCTCATTTCCTAGCTTCCTTACAAAGAAAATTGTCATTGGAATTGAGGACTTTCAAAATTGTCCTTGAAACTCTCTGCCTCTTTCTAAGGAAGAAATTCTCTTTAAAACTGATGAGATGACTGGAAGCCTAATATGAATGCAGAGACGTGAAAGACCATCTCAGAGTCACACAGCTGACTAGTATCATTGCAATTTGAATATAGATCTGCTCCAAGTTCATGTTCTGGTTACAGTAAACACTGGCTTCCTTAGTTGTCATCATTTTGGAATATTTTTCTGGAATCAAACTTCTGAAACATACTGTCCTAATGCTTTCCCACTCCTAGGGTACTTGGTGATGTAGTAGTCCTTCTATGCCCACATTGTTGGGAGCCCATGTTAGTGAATTCTAAGGCTGAGTTTTGCTTTTAATATTAATGTTAAAGTCAATTGATGACTCAGCAGTTCAAATTTTTTTAACACTTTTGATAATATTTGGAGTGCTTCTTAACAGCGTTTCACACTAACAACTGACTATCAATGTCTTAACCCAATATTCTTGAGTGCCAACTATGTGACAGGCACTGTTCTGTTCTAGGAAGCCCCACAGAACAAAAGAAATGCACATTTCCACTCTCCTGGATTTACATTTTAGCAGTTGAAGAGCAATTTAACAATTAAGTGAACAAAATAAGATCTATGGATAGTTTTAAATAGAAGAGCAACATGATTCTGGCTTATATTTTTAAAAGATTGTTGTGTAGAGAACAGACCCCCAGGTAGGGTGAGAACAGAGTCCCGGTAGGAAGAGTGGCCGACCACGTGATACAGCAGCACAGGTGAGAGATGCTGGTGGTGTGGACAGGATCAAAGCAGGAACAGAGATTAGAAGCTTAGACTTGGGAAACACTTCCAGGGAGAACCAGGAGGATTATCTGGCAGAGGGGATGGAGGGGATGAGATGAAAAGAGGATTTAAAAATGAGTCCGAGGGCTGAGTAAACAACAAGAAGGATGCTGCTGTTTTCATCTGAAATAAAAATGGATGTAAGAGCAGCAAATTCAGGAAAAGTCTTCATACACTACAGACTGAGAAGTTGATTAAGAGTTTGAAAGAGACCCATGAGGCATATCTCCATGTATCTCACAGAAGCCTTGATCTTTCTTTTGGATTTCTTTACTGTGAATTTATTTCATTTACTTACTTATTTATTTATTTTTGGCATATTTTGCACCACTAAAAATATAATACAATCTTGCATTTGTAAGCAAAGTTGGCAATACAGGGTAAAACAGAATGAAAAGAAAAATCTAATTGCAGACTATTTACAAGAAACCCACTAAAAATAAGTTATCACAGAAATTTTAAAGGGAATGACTGGGTAAAGTTATATTAAGAGCATCATTTTCTTCTGTAACAAAAATGTTAAAGTTTAAAAATCTGCTCCCTCTCACTAATAGTTACATGCATATTAAATTTATAGCAGAGCAATCAAAATTCTCCAAGCCAGGCTTCAACTGTATGTGACCTGTGAACTTCCAGATGTTCAAGCTGGATTTAGAAAAGGTAAAGTAATCAGAGATCAAATTGCCAATGTCCATTGGATGGTATTGGATCCAATTGGGTAGAAAAAGCAAGAGAGTTCCAGAAAAACATCTAACTCTGCTTTATTGACCATGCCTAAGCCTTTGATTGTGTGAATGAAGGAACGTGAAGTTGCTCAGTCGTGTTCAACTCTTTGAGACCCCATGGACTGTAATCTACCAGGCTCCTCCATCCATGGAATTTTCCAGGCAAGAGTACTAGAGTGGGTTGCCATTTCCTTCTCTAGGGGATCTTCCCAACCCAAGGACTGAACCAGGGTATCCTGTATTGCAGGCAGATGATTTACCATCTGAGCCACCAGGGAACCCTGGTGATTGTATGGATCACAACAAATTGTGCAAAATTCTTTAAGAGATGGGAATACCAGACCACCTGAGCTGCCTCCTAAGAAACCTGTATGCAGGTCAAGAAGCAACAGTTAGAATTGGACATGGAACAATAGCCTGGTTCCAGATCGGGGAAGGAGTATATCAAAGCTGTCTCTTGTCACTCTGCTTATTTAACTTATATGCAGAGTACATAATGAGAAACTCTGGGCTGGATGAAGCACAAGCTGGAATGAAGATTGGTGGGAGAAATACCAATAACCTCAGATACACAGATGACACCACCCGTATGGCAGAAAGTGAAAAAGAACTAAAGAACCTCTTGATGAAAGTGAAAGAGGAATGTGAAAAATTTGGCTTAAAACTCAACATTCAGAAAACAAAGATCATGGCATCCAGTCCTATAACTTCATGGCAAATAGATGGGGAAACAGTGACAGACATTTTTTGGGAGGGGGGCTCCAAAATCACTGCAGATGGTGACTGCTGCCATGAAATGAAAAGACTCTTACTCCTTGGAAGACAAGCTATGACCAACCTAGACAGCATATTAAAAAGCAGAGACATTACTTTGCCAACAAAGTTCTGTCTAGTCAAAGCTATGGTTTTCCCAGTAGTCATGTATGGGTGTGAGAGTTGGACTATAAAGACAGCTGAGAGCTGAAGAATTGATGCTTTTGAACTGTGATGTTGGAGAAGACTCTTGAGAGTTCCTTGGACAACAAGGAGATCCAACCAGTCCAACCTAAAAGAAATCAGTCCTGAATATTCATTGGAAGGACTGATGTTGAAGCTGAAACTCCAGTACTTTGGCCACCTGATTTGAAGAGCTGACTTATTTTATAATACCCAGGACATGGAAGCAACCTAGATGTCCATCAGCAGACGAATGGATAAGAAAGCTGTGGTACATATACACAATGGAGTATTACACAGTCATTAAAAAAATACATTTGAATCAGTTCTAATGAGGTGGATGAAACTGGAGCCTATTATACAGAGTGAAGTAAGCCAGAAAGAAAAACACCAATACAGTATACTAGCTCATATATGTGGAATTTAGAAAGATGGTAATGATAACCCTGTATGCGAGACAGCAAAAGAGACACAGATGTATAGAACAGTCTTTTGGACTCTGTGGGAGAGGGAGAGGGTGGGAAGATTTGGGAGAATGGCATTGAAACATGTATAATATCATATATGAAACGAATTGCCAGTCAGTTCAATGCAAGATACTGGATGCTTGGGGCTGGTGCACTGAGATGACCCAGAGGGATGGTATGGGGAGGGAGGAGGGAAGGGGGTTCAGGATGGGGAACACATGTATACCTGTGGTGGATTCATGTTGATGTATGGTAAAACCAATACAATATTGTAAGGTAATTAACCTCCAATTAAAATAAATAAATTTATATTTAAAAAGAAAAGAAAAGACCTTGATGCTGAGAAAGATTGAAAGTGGGAGGAGAAGGGGACGACAGAGGATAAGATGGTTGGATGGCATCACCGACTCAATGGACATGAGTTTAAACAAGTTCTGGGGGTTGGTGATAGACGGGGAAATGTGCTACAGTCCGTGAGGTCACAAAGAGTCAGACACAATTAAGCGACTGAACTAAACTGAACTGAATCTATTTGTTCAAGGCTATGGACTGGTCAACATTAGCTGATGTTTACTTACTTATAATTAAAAGACAAAATTCTAAGCCAGAGAACGTATTACGACTTTTTTTTTTAGGTTTAAAAATGAAGTGATTGATAGTCATAGTCTGTGGGGAACATTTTGTTTCTAAAAATCCATTTGCCATTGCTGTTGGAAGCTATGAAAATATCAACAAGATCATCAAGTGCACTAATGATGTGCTATCGTAATGTTTTGCTCTCAGGCATGGGTTTGGAGTGGCTGAAACAAGCCGATAGCACATACAATGTGGGTGTTTTTGCCAGGCATCGGGGTGGGCATTTGGGGGGATTCTTGTGGAGTCCATATCCAGACTGTCAGCTGCACAGAGAGAGACAGCCACAGATATGAATAAGTGGGACATGTTTTGTAACCTGTATTCTCATGAGTGTGATGAGCTTGGTGGTTCTCACCTGGGCCCTCACACACCGAAGGGATGTAAAGTCACCTCCACACCCTGGAAGGTCCTCAAGCCAAGGTGCTGGGGCTACTCTGATGGTCAAATGTCCTTCCAAACTCCATCACTCTGTTCTCATGTTTGTGCTCTTCAAGTTAAGTAGGCTTGGAGGTAAACCATGGGTCTGTGTACATCAATAGAGGTTTGAATTTAGTCTTTTGCCATTAAAGTGTGATAAATTTTGATACTAGAGAGTATAAATGTTTGAAATGATTTCAGATTCCACATTGTAACTAACATTACAGAAACTACCACTTGTCCGATTTGAGTGCAATAGCAAAGAAGACCCAACAAATAGAGAAAGCCACTAGCCAGCAACTCCATTCTCTACTGTGCAGTTAGAATAAACTTCAGAAAACATGAATCTGACCTGTGGCCCCAACAGGGCCAGAAGAGAGACTCTCAGTGAAGTACCTACGTACTCAGGATGTAGCCCAGACCTCTCCGTGTGACTGTGAGGAGCTAAGATCTGATTGCGCCTCATCTCTTCAGTTTCGTCTTCTCATTTCTCTCTTTTTATTCAACATTTCTAATTTTCCCACTGTTCCATACTCTCAGGGAGGGTTTTTTGCTTGTTTGTTTCAAATTACCAAAAATTAAATTTATTCAGGAATAGCAGAGGAATTGTAGTTCGGGAAACACAAACTGTTTGGTTTGAGGAGGGTTGTATTATTGCAGAAGGCATGCAAAGAACCCAGTTAGGGGTCCAAGTAGCAAATTCATAGGTTTGAGTGAGGATGGCTTGAGATTCTTCTGGATGCTCAGCAGTCACGATATTTATGTTCCAGTTTTCCATAAGTCAGGCATTTAGGGGAAATTACATTTAAATAAAGTTCATTTTCCTGTGAGCAAATGCTTGAGATTTGTTTCTTATTTCTGGTTCCATTTTAGACTGAAATTTGGGAGTGTTTTTTATTATGTCTTCTGAGTCTAAAGAAAATGTTTTAATATACAACTTTACTGCTTTCATAATGTTTATAATATAAAAGTGCTTTCCTAAGTAGTCTTTCTTTTTACTCTTACAAGTACACAATACATAATATTATCTAATTACAAATTTGCGATTTAAGGCACTGAGTCATAGGAGTTGAGAAACATCTTTAAATCATATTATTAAGTGAAAAGGACTGGTATTTAAGTCTTAGGATTTAGTTTAATTCTAAGATTGATATAGGGCTGTAGATTCTTGCTACTAATCCTAAATTTATTATTTTGAACTCATCAGAATTGTACCATTATTTTCTTAATAACCTACTATCATAAATGCTATTTACTTGAGATACAAAGCTTTCCCTGGTGGCTCAATTGGTAACAAAGCCACCTGCAATGCAGGAGACCCAGGTTCAATCCCTAGGTTGGGAAGCTCCCCTGGAGTTTGTAATGGCACCCCACTCCAGTACTCTTGCCTGGAGAATCCCATGGACAGAGGAGCCTGGCGGGCTATAGTTCATGGGGTTGCAAAGAGTCAGACACGACTGAAGTGACTGAACACACGTGCACAGTAAAAAATTAAAGGTAAAAATTCTCCTACAGAATCACACTCACACAAAATAAACGTCTAAATTTCTTCACACTCAAAACATAAAGGTCATTTTGAATCGATCTTGGCCATTAGCTGTTAAACACAAAATCACTATGATTAACTGGTTTTCATAACTCTACTCACAGTCTTGACCTCTTTGACACTATCGAAATCACCAAGATAATTTCTAGGGCACAAGAGAGATCACCAAGGCCCTAAATTGATTTGGCTCATAGCTTCATTTATAGGGTTTAGAGCATTCATTTTGGATTCTTGTAGATCTGTATTGGAATCCAAGTTCTGCCACTGTGTGGATCTGAGGAGCTTTCTTATCCATCAGGACAAGCTAAATCATGCTTTGATATCAACTGACACCAACACTTCAGTAGCTCATGGTGGCAGAAGTTTATTTCTCTTCCAAGCCACACGTTCATTCCACGTTGACCACAATGACCACGTGCCCATCCTGGGGGTTGTTAAATTTACTCAGAACAAATGACATCTAGACCAAGACTGAGGTGAAGGGGATGTGGCGGGGGGAAATAGTTTGGTCAGAAACGCCTTGGGAGAACAGTCTCAAGACGAGAGAATGTTTAGAAACTGAGGAGAACTGGTTTTTAGAGGCCATGCTCAGTTTCCGACTTACCAATTATCTCTGTGACCTCAGGAAATTTACTTAAACTCTCTGAAACTCAGTTTCCCCCTCAAGTGAGGAGAATAATATTACCAACATTTTAACATCAAATGTCTAATGATTGAATAAAATAACATGTGTGAAAATTTCTAACACATTGTCTGGTACTTAATAAACAACAGTTTTTCATTTTCTGGGTGTGAAATTGTGCATCAGATGTAAACATAACAGAATGGTCAGAGAAGCTCTCAACACCAAACCTCCTGGGTCTGACAATGAGATAAAATAGAAATGGGAACTAGATGCTTTGTGTTTCCAAATAAACGATTGTGATTCAAAACATCTTGTTTCCATTCATGTTTGTGTTTTATAATTTTCAGTACCCATGCACAAACTCTTCTCTGGGTTCTACAGAAATATCAACACAAGTAAGACAAAGTTTCTCAAAATCTGTAGGTCAAAGTGTCTGAAACCTAATGGGACGGACAAGGCAAACCATACAGAACTGGCCTGACATTTATTGGCTAAGTGGTTCCATCTAAACACAATCTTTTCTGATAATTCAGGTTTTTTTCAGCCACCACAATGAATGCCTATTTGTACAATTGTTCTAGCATTGTACAAATGCCAATCTGTACAACTGGCTGTCAATAAAGACAGCCAACAAAAGACACATCCTAATTTTTTTTTTTACTTTATTTTACTTTACAATACTGTATTTTATTTTTCACTGAGTTTTCACAATATCTAAATTAAGCTGACTGATGAACATTTGCTTGACATTCTTTCCATTAAGTTGTTATGATGTCAAAAACTCTCAATGAAATCCAGTGGCTGATTTAATGATACCATATTTTCAAATTGACACAAACTTTGTTTAAAAAGAAAGGAGAAGAGACAGAATGGAAAATTTAAAATGTTGGACATTTACACCAAGTAAGAATTTCTTTAAATGCAGGAAAGTATTGGTTGTAGCTGGTAGCTGCAATGAATCACAACATCTGATAAAGAAAGATAATGAAGAGCTTTTCTTTCTTCTGTCCTCAGCTTTGTAGAGTAATAGAAAAACTTTTCTTTGAAATGATTTTATTTTTCTATATAAGGCCCTACTATTATTATAAAAGATTGCAAACGATTTGTGTTGAAGAGTGAATGGAAGCTCATGTGTCATTAAACATACACTTTTGGCCCCTTGGTGCAGTATCAGACCTCAGATATCCCTCCGTGAGGCTCAGCGAGGTCTTACACTACATTCCTTAACTGTGTGGTGTCTGTGGGCTCCCCTGGTGGCTCAGCTGGTAAAGAATCCTCCTGCAGTGCTGGGATCTGGATTCAGTCCTTGGGGCAGGAAGATGCCCTGGAGAAGGGAATGGCTACCCACTCCAGTGTTCTTGCCTGGGAAATCCCATGGACAGTGGAACTTGGAGGGTATAGTCCATGGGGTCTGCAAAGAGTTGACACTACTGCGTAACTAAACAATAGCAACAGCACCATTTCAGTATAACCTCCACAAACCAGATACTTGTAGAATTGATCACTGAGATCAGTTTAAGTATTTGGTGTGTGGTATCAAGTATAAAGCAATGCTTCCACTTGGCCATTTAAAATAACAACAGAAGGAATATATTTCAATCTGCTGATTACTCACAATAAATCAAACTTTGATGTTTTCCCCTCCTTTCATCTTGAGTCTGGAATAAATATTAGGTAGTGTGAAAAAGACTGCCAGTGCTCACCTAATAGCAGGGGCTCCTCTTCTGGGTTGGGGGCAGAGCTTAAGTGTGGGAGCTGCTGGGTCCCTGAGTCACTGCTTGGAGACAAGCCAGGATCCACTTGGATTGTACTTGACAGCGACGTGAATAAGAAAAACACCTTTCCTGTGGCTGGTCCTGGAGACTGGGGTCGTTTGTGACTGTGATTCCCTATGGCTTTGACAAGTGGACTCTCCAACACTGAGGTACCACTTCACCCTTACAGGGAGGTGGGGCCAGAAGGCTTGGCCCTGCCAGTGCACTTATGGGAGATGCATGGACCGTCTGATCTAAAGACATTGTCACTGAAGAATGCACGTGACTGAGGATCTCTCTCTTGGCTTTTCTGCCGCACCCAACGTTGAGTGCAATTCATGGTTATTGAACATATTTTCAACAAGTCAACATTGTTTGTTAGTCAGCTATATATTAATACAAAATAAAGTTTTTTTTTTAAAGAAATAGTGGTTCTTCATCTGTCCTTAACATTAATGGCTAATATTTATTGAGTACATACTCTGTGCCTGGCAGGCTTAATATTTATTTTTTCATTCATTCTGTTTATTCAACAAATATTTGTGGAGCACCTTTGTGATGGCCAGTAATGTTTTAGATCCTAGGGACTCATTTATTCATCTCAGCCACTTTGTGAGTTGAGTATACTTCTTCAATTTACAGATATAATAGAACAACTCCAGAAATACAGGTCTAGCCCTGATTTTTTGTCTGCCCTTCAAAACCATGCTTAGTCTCCACAAGCAGAGCGCCCACCCTTAGAAAATGGTCATGATAATATTCACAAAGAAAATGATGACATATGAAAGGAGATAACGTAATTTATGGTGTTTTTATTGCCACAAACTGTTATAGAAAGGCATTGTTGCACATGCCTAAGGTGACTTTTGCAACACAAAATAAGGAATATATTAATATTTCAGAATTTTTTCATTGTTTGTTTCCCCTTCTTGAGAATCATTTGAGGTCTATTTGAAGGAAGAAACATAAAAATGCCTCTTCTAAGGAAAATAGTTTCAAGTCTTGGAGCCAAAGTCTTTATTATTTCAAGGCACAGTCACAGAACCATGCCAAAGGTCACATTTCTGCCAATACACAGAAGACCAAAGCTCTGGAGTAAGACCTTGTTCATTACCATGCAATTCGAGTTTACATTCTGACCTTAAAAATCATCCATCATGGTGGTAGGTTTTAGCCAAGGTGACTCTGCCCAAAGGAAGAAAAATGGATTTAGTGACCTTCTGAATCCTGTTCCTCCAGAATTCTGTTGTCTATAAAATGCATTCTGAAATAGTTTATAGCAAAACATCTACCAGGACTAAAATGATTTTCGAAAATGTAAAATGACTATGTGCACATTTTAGGCATGAAAAGATTTCGTTTGACTTTTTTCCAACGTGTTGACTTTCATTTAGAAATAGAAAGATGGACTATTTTTTAAATTTAAATAAGACTTCTGAGTTACAGAGCAGCTTGAAGCCTATACAATAGCAATTACCACATAATTAAAAGTCACATGGTCCCTGGTCATGAATGCCGTGAAGGTCTACTTCTTTAATGGACTGTCTTTAAGAGCCATCACTGAGCACAGAGAATGAATAAACAACCTTGAGTTATGGAAGACATTCTCCTAAGGATGAAACTTAATTAAAGAAGAAGAATGTATTGTTTTAAAACTATTTCAGGCCTTTGCATGAAGTTCCAGAAATCTGGCCAGAGAACAAAGGAACAAAGCGACAGTTAGCAAGGAGCTGGTTAGTCATCCATATGTCATGATTATGGCGTCTCATTTGTACTTGCACTTGATTTTCTAATTGCCTCTTTGGAACTCATAAATTCAGACAGAATAGCTGGCATTACCTGCTACAGGGTTGAATTATTTCCCTCATAAAGACAACTTCAAGCACTAAGCCCCAGGACCAAAAGAGGTGACCTTTTTTGAAAATTCAGTTTCTACAGAGGTAGGTCCTTTAAAAGGGCTTCCCTCATAGCTCAGTTGGAAAACAATCTGCCTGCAATGCAGGAGACCCGGGTTCCATCCCTGGGTTGGGAAGATCCCATGGAGAAGGAAACGGCAGCCCACTCCAGTATCCTTGCCTGGAGAATCCCATGGACAGAGGAGCCTGGTGGGCTACAGTCCACAGGGCTGCAAGAGTCAGACACAACTTTGTGGCTGAACCACCACCAGGTACATTAAAATAAGGTCATTAGGGTGGGCCTTAATCCAGTGTGACTGAGGTCCTTATAAAAAGGGGAAATGTTGTCAGAGACATGCACACTGGGAAAACTGTGTGAAGATTAGAGTTATGTTGCCACAAGCCAAGGAGAGTCTGGGGCTACCAGAGGCTGCAAGAGGCAAGGAAAAATACTTCCCTTCAGCATAAAGTGCTTCCCCTAAAGAATCCATCCACCCAAAAATATACAATGGAGAAAAGACAATCTCTTTAACAAGTGGTGCTGGAAAAACTGGTCAACTACCTGTAAAAGAGTGAAACTAGAACACTTTCTAACACCATACACAAAAATAAACTCAGAATGGATTAAAGACCTAAATGTAAGACCAGAAACTATACAACTTTTAGAGGGAAAGCATAGGCAGGACGCATCTGTCATAAATCACAGCAAGATCCTCTATGACACACCTCCCAGAGTAATGGAAATAAAAACAAAAACAAACAGGTGGAACCTAATTAAACTTAAAAGCTTTTGCACAATGAAGGAAACTATAAGCAAGGTGAAAAGACAGCCTTCAGAATGGGAGAATATAGCAAACAAAGCAACTGACAAAGAATTAATCTCTGAAATATACAAGCTCATGCACCTCAATACCAGAAAAACAAACAACCCAATCAAAAAGTGGGCCAAAGAACTAGAGACATTTCTCCAAAGACATACAGATGGCTAATAAACACATGAAAAGATGCTCAACATCACTCATTATTAGAGAAAGGCAAATCAAAACCACAATGAGGTACCATCTCATGCCAGTCAGAATGGCTGCCATCAAAAAACTCTACAAACAATAGACGTTAGAGAGGGTGTGGAGAAAAAGGAACCCTCTTACACTGTTGGTGGGAATGCAAACTAGTACAACCACTATGGAGAACAGTGTGAATATTCCTTAAAAAATTGGAAATAGAACTGCCATATGACCCAGAAATCCCACTGCTGGGAAGGAAACCAGAATTGAAAGAGACACATGTACCCCAATGTTCATTGCAACACTGTTTACAATAGCTAGGACATGGAAGCAACCTAGATGTTCATCAGCAGACAAATGGATAAGGAAATTGTGGTACATATACACAATGGAATATTACTCAGCTATAAAAAAGAATGCATTTGAGTCAGTTCTAATGAGGTGGATGAAAGTGGAGCCTATTATACAGAGTGAAGTAAGTCAGAAAGAGAAACACTAATACAGTATAGTAACACAGATATATATGGAATTTAGATGGAGAAGGAAATGGCAACCCACTCTAGTAGTCTTGCCTGGAGAATCCCATGGACAGAGGAGCCTGGCCAACTATAGTCCATTGGGTCACAAAGTATTGGACACAACTGAAGCAACTTAGCACATACGCATGGAATTTAGAAAGATGGTAATGATGATCCTTTATGCAACGATCCTATATGCAAGGTAGTAAAAGAGACATAGGTATAAAGAACAGACTTTTGGACTCTGTGGGAGAAGGCTAGGGTGGGATAATTTGAGAGACTAGCATTGAAACATGTATATTACCGTGTGTAAAGTAGATAACCAGTGCAAGTTTGATGCATGAAGCAGGGCACTCAGAGCTGGTGCTCTGGGACAACCCAGAGGGATGGGGTGGGGAGGGAGAAGGGAGGGGTATTCAGGATGGGGGGACACATATGCACCCATGGCTGATTCATGTCTATGTATGGCAAAAAAAACCCACCATAATATTATAAAGTAATTATCCTCTGTCAAAAAAAAAAAAAAAAAGAACCTGCCTACCAATGTAGGAGACATGGCTTTGATCTCTGGGTTGGGAACATACCCTGGAGAAGGAAATGGCAATCCACTCCAGTATTCTTGCCTGGGAATTCCCAGGGACAGAGGAGCCTGGTGGGCTATGGTCCATGGGTTCTCAAAGAGTCAGACAAGACTGAAGCGACTTACACTGTGATGCTTATATAAGAATAATCACACATCAGGCCAAGCCAAGTCTACAGAGATGTGGGGGCAAATGTAGACATTCTTTCCATGTCTAGTAAAGTTGTTTAATTTGCAGTCTGTTTATCCATAAATCCAAAGGGAACTTTCAACATCAATAACTTTTAAAAATCTTTCTGCAGTAAAAATCTCTCTCTCTCTCTTTTTTTTTTTTTTTTTTTGCTCAAAAAAATCTCTTTGGTGTTCACAGTCGTGAGGGCAAACACTTTGCTCTTACTCATAGAAACTAGGAGCAATCCAGAAAAGATCATGGGCTTGCTTCAGACTTCTAGTTCCAGGAAAACTCAACTTCACTTGAAAATGGATATGTTTTCAGAGAGTCTGAGAATGTGTTTTTTTATTGTAGAGAATTTGTAGAGATTTTGAGGACAAATATATTTCATTGCTTTTCCTGATTTTCTCTTTATCGAGCATGTCGTCTAGACAGAGAACTTACCAAAAGTTTCTACCAAATTGTAATGAGTTTTTCCCATCAATATGCAATGACTAACTGAGAGGGGTTTCATGAGAGCATTTTGTCCACAGGATTAAGAGCTGTATCTACTAGTAAAACTCCCTTTGTTGGAATGTTAAAAAGTTGCCTACCAACTCCTTCTAAGAGAAGGCTCTATGAGAGTCCAGTGGTTAGGACTTCCCCTTCCAGTGGGGGAGGGTGCAGGTTTTATCTCTGGTAAGGGTGCTAACCAGTCCATTCTGAAGGAGATCAGCCCTGGGATTTCTTTGGAAGGAATGATGCTAAAGCTGAAACTCCAGTACTTTGGCCACCTCATACGAAGAGTTGACTCATTGGAAAAGACTTTGATGCTGGGAGGGATTGGGGGCAGGAGAAGAAGGGGATGATAGAGGATGAGATGGCTGGATAGCATCACTGACTTGATGGATGTGAGTCTGAGTGAACTCTGGGAGTTGGTGATGGACAGGGAGGCCTGGTATGCTGCGTTTCTTGGGGTCGCAAAGAGTCGGACATGACTGAGTGACTGGACTGAACTGAACTGAACTGAACTGAAGGGTGCTAAGATCCCACATGGCTGGAAGAGGCCTGAAAATCAGAACGTAAAACAGAAGCAGTATTGTAACAAATTCAATAGCTCCATCACACACAAGGAAGTGAATTCTGGATGAGTTTGAAAGTGTATTCTTCCTCATTCAGGCTCCAGCCCAGAGTGCAGACCAGCTAGCACCCTGACTGTGGATTCATGAGACCATGAGCAGAGGGCACAGCTATCTGCATGGACTCCTGACCCACAAAAATCTGGAGATAATAAGTGAACATTGTTTTTATTAAATAAAATAAAGACTTTTGAAAAGAGAGTGAATAACAATGTACACAGAAATATCAAACCGGCTTGTGACTCAAACACAGAATCAAGTGAACTTCAGCCATGACCCCTTGTTTCCTTGTTTGTTATGCTTTTATCAAGTCTGGTGGCTTAGACAGTAAAGAATCTGCCTGTAATGCAGGAAATCTGAGTTTGATCCCCAGACCAGGAAAATCCCCTGGAGGAGAGCATGGCAACCCATTCCATGGACAGAGAAGGAGCCTGGCAGGCTACAGTCCATGTGGTCTCAAAGAGTCAGACATGAGTGAGTGACTAACACTTTCACTTTTCTACTTTTTTCATCAGGTCACTAACTGTGAAAATAAATCCATACAGATGCTTTGCTTTTTATATATAACCACGGGTGACAAACCAACAAACAGTTGGCAACAGAAATACTGCCAATTGTTTTTGAATATTAACAGTTAAAAATATCCAAGCATCAAGAGGACCTGAAGTGTCTCAGATTTCCAAATTAAATCTTCAGCTTTCTCAAGATGACTGGCATCAGAGTAGAAATTAGCCAACCTTTCCTTTCAAATGTAACCTTTGAAAACATTGAGACAGCCCGAGCCTGAGTATACCCGGGTACTGACGCTGCTGCTCTCTGCTCCCTCCATCCATGTCAGATGTCAGGGTTTGGTTTGCAAACGTCGTCAGCTAGGTAGGCAGAGAACTGACACGTGACCCCCAAGGGCTGCCCTTTGTTTGCTGTGACAGGGAAGAACTGACCCCAGACTTTTGGCTCTGCTCCACCGCAGAATTCTGGGGCAAATATTTATTTAACTACTCATCTTCCAAATAGTGTCTCCCTAAAATTCATATCCACCCCAAACCCCAGATATGACCTACTTTGGAAATAGGGTCTTTGCATATGTTAAAGTTGAGATGGGGTGGTGGTGCTTTAGAGTGGACCTGCTGGTGTGCCGATGTCCTTACAAAGGGAGCAAGAAGGCGGAAAAAACACAGAGGGAGAGGGCCATGTGACCAAGGCAGAGACTGGAGACTTCATAGGAAGGAATACCTGGAATGGCCAGCCACCTCCACAAACTAAGAGACAAGGAGGGAGCCTGGTCCTGCCAACATCCCAACTTCACACTTCTGGTCTCCCAATCAAGTCCAAATTTCCTGTTGTTTCCTGCTCCCCATTTTGCAGTACTTTGTCTGGCAGTCCCAGGATCAAATCAGGGAGCATCTAGGGAAGATAGTGTTTTCAAAGGTTGATTTCTACATAGTTGAAACCAATGAGTGATGGGTTTTCTTCTTGCTCTCGGGTCATTGTACGAGAGTGAGAAAGAAGCAAGTATTTCCTCTGAGGCGGGGGCTCCAGCAACAGCTAGTCCATGCAGACCCTTCCTCATTCTCAGGGATGAACACTTTTCCATGGTAAAGGGCAGCCACAGAGTACAATCAAGGCATCAAGGCTCTTCTCCCCAGGACCAGCGGTGTCCTCCCGGATGGGACCTGTGAGACTCGGAATCTGGGTCACCCTTGTCGATTAAAGTTTCAGAGAACAGAGCCTGCTCAGGACTTCCCTGGTGGTCCAGTGGTTAAGAATTCACCCTCCAATGCAGGGGAAGATCCCTGGTCAGGGAACTAAGATCCCACACACTGTGGAACAACTAAGCTCGCATGCCACAGTTAGAGAAAAGCCCGCATGAAAACAAAGACCCAGTGCAGCCAAAAAAGAAAAGGGTAGAGGCAGCTCTCTGCAAAAAACTTTGACACTGGGCCCCAGAGCATAAGCTTGCACAGGTTGTCTAGCCTTCTGAAACCTTAAATCCTTCACCTAAGAAACGAGACCAGTGGTATTGTCTACATAGTTGGCTTACATGGAGTTAAATAAGCTAACGCATAGAAACTGCTTAGACAGTGGCTGGCACCCAAAAGCACTTAATAATGGCAGCTATTGTCATTGTCTAAGACAGCTGCAAATACCACGGCAATCCTCACCATGGTGATTACAATGATGACCTTGACGTACTTGCTCAGTCTCTTCGGTTGCGTTCAACTCTTTGTGACCCTATGAACTGTAGCCCGCCAGGCTCCTCTGTTCATGGAATTCTCTAGGCAAGCATACTGGAGTGGGTTGCCATTTCCTTCTCCAGGGGATCTTCCTGACATAGGGATTGAATCAGCACCTCCTAGATTGACAGGCGGATTCTTTACCACTGAGCCACCAGAGAAACTCTATGTGTCAATTACATCTGCATAAAGTTGAGGGGAATATGTTAATATTTTGTTGGAAAGAAACCTGATAAAATTTGGAATTTTCGAAAAGTCCCACGGTTTGATTGTATAGTCTTGTTTCCACTTAAATTCTAATTAAAGAGTGCTGTTTATAAGTTAAATATTTTGAGATCTATTATGTACTGTATTAGTTTGCTGCTGCTGCTGCTGCTGTGTTGCTTCAGTCGTGTCCGACTCTGTGCGACCCCATAGACGGCCTCTTATCAGGCTCCCCAGTCCCTGGGATTCTCCAGGCAAGAACACTGAAGTGGGTTGCCATTTCCTTCTCCAGTGTATGAAAGTGAAAAGTGAAAGTGAAGTCGCTCAGTCGTGTCCGACTCTTAGCGACCTCGTGGACTGCAACCCACTAGGCTCCTCCGTCCCTGGGATTTTTCCAGGCAAGAGGACTGGAGTGGGTGCCATTGCCTTCTCCGTATTAGTTTGTTAGGGTGGCCATAACAAAGTGCCATGGACTGAGTGGCGTAAGCAACAGAAATGTGTTTTCTCAGTTTTGCAGGCTAGATGTCTGAGATCAAGGCATCACAGGGGCAGCTGTCCCCTTGGCTGCAGATGGCTGTCTTTTCCCTGTGTTCTTGCAGGGTCTGTCTTCTGTGTGTCTGTCTGAATCCTCATCTCCTCTCTTTATAAGGACACCAGCTGCATTGGGTTAAGAGTCACCCTAATGACTTTACTTTAACTCAAGTACCTCTTCGAAGGCCTTATCTCCAAATACAGTCATTTTCTGAAGTTCTGGGGGCTAGGACTTTACCACATAAACTTTTGTGTGGGTGGGGGCACAGTTTAGCCCATAATATGTGCTTTAATAGGGCTTCCCTTGTGGCTATATGGTAAAGAACCCGCTTACAATGCAGGACACCTGGGTTCGATTCCTGGGTTGGGAAGAGCCCCTGGAGAAGAGAATGGAAACCGACTCCAGTATTCTTGCCTGGAAATTCCATGGACAGAGGAGCTTGGCAGTTACAGTCCACAGCATCACAAAGAGTCGGACACAACTGAGTGACTAACACTTTCATCTGCTTTACTATTTTACTCTCAATTTTCAAATGAACATTTATCACAGTGTAGACCAGATACACAGGAGTGTAGGAGAAAAGCTTTATGAGGAAAGTAACTCTCAGGAAATGATTTTTTTTTTTAAAGAAACCACTCAGAAGTACCCAGCAGGACCACTCCCTGTTCTCCCAATCAAGGGCATTTCCAGCTGCACCATTTTCAGCCCAGCTCTGAGTGACAAAAATACCTGTTTTGAGGACTAATGCCTCCAGGAAAAAGCTGACGCTTCTTCTCCCTGCTAGCTTCCAACTCCCCCGACTCCCTTCCAAGTTGGTCACAGGAAATCTGAGAGGAATAAAGATGGAAGCAAGGATTAGGTTTACTCCAGAATAAAATATTTGTGACTATTGCTCACACCTTCTTGTTTGCAGTGAAAATTCAGTTCAATTCAGTCGCTCAGTTGTGCCCAACTCTTTGCAACCGCATGGACTGCTGCATGCCAGGCCTTCCTGTCCATCACCAACTCCCGGAGTTTACTCAGACTCATGTTCATTGAGTCGGTGATGCCATCCAATCATCTCATCCTCTGTCGTTCCCTTCTCCTCCCACCTTCAATCTTTCTCAGCATCAGGGTCTTTTCAAATGATTTTGTTCTTCTCATCAGGTGGCCAAAGTATTGGCGTTTCAGCTTCAACATCAGTCCTTCCAATGAATATTCAGGGCTGATTTCCTTTAGGATGGACTGGTTGGGTCTCCTTGCTGTCCAAGGGACTCTCAAGAGTCTTCTCCAGCACCACAATTCAAAAGCATCGGTTCTTCGGTGTAGACCTTTCTTTATAGTCCAACTCTCACATCCATGCATGACTACTGGAAAAACCATAGCTTTGATTAGATGGACCTTTGTTGGCAAAGTAATGTCTCTGCTGTTTAATAAGCTGTCTAGATTGGTCATAACTTTTCTTTGAAGGAGCAAGTGTCTTTTAATTTCATGGCTGCAGTCACCATCTGCAGTGATTTTGGAACCCAAAAAAATAAAGTCTATCACTGTTTCCACTGTTTCCCCATCTATTTGCCATGAAGTGATGGGACCAGATGCCATGATCTTACTTTTCTGAATATTGAGTTTTAAGTCAACTTTTTCACTCTCCTCTTTTACTTTCATCAGTGAAAATTAAGGGCCTTCAAAGGTAAGACTAGAATGTGTGTGTGTGTTTAGTCATTCAGTCGCATCTGACTCTTGGCAACCCCATGGCAAGTTCAAGTCATTTTAATTGTTTTCAAGCCATTCACAGAGTTTTAGGATTTCTTTCCCATGAAGCCATTGCATTGCTCGTTCATCATTGGATTTCCCGTGCACACTTTTGTTGCATTGGAGGAATGGCCAAGAATGAGGGTCCACTCCTGGATCCCAGGGTCTTCCTCAGGCCCAGGCCCCTGCTCATGACATCTCCCCCAAGGTGTGGGCCCACTGCCCTGTCTACCTCCCCTGCCGATAGGAGCCCGGGGGTGGGGGTGGCAGCCACCTCCAGGCCCTGCCAGCACCTCACAGCCTGTGGGTAGCAGGGGCACGCCAGCCTTGGGAGCTCTTTGCTCAACAGTGAGGGTGGGAGGATTTGAAGTTTGTGCACCATACTGGGGGCACAGTTGGAGTGTGTGAGTGTGTGTGTGTGCGTGTGTGTACAGAGATAAACTTCAGGTCATGAAGTAAATACTTCCCGGCATTTAAGTGAGTTACTGCTTCTCTTTCACAGAGAACAGTGGAAATACAACTTCTTCCTCCCACCCCTCAACCCCACCTTCTATGTTTGCCTGAAAGACCTGTTATCAGTCTTAAAGGAGAGTCATGTACATTACACTCAAAACATTTTGAGTTTTAGAGAGTGGACTGTGAGCCCTCCTGGCCTCCTTGTTCTATAAAAGCTTTAATAACCTGCTCTCATTTCTAGTCCTGTAGCCTAGTGCCCCACCTGCCACTGACTCAGAACAAGTAAATGCCACCACTTTGAGGACATATAATTATGGGCTCTTTGCTGTGTTGTTCAGTTTATTAAACATTATATAATTTGTCTTGGGAAATATATTCACCATTGTACCCCAAAGTACATATCTCATTGTGTTTCTGACTTCTGAATCCAAATTCAAACAATCTAACTTGATAATATATTAACAAAGAGGACACTTTCATCTTTTTTTTTTTTAAGTGCATAAAGAAGCCAAGACTGAGAACTGTTTAATAATATGTTCAAGGTCATCAAGCCAGTTAATGCAAGTGACTCCAAATTCAGATTGCTCTGGCTCACAAACCCACCGTCTTTCAACTTTTCTACAATGTCGTCAGTGATGACATTTGTATAACTTGATGCAATAATATTTAGAAATCTGAGATAATATACAGTGAAACTCACTTTCTGCAAATGACTGTGATAGGGAAACATCTCTACATGAAACAATCTCTGTGTTCTTATAAGATGCCTGCAATCATGGTTTCCACTACTAATAAAAGCACTGCTGTTTTACCTCCTGATACTGAGAGGTCTTTCATATATTCACTGTCTGCTGCTTCTGGTCCAGTGGTGGTTGGAGGGGAGGGGGTCTAAGATGAGTTTCTTAGAAGCTTTAGTATCTGTGTATTCTGTTCCTTAGGTCTTCCCAGGAGGCTCAGTGGTAGACTTTGCCTGCAATGCAAGAGATGTGGGTTTGATCCCTGGGTAAGGAAAATCCCCTGAAGGAGGAAATGGCAACCCACTCCAGTATTTTTGCCTGGAGAATCCCATGGACAGAGGAGCCTGGTGGGCTACATTCCATGAGCTCGCAAAGAGTTGGACATGACTTAGCGACTAAACAGCAACAAACTCTTTGGAAAGGATGCCGCGTGGTGGGTGTAAGAGGTTTGGAAGCCAGGCTAAGTCTGCTTCCAGAATGTCCCTTCTCATCACTTCTCCATCTGCACTGTGGACAGGTGACCGGGGAGGTACTGATGGGGGAGGCGCTTACGTCTGAATGCTTCTGTCCATGTATCCCCGTGTGTCATATAGCTGCTACGTGACAGAATGGGAGGAAGCAACCATTTTGTTACGCTCAGAGACTCTGTGGGTGAGGAATTAGGAAATAGCAAGTTTGCTTGCTGTCGTTCACAATGTCTGGGTTCTCTGTGGGCAGTGACTTCACAGCTGGGGGCTGGAGTTGTGGTCTGGCAGGGGTGCTATGGGGTTTGGGGGGCCTCAGCTGGACTCTTACACGTCCCCATGGCTCTCACACCCTGGCTTCTCCACCTGGCCTCTCTGAGGGCTTGTTTGGGCTTCCTCACAAGATGGCAGCTGGTTCCAAGAGCAAGCATCTCAAGAAAGAAAGGTAGAATTACACGATTCATTATTTAATCTCAGCAATCACACGGCTTCCTTTCTGCCACATTCTGGGGATTGAGATAGCAACCCCAGTTTATCCAAGTTCAAGGGTGGAATATATGATGGGAGGAACACCAAGATCACCCATGTTGTATGAAGGTCACTTGGAAAGAAAGATACTGTTTGCCATTTTGGAAAATACCATCTGCCATAATGAGTCAAATCTTAAAACTATACTTTTATAATGTTATCAGCTATGTGATTTCCCAATGGTACAAATATGAAAAGAATCAATGATCTGGGACTACCTTCAATTAAACCTTATTCATCCCATGAGTCTCTCCTTAGAGACCATCGGAAGTTGATTGTATTAATATATCCACTGTCTGTGGCTGGATCTTTGTTCCTTCTGTGGTCCTAGGATGTGGAAGCTCTAATGCTTTATCCATGGATTGCCAATTAGGATCTGCTCTATGGGCACGTTTACGAAGACACTACAAAGACTGCTCAAGTGCACATGGCAGGAAAATCCAGTTCAACTTGCAGCTGAATCTCAAAACATGAACATTTAGTGGTGCTTGAAAACCTTAGCCAAATCAATCCATAATAAAGACAATGTTGCCTCAATTTTTTTTATTCCCTGACAAAATATTTGAGATTTGTGTGTGCATTGTGGGGTAATTAAATCCTCAATTACATTTGAACTAATATTTGAGTGACATAATCAAGAAAATCTCCATAAGCCAAATAAACTTTGCCTGAATATTGATCTAAATGGAAATACCCAGCAGTCCTTAAACAAGTCCTTCAAAACGAATGCTTATATACAGAGGAGCAATTTCAAAATATAACTTAAAGGAACACTGAGATCTATTTTTAAATCTGAAAATAAGGTTGGGAAGAGATATATCATAGAAAAAAAAAAGAAAGAGGAAGGAAGGGAGAAAGAAAAAGAAAAACTGGCAAAGGACTTGAGAGGGTCATCTTATCACCGTGCATCTATGCAGAACTCAAAAATGAAATCAGGCTATGGAAAAAAATATTTTAGTTTACAAAAAAAGCCATCACTAAAAAAAATCTATTCGGTGTTTATTGATGCACTATTCCTCCAATTATCTCAGAAAACAAACTCTCTTAATCTTCACTCAAATGGAAACTCGCTCCAACTGGCACATGTCATGGCTTTGAGTGGTGCTATAGGACAAATGGCAGAACCCTCTTCTCTGTAGACAGATGGAAACACATCATTCTATGAGTTTTCCTTTCAGCATCCCTGTGTCACAATCTCTTCTCCATGGCAATCAAATGCCTGGATATACCCTCCTTGAAATGATGTCTAATTTAGACCTGATAGCTGCAGGATTTATGGAGGTATAAATAGCCACCAAATGACAGAGTCTCATCTTTATGGAAGATATAAAAAGTGGTAAGACATGGAAGGTATGGCAGGCGTAGGAAAGCATTAATTTCGTTGGCAGTGGTAACAGTACACCGGATTCTGTATTAGCAGTGCCACTTTCAGTGCTATTCCAATACCTGCAAATATTATTTTTTTACCTAACAAATGTCACCTTGTGTTATTTATAAAATAATGTTGGTGTTAGAACTCTTCTAAAGCATTCATTATTTTGTTGTTCGTGTGTTAAATTCTACTTGTTAATTTTGAGAGTACCCTATTCTCCTTTATTCATCCAAAATTTGTAAATTTGAATGCGAATTGCTATTAATACTTAGGAATATAAATATTTGGAGTGTGGGTTTTCTTCTTGGCGGTACAAAAATCTGGAGCCCAGTTCTCCGAACAGAAGGAGAGATGTGACGTAGGTTGTCAGAGCGCCGTGTCCCTGGATCCTGCGGTCCTCACGCTACCTACTGCTGCCTCCTGTGCTCCCCACCCCTCAGCTCACCCTCCTCCCACCTGCAAACACCTTCTACATGTACTTTCCTTTCAAAGCTGTGGTCTCTATGTTACTCTTCCCACCAGTTTCTTCCCCTTTCTTCCTGTAGGGCCATTGAGGAAAGGACAAAAGTTTGACTAGATGGACACACTGATGGATAGCTGCTGTATTTCTCTTTCCAGAGTCCCTTTTGCATGGATCCCTCCTTCCAGTGGAAATCCACTTTATGAGGTTCAAAGCAAACCTATCCTCCCCGACTCCTCCATGCTGGTACACCCCTGGGGCTGGTAGGGGAGGACACATAAACAAGTTTTGGCCAATAGAGTACTGCATCCCTGACCCCACAATAATAGGGATTCACTAGGAGATGGAATCCCTTCCTTGGATGTATGGGAAAATAGACGGCCCTTCTGTGCCTTGGGTATCATGAGCTGTAAGGACCATGTGAGCCTGGGGCCACCAGTACCACCCTTAGAGAGAGACTGCACATGAAGGCAACACAGAACAAAGATATGAGGAGTGAAACAAACCCTGAAGTCATCATTTGAGCCTTGAGTCCAATTGTGTCTCTTACCTGAGACACGCCGCATCCCCGAGTTAGGAGGCAAACAAAGTGCCTAAAATTTACTACGTGTTGAGTTTCCCTCCAGTCAAGTAAATTAACAATTTCCTTTAAAAATAAATTTCTAATCATGTTCTGCATCTTCCAGCATTTTTACAACCAAATACATAGCATCCTGCTCAAGGAAAGGACCTTGTTTTAAATGAAAAACTACTGCTTCCTTAGACTTTTTCCAATTCTATTTGGTCCCTCTTTTGTTAGCAAGCTGAAGGATATACCAAAAAAGGGATCTTATAATACACTTGAATTCCAATCTCTAATGAAAAACTGAGTTAACAATTAAATAGTAATAAGAAATATGCTCTTCTAAGTGAGACTACAACTTGCTAGTATGTTCTCCTTAATTACCAAGGAGTCCCTTTTTCATTTTCCTTCCCTAAGTTTTTATTTATTAAAAAAATCTTTCTTTTGTCAAGATGTTGATTTTACATTACTCTTTGTGTGTTCAAACACCATGAGGTTTAGAGACCTTACACCCATAATGAATATTAATTCAAAACCGATCACAGACCTGAAGGCAGAATGCAAAACTATAAATCTCCTAGAAGATAACATATGAACTTTATTCATAGTTGTCATAACTTGGAAGGAACCAAGTTGTCCTTTAGTAGATGCATGATTAATAAACTGTGGTAAATCCAGATAATGAGATATTATTCAGCACTAAAAGAGAGAGAGAGAGGTGTCAAGCAATGACAAGACATGGAAGAACCTTAAATGCACACTACTTAGATGGTGTGGATCACGATAAACTGGAAAATACTGAAAGAGATGGGAATACCAGACCACCTGACCTGCCTCTTGAGTAATCTGTATGCAGGTCAGGAAGCAACAGTTAGAACTGGACATGGAACAACAGACTGGTTCCAAATAGGAAAAGGAGTACGTCAAGGCTGTATATTGTCGTCCTGCTTATTTAACTTATATGCAGAGTACATCATGAGAAATGCTGGGCTGGAAGAAGCACAAGCTGGAATCAAGATTGCTGGGAGAAATATCAATAACCTCAGATATGCAGATGACACCACCCTTATGGCAGAAAGTGAAGAGGAACTTGGAGTTGGTGATGGACAGGGAGGCCTGGTGTGCTGCACTTCATGGGGTCACAAAGAGTCGGACATGACTGAGCGACTGAGCTGAACTGAACTGAAGTAAAAGAAGCCAATCTGGGAAGACTATGTATAGCATGATTCCAACTATATAATCTGAAAAAGAAAGTACAATGCACATGTAAAAAGAACAGCAGTTTCCAGTGGTTGAGTGAGGGGTGAAAAATGAATAAGCAGAGCATGAAGGATTAGAGTGAAGAGAAAATGCTCTCTGTGGTACTGTAATGATAGACGTGTGTTATTATGCATTTATCCGAGCTCACAGAATGTAAAATATCAAGAGTGAACAATAATGTAAACTATGGACTTTAGGTGACAATGATGCATCAATGTATGTTCATCAATTATAACAGTGTACCACTCTGGTGGGGGATGTTGATATTGGAGGAAGATATTCATATTGGAGGGTAAGGAATACATGGGAAATTTCAGTACCTTCCTCTCAATTTTGCTGTGAACCAAGGCTTAAAATGCTTATGCAATAAAATTGTGTCCACCAACCTAAAAAAAAAAAAAAATCTTTCTTTTGTCAAGATGTTGATTTTACATTACTCTTTGTGTGTTCAAACACCATGAGGTTTAGAGACCATTCACGACAGTGATGTGGTTACATTTCATTGGAAGCAGGACAGAAGCTGCATGTGTTTCCAGGAGTATTTGATTTTTTCATGTTTTTATTGGTGGAACAGCTTGAGTTTGAATTGCACATACTTTTCATAGTGAAATAGTGGCTTTTCATAATGAAGGCAGTATGCATCGATTCTGGAATCATGGTTGCATTACTGTGGAAACAACTGCATTTTCCTAAGTGATTGATTAAGCAAAAGTGAAAGTAAGTTACTCAGTCATGTCTGACTCTGCAACCCCACAGATCATACAGTCTATGGAATTCTCCAGGCCAAAATACTGGAGTGGGCAGCCTTTCCCTTCTCCAGGGGATCTTCCCAACCTAGGGATCAAACCCAGTTCTCCCACATTGCAGTCAGATTCTTTACCAGCTGAACCACAAGGGAAGCCCAAGAACACTGGAGTGGGTAGCCTATCCCTTCTCCAGAGTATCTTCCTGACCCTAGATCAAACCAGGGTCTCCTGCATTGCAGGTAGAGTCTTTACCAACTGAGCTATCAGGGAAGTTCTAAGTGGGTTTCACAATTTAAGAGCACACACCGTTTAGATTCCCACCTGTTATGTTCTTTTCCATTAACCATCCACAACATTGTTGTGGATGGAAAATTAAAGCAACAGTTTATGTTTTGGAGACTCAGTGAGCATCCTTCTTGCTGAAGTGCAGCACCATCAAAGCCATTAAAGAGCAGATGACTGAGCACAGTAATGGAAAGGCTATGACTTTAGCAGGTACAGTTTTTATTTTCTTGCAAGGCACACATTATATATACAATGCATAATCATCACAAAGTACAAGATATAAATCATATACATTAAAGAATATGTAAATATGCCTGTCTCAGAGAAGAAAACTGCCTTAGGGCAAGCAGATTCATGGCCTTTGGGGATAAGATTTTCCTATTTATGCTGAATCTTCCAAACAGCTCTTGCTTGGAAAACAAACCCCACTGAATGGACATACAACCCTGTCATAGTTTTCTCCTTAAAAAGCTCTAATTTAAAACCAGCTGATGTAGTCCTTTTATTCCAGTTATTTATCTTATGTCCCAGTACTAGAGGAAGCATCTGTAAATTGCCTGGATAACAGTTATGCAGATTTAAGGACTTCATTTCTCAGCAATGCATCATCAAATGAAACCATTTTCTTAAGACGTTTGTGAATTTTCCTTGATTTTTGAAAACTATCTTTCCAAACGATGGTTCCTTTTTAATAATAAGCCTAGAGTTTTGACTCAAATTTTGCATAGGGGATGCATCCAGATTCATAAGAGTAATCCAAGACACTAATGGTGGATCTTACTCTTCTTCAGGTCAGAATTGCATAAGTTTTTTTTTTTTTAATCATCTTGGCTGTAAGGTGTTTCCTTTTTATGCATTTTTCCTGACCCTTCACTAGGTCCTGTCTCCAAGAAGATTTTACCAGGGAGGAAAGAATTCATGGAGGACATTGAATTCAAGGTTAGAAACACGCATTTCTGGTCCTAAAGAGACACAGCAGACATTGCACTCCTTGCTGTGATGTGAGACAGGAACATCAAGAGATGGGACCTAGACACACACATGGTACACACACATGGTACATGCACACACACACATACACTCAACTTGCGCACACACACACATACACACTTTTGACAAAGAAATACATCTGTGTATGTGGTACTTTTCCTAACAAATGTGATTCAGTTGATCATTCTTTAAAGTCCTGCCCTAAAATGACACAGCCGTCCTCTCCTCTTCCAGTCTGGGAACAAAGATGCTTAAGACAAAGGAGGTGCTCAGAACACCATGACCTCATGAGCATTGAGGGCTGTATCTCTCTCTCCTGGGGTGCAAACTTACACATGAAGAGCTACATAATGCTCAGAGCTACACAATGTTCAGTCTAACATTTAGACTCCAGTCATGGCAAGACGCTGTGAGGACACATGGAATGTGAATTTAAGGAGGTTTTCCTATTTTCCACATCAGCAGGATTTCTTCCTGGAACTACTCTCCATATAAATATCCCTCCCACAGCATGGTAAGAACTTTCAGCCATGGGGTGAAAGTCAACCAATATTCAAGCCATTCCTATGTGCTTTCAGTTATAAGAATACAAGGACACCTAAGAAAATCAATGCAATGTAAGAAATGCTCAAAAGAACACTTCGTTTTCATCAGGGAAAACCTAGCCCTGCTGTCTTCACCCATCCACGTTAGGTGGTGTGAAAATTTGGAACACAAGCATCATCACAGTAACCCTGGAGGAGGAAATGGCAACCCACTCCAGTATTCCTGCCTAGGAAATCCCATGGACAGAGGAGCCTGGCAGGCTACAGTCCATAGAGTGGCAAAGAGTCAGACTTGACTGAGTGACTCAGCACGCATGTCACAGTGAAATTCTGGAGCCACGTGAAAACCTCCCATGCAAGGTACATTTCCAAAAGTAGAGTGTACACACGGTAGAAAGTCCACAGTGAACACATCTTGCAGATGTAGTGATGTCTGTAGTTACGTTTCACATTGCTATAAATTCCAGAGGGTGTTGCCCTAACATACAGGCTTAAAGAAGAGATGGGTGTTATTTCTAAATTAGCCCTTTCTTCTGCCCAGGCAAACTGCAGAAAAAGCCATTACCTCGAAACCGTAAGTTTCAGGGGAAAGAACGAAGAAGTTATACGTTATCTCGAAGTTCTAGCAAAATTACTCTAAATGTGCCCCCTGCCAGCATTATCCTCAGCAGGTGTGCTCCTCACCGAATACTGTGCCAGCTATGTTCCAGCACCGAGAGGGACATAATGTCCTCATTCCCCCACAATTAGGATCAATTTCACTTCCGGCTAAAAGCCACAAAATAATATCTCAAGATTCACATGAGCAAGATGCCCTCCTTTCATGAACAGAGAGAATCTGGTAATAGTGATATGTTCATAAAAAGATACAGCTTATAAACTAGATTCTGCCAAGGCTACCACCTGGGAGTGAGTTAAATAGTTCCTGATTCATTAACATATGAGTTCTGAGCCCTGTTAAAGGGCTGATGGTGCTGAGGGACTCAGAGGATGTGACACATGACTGATCCCAGACAGAAGCTTATGCATCAGTGAAACATCTTTGCATCAGCCCTAAATGACTCAGGATTTCATCAGCATGTCCCAGGGAAGCCACTTGGTGGGAAGACAAGCCCATTCCTTATTTGCACATATACTATTATTTACAGATAAAACTGTACATATTTTTGGTGGTATTGAAACCACTTTGTGTCTCTTAACAACAGGACATGCTTTATTATGAGGTTATCTGTCTGAAGAGCATGCTAGAAACAAACCAACCATAGTTTTCAAGAAATTAAACGATGTTGGAAAATACCTTTTGTATATTTAAGTAACTTCGTAAACATCAGGATAATTTTCTGCTACACGTGAACAGCAGACACCCCAGGGGTGGAGTCTTAAGCTGAAATCCTCACCATGCAGCTGCAGGAAATGCATGTCCACTCGGCATAAAGTGAGCTGGGCAGGGCCCCAGACATGGGTCTTCTTACCGAGGTCATTGCTGTCTGAAGTTGTGTCTGGACTGGAGAGCCACTAAGCTCTGAAATCACTGCATTTTTCTTTTTCCTAAATAGAGCTTTGAACACCACATTGCTTAGGAAAATCTCAGCACAATGGGTCCTGAATTAAAGGTAGGGAACCAGAAGAAAATGGCTTATCTCTTGGTTCATCAAAGGAACTGGGAGTCAGTACCGCTTCTCCGCCCTAGAAGGGGCTGCGTCTGCTCACTCAGATCTCCTGTGCTCCACCCCAGGGCCCTGATGTTTCCACCGACCTGAGTCGCTAACACAGCCTGCATCTTGCGATCTCAGAACCACAAGATTTCTAAAAGTTTGTTAAAATTTCTCCCTTTCCATCTCAGACTGCGGTAGTAATCTGAGTTAATCCTAGATCATTGAACTCTTCTCTACCCGGAGGACTATAAGAGGACATCTCCACGACTAGTCATACTGGTTTATTTACCCCATCAACCTCCCTCACGTAGGCAGGATCCTGAACGGTATTTCTGACCCTGCTTGTGCTCTGGCGCTCCATCCTCATCTTAATGGGAAAGCAGAAGTCCCGGAAACACCGCTTGAAGTTTTCGTCAAGGAAGGCGTAGAGAATGGGGTTCAGGCTGCTGTTGGTGTAGCCCAGGGCGATGCAGAAATAGTAGCTGGAGAGGGCAGCCGTGCTGTGGGCGGTGCTCCCCAGGGCCTCCACGAGGATGAAAATGTGGATGGGGGTCCAGCAGACGACGAAGACCGCCACCACCACCAGCACGAGCCTGGTGATCCGCCGCAGGTTGCGGTCTTTCTCTCGGGAGCCGGAGAGGAGGCGGACGCTCTTTAAGCGCAGGATCATGAGGGTGTAGCAGACAATGATAATGAGGACGGGGATGACGAAGGCGAAGACGAAGACACAGACCTTCATGAACAGGTCCCACCAGGAGTAGTCGTCATCCGGGAACTGTAGGGAGCATTCGATGACTTCCATGTCTGCAGGAGGGGACAAAGCCACAAAAGGGAAATCCGTTAGCCAAGGGTTTCAAACGTGGATTTCAATACCTTTCATTACAAAGGTCCAACTATGGCGAGGTGATATTACCTGAAGCTGATCACCAAGCTGGGAATGAGGGCCGTGTGTATTAACCATCCTTTTTTTTTCACACAAAGAATAATGAAGTCAGAAAGGTTACCATTTACTGGTAACAAACACACTGCTCTCGAGTAGATATGTAGAAGGAAATGGCAATCCACTCCAGTAATATTGCCTGGAAAATCCCATGGACAGAAGAGCCTGGTAGGCTACAGTCTATGGGGTCGCAAAGAGTCGGACACGACTGTGTGACTTCAATTCACTTCAATTCAATTCATAGAGTAGATAAGATTAGCCAGCAGTACGAATTATCCAGCAGTACGAATTATCTAGTTGTGGAGGCTGGTTTGATGGCGACTATTTTCAGGAGAGCTACACTGTTAATTTACAGCAGGAGTACTTACTTGCATACCCATGTATTAACAATTCTCCCAGATCTAAGGCTCTGGCAATAAAAGCTAGTGGTAGTTTAGTCACTAAGTCGTGTTGGACTCTTGTGACCCATGGACTGTAGCCCACAAGGCTGTAGCCCCCATGAGATTCTCCAAGAATACTGGAGTGAATTGCCATTTCCTTCTCCTATCTGCAATAAATTATCAAATATTGTAAAACCAGCCATTCGACTTAACAAAAGCCAACTTGTCAGAAAAATCACTTAACAGTGGTTTACAGGAAATCACTATGTAGGTCCATAAGCATGTAAACAAAATTTGTCTAAATACCACCCAGCTGCTGTGATTTAATAGAACCAGTGGTGGTCATTGTGATTAAAAGCATTGCTGAAACATGAGGAAACTTTTGAAGAAGAAAGAGGAGGAGGAGGAGGAGGAGGAAAGGAGACGAAAGGAAGTAGAAGAAAGGGGAGGAGGAAGAAGAGAGTTAGTATCATCATCTTCAAGGAAATTCACCAATCAGAGACATTTTTTACTTTTGCCAACGGTGACTATGTAACAGGGAAAACAAATATATGATTACTTAGAAAATGACTTTATTTTGCTCTGCTGTTCTTTGCTGGACAGCATTCTCTTTGGAGTGACCATAATATTAGAAAGAGCAGAGACTCAGGACAAGTACCTTTTATAATATTTTCCCAGACGCCACCCACCCTCCCCAAGCTCTAGCCACTGAGCCCAGAGCAGGCTAAAATCTTTTTCCCCTGATTCTTCCTTACAGATAAAGAAACAATGAATGATACTAAGCTGTAGTTTTTTATAATGAAAATGTGTCTTCTGACATTGGAAAATCTGCTTCAAAAATAGCACAAGGATATTTTTCAAGCAGTGAAACAGCTCTATTAATCATGTTTTCTAAAACATCTTAATGTGCTCCTAATCATATATAGTAAAGTAATGCTCAAAATTCTCCAAGCCAGGCTTCAGCAATACGTGAACCGTGAACTCCCTGATGTTCAAGCTGGTTTTAGAAAAGGCAGAGGAACTAGAGATCAAATTGCCAACATCCACTGGATCATGGAAAAAGCAAGAGAGTTCCAGAAAAACATCTATTTCTGCTTTATTGATTACGCCAAAGCCTTTGACTATGTGGATCACAATCAACTGTGGAACATTCTGAAAGAGATGGGAATACCAGACCACCTAACCTGCCTCTTGAGAAATCTGTATGCAGGTCAGGAAGCAACAGTTAGAACTGGACATGGAACAACAGACTGGTTCCAAATAGGAAAAGGAGTACGTCAAGGCTGT
>SJYT01050507.1:137617-169946 GCA_006410635.1 Cephalophus harveyi | reverse complement strand
GGATGAGATGGTTGGATGGCATCACTGACTCGATGGACTTGAGTCTGAGTGAACTCCGGGAGTTGGTGATGGACAGGGAGGCCTGGCGTGTGCAATTCATGTGGTCACAAAGAGTCAGACACGACTGAGTGACTGAACTGAACTGAATCATATATCCCCTTATAAAGCAAAATCTATCTTAGAATTTCAATTAGACATGCTTTAAAACACAAAAAATATAATCACAGCAGCCAATTAATGAAGATGACTATTTCAGAGTCATTTTTATCAACTAAATACCAGATCAAACCTTCCAATAGTAAATGAAAGCTCCTAGATTAATTTATAATTTCTGATTCCCTAAAAAGCTCTTGTCCTAAATATTACTACTAGGAAAACTAAAAGAAACAAACAAGCATCTCTCTTAGTCTTTGCTTTAGTATTTATGGGAATAAGAACAGTTAAAATCACCTTTTAAAAAATTCACCACTATTATCATAGTTCAAAATGTGGTTATTTAACAACTTTTTAGGATGGCACATTGTAATCTGGCTTCTTTGAAGTTTTTTTTTTTCTTTCCTGCTTAAATTCTGTGTATTCCAACAGTGTCTTTCTTGTGGTTGACTTCAGCTTGAATGTCACTTTAAAGACATTTATACAGAGTTTCCATGGTGGCTGGATGGTAAAGAATCCACCTGCCAATACAGGAGTTCAGTTCAGTTCAGTTTAGTCGCTCGGTCGTGTCCGACTTTTTGCGACCGCATGAATCACAGCATGCCAGGCCTCCCTGTTCATCACCATCTCCCAGCGTACAGGAGAGATGGGTTCAGTCCCTGATCTGGGAAGATTCCACATGCTGCAGAGCAGCTAAGCCTGTGCACCACAGCTACTGAGCCTGTGCTCTAGAGCCCAGGAGCTGCAACTACTAAAGACTCCTTGCCCTAGAGCCTGTGCTCAGCAGCAAAAGAAACCACCACAAAGAGAAGCCTGTGCACAGCATCTAGAGAATGGCCCCTGCTTGCCACAACTAGACGAAGGCCCACATAGCAATGAAGACCCAGCGCAGCCAAAAATTAGTAAATAAAAATGTAAAAAAGACATTTATACAGAGGCAGATCCATTTGAATAGTCCTCTTCTCTGAAATTTATATTCTCCCTCTAAACTATATACTGGAGAAGGAAATGGCAACCCACTCCAGTATTCTTGCCTGGAGAATCCCAGGGACAGAGGAGCCGGGTTGGGCTGCCGTCTATGTGGTCGCACAGAGTCGGACTCGACTGAAGCGACTTAGCTGTAGCAGCAGCATACTATACTCATTGTATTTTTTATCATTATTCAAAGACAGAAGCCAGAGAGAAACCAGACAGTAGCTCTTCGTAATAATATGTTGCCTTTCCCAATGTTTTTCTCTCTATCCAGAACGTAAACTATCTTAGGGTAGGGACCCAGTCTGCCTTGAATAATATTCAATTCCTGCCACACAAGGAGACAGGAACATACGGTGTTTGAGGAGAATAAATTGTTAAACAAACAAATGAATACCACATGGAAATCCTTGAAAATATGGCCTCAGTGCAGTAGTCATTATGGAAGAGTAATCTGAGAAGATAATCAAGGCAACATAAGGGCTGATGTTTAATTTGGGGACATCTTTTAACTCTGAGGATTAGCTTTCTCTTGCATGCAGTAGGAACTCAAAAATGTTTAATGATTTAAATCATTTAAGTAGTGATTTAGTGACTGAACGATGCACCCAACATTGGAATACCCAAATATACAAAGTATATATACACAGAACTAAAGGGATACATAGATAGAAACACAGTAATGTAGAGGAATACAATACCACACTTTCAACAATGGGCAAATAATCCAGATAGAAAATCAATAAGGAAATGGCAGATTTGAAAAAATTAAAATAAAACGAACTTAACAGACATCCACAAAACATTTCACTTAAGAGCAGCAGAAGACAAATTCTTCTTAAATGTGCATGAAATAGTCTACAGTATATATATGTATATATATATATATATGTATATACACACATATCATATGTTAGGACATGGAGCAAGTCTTAACAAATTAAGAAGATCAAAATCATATCAAGTATTTTTTATGACCACATGAAAATAGATAACAATTACAGGAAAAAAATGGAAAATTCACAAATATGTAGAAATTAAACAACACAGTCTTAAAAACCTAGGAGTGGAAACAGAAATTAGAAAGGAAATAAAAAAATTGCTTGAGATGAATGAAAAAGAAATACATTATACCAAAACTGATGGAATGTAGCAAAAGCAGTTCTCAGAAGTTTATAATGATAAACAGCTACATGAAGAAAAAAGTAAGATCTCAAATAAAGAACCTAACTTTACACATTAAGGAACTAGAAAAAGAACAAACGAAGCCCAAAGTTAGTAGAAGGAAAGAAATGAGAAAGAATGAATCAGAAATAATAAATAGAGACTAGGAAAACAATAGAAAAACAGCTGTTTTTTTTTTTTTAAGATAAAAATAACAAAACCTCAGCTACACTAGAAAAAAAAGGAGACTCAAGTAAAATTATTAATATAAATGAAAGAGGAGACATTACAACTGATAACACAGAAATACAAAGGATCACAAAAGGTGACACTAAACAATTATATGCCAACAAATTGAACAACTCAGAAGAAACAGATAAACTTCCAGAAACATACAACCTACCAGACTGAATCTGAAGACACAGACAGTGGTCTGAATAGACCAATAACAGATACAGAGATTGGAGCTAAAGAAAAGCCTCCTTATGAGAAAAGTCAAGTGCCCGATGGATGCATCCAAGCATTTAAGATGCATTGGTTGAGACTTCCTGTCTACGTGGCTGTGTTCTAACGCACTGACACCTGGCTCCTTTCAGCAAGTTTTCTCCACAAACGTGACTCTGTGAACCACCAATGCCAGTCAACTCTGCCTCAAGAGCATGGAGATGACCTAAAGGACTCTTCTCGGACTGCCAGGCATCTGGACACACATGTGATGCAGCACACCACAATGAGCAGGCTAGCGGGTCTGGAGACAATCTCTCATCACATAATACAAGTGTGCTTTACAAAATAAAAGACTCAGAGAAGGATGGAGCCCTCCTACAAGACTAGTTTTCTCTCACTTCCTCCTCTTTGCTGCACAAACTAATCCTCTGCTGGCACTGGTGCATCTTTTCTCCCATCACCTCTGCACACGTTCATCCACAGCAACTCCTTCCAGGAAAACCTGCACCTATCCTTATTTCCTTTCAAAAACCTAATTGAAACCCAATTCCTCGAGAATGTCATTTTCTGACAACAATTACAGGAGTAGTGGTTAACTCAACAGGTATAACGTGAAATGTAAAAATCAATTCTTTATTTGCCCTGGGAAAAATCATCTCTCTTCTTTTATTATTAACCCCAGTCTTCTCACATTCGTGGAGCATCTCCTTTTGAACCTAAGTTATTATACACCAACCCCTAAGGCTCAGAAGAGTTTCCTGCAATTTTATTTCATGTGTTGTGTGCATGAAGAAGCAAAACCCTATGTGTAATTGTTGTTGCTGTTGTTGCTGTTGTTCAGTTGCTAAGTCATGCTCGACTCTCTGCAACCCCATGGACTGCAGCACACCTCTGTCCTCCATTGTCCTCCATTGTCTCCCAATGGAGGTTTGCTCAAATTCATATCCATTAATCATACTAATGTAATTAATACTAAATAGTACTCTTGCCTGAAGAATCCCAGGGACAGAGGAGCCTAGTGGGCTGCCGTCTATGGGGTCACACAGAGTCGGACACAACTGAAGCGACTTAGCAGCAGAAGCAGCAGCAGTAACTAAATTAATAATATTGCGATGTAATCAGTGGAATTAATCATATTTTAAAGTTCTTCTCTAGTAAAGCTTGGCATTTCTTAAAATTTATCAAATTATCGCAGCTGTAATTTTTTACCAGTGTTGTCTTTGAGTTTAGGTTGAACCTATACCATAACAGGACTAACCCTCCTTTCTTGTATTGCCCATATATCTAGATTACAGTTTTTCAGATAAGCTCACAGATGGTTACATAGGACCTAAACCTTTCTCAGCTACGATTGGCAAAGGAAGGGATATAACTCTTATGTGGGGTTTTAAAACTCTTCAGTTCTGCTCCTTTGTCCTATGTGATTGTTGTTATCCTTGTATAATCCAGCAGTGACTGTAATAGTGCCTTAATCATAACAAGAATTTAGAAATGTATTCAAGAAATGATACAAGAGCAGCCTATAACCTGACATACTATGCAGAATGGTTTAAAATATGCTTTAACAGAGCTAGGTAAACAAATGTATATCTGACATCTGAGCTCTTAGCCACCTTAACTTCATTTTTGTCTAAACAAATCACTTTTGTACTTAATGGGGAGTCAACCAGCTTGAACTTAAGAAAGAATAATAGGTTTTGATGGAAAAATCTATCAGATTTCCTTCAACAGAAAAGAGATGTTAGATAGGAAACTTCTTTATATCTTGCATTAAAGGAACAGGAGAATGATTTTACAGGTTTTAGGAGTCCACTGTCGCTCCTTTGCCTGTGTGTGAAAGGGCTTTCTTGGTGGCTCAGGTAGTAAAGAATCTGCTTGCAATGCAGGAGATCCTGGATTTGATCCCCAGATTGGGAAGATTCCCTGGAGAAGGGAATGGCAACCTACTCCAGTATTCTTGCCTAGAGAATTCCATGGACAGAGGAGCCTGGTGGGCTACAGTCCATGGGGTCACAAAGAGTCGGATATGACTTTGCCTGTGTGTACTATACTGACAGCTTAACATCTGCGGTATTTACATTGTAAATTCATTCTAAAAGGAAAAAGATTATGCTTCATTTAAAAATCTGTACCATGCAGGAGAAGCTATGGTTTTAGCACCTGCCTTTTCACTACGACCTGGAAAGTCTCTGCTTATCTGTACTCACAGGTATCATGAACCTTTCTCATAACCTGGAGCATTTAAACACCTGCTACTGGACACGGAACAACAGACTGGTTCCAAATAGGAAAAGGAGTACATCAAGGCTGTATATTGTCACCCTGCTTATTTAATTATATGCAGAGTACGTCATGAGAAACGCTGGGCTGGAAGAAGCACAAGCTGGAATCAAGATTGCCGGGAGAAATATTAATAACCTCAGATATGCAGATGACACCACCCTTATGGCAGAAAATGAAGAGGAACTAAAAAGCCTCTTGATGAAAGTGAAAGAGGAGAGTGAAAAAGTTGGCTTAAAGCTCAACATTCAGAAAACAAAGATCATGGCATCCGGTCCCATCACTTCATGGGAAATAGATGGAGAAACAGTGTCAGACTTTATTTTTGGTGGCTCCAAAATCACTGCAGATGGTGATTGCAGCCATGAAATTAAAAGACACTTACTCCTTGGAAGAAAAGTTATGACCAACCTCAATAGCATATTGAAAAGCAGAGACATTACTTTGCCAACAAAGGTCCGTCTAGTCAAGGCTATGGTTTTTCCTGTGGTCATGTATGGATGTGAGAGTTGGACTGTGAAGAAAGCTGAGTGCCGGAGAATTGATGCTTTTGAACTGTGGTGTTGGAGAAGACTCTTGAGAGTCCCTTGGACTGCAAGGAGATTCAACCAGTCCATTCTAAAGGAGATCAGCCTTGAGTGTTCTTTGGAAGGAATGATGCTAAAGCTGAAACTCCAGTATTTTGGCCACCTCATGCAAAGAGCTGACTCATTGGAAAAGACTCTGATGCTGGGAGGGATTGGGGGCAGGAGGAGAAGGGGACGACAGAGGATGAGATGGCTGGATGGCATCACCAACTCGACGGACGTGAGTTTGAGTGAACTCAGGGAGTTGGTGACGGACAGGGAGGCCTGGCGTGCTGCAATTCATGGGTCACAAAGATTCGGACACGACTGAGCAACTGAATTGAACTGAACTGAAAGCAATAAATAGCTCCCCTCACCCCAGTGAATTTATATCAAAACAAACATATTTTCATAGTTTTATCTTTCACTAGTAAAAGCTAAATTCCTAGAGCAGAAGTTCTCGCCTTGGCTGTACATCAGAGTCATCTGGGAAAATCTTAAAACTTGACACCCTCAGATCAATTAAACTGAACCCTCCCTCTACAGAGGGACCCAAGCAGCAGAGTTTTTCTAAAGGTAAACTTCTAGGTGATTCTAACATGCATCCCAGAGTCAGAAGCACTGTCCTGAAAATACAGAGAAAACATCAAGTCCTGTTTGCATGGGGTGAAAAGCAATGAGTCCAAAGTTTGATGGCTTTGCTCATCTGTACTGTCATCCATTGTGAACCTGATTTTGAATGACTTTCCTTCAGAAGAAGGCTTCCCTGTGGGCTCAGTGGTAAAGAACCCTCCTGCCAATGCAGGAGACATGGATTTGATTCCTGGGTTGGGAAGATCCCCTGCAGAAAGAAATAGCAACCCACTCCAATATTCTTGCCTGGAGAATTCCATGGACAGAGGAGCCTGACACGCTGCAGTCCATGGGGTCGCAAAAGAGCTGAACACGACTTAGTGACTGAACAACAACCACCACCAAATAAAGTTGCTATGGAAACTAACCCCTTAGGAAAAAGAGTGAAGAGGCAGCCTATGACTTTAATGACTTAGGACCCTTTTTAGGGAGGAAAAAGAGGAGCGAAGTATATCTTAGAATTGCCAGGATGGGACAAAATTGTATTTTAAAAATCCACATGCCTGTGGTTCCTTACTTTGTCCTCACCCCTCCAGGTTCCATAAGCACTTTCTAAATAGGGGATAGGATGGTGTCTGTGTTCTGGCCACGCCAGCATCGCATCTTGTGTTAGACAAAGGAAAGAATGCAAATTATTTTCTTTCTCATTTTCCATGAATTTAGGCATTATATTTCTGTTGGCTTTTGGCTTTCCTTCTATACATGAGTCCTGCTGCTGCTAAGTCGCTTCAGTCGTGTCCGACTCTGTGCGACCCCATAGACAGCAGCTGACCAGGCTCCCGTCCCTGGGATCCTTCAGGCAAGAACACTGGAGTGGGTTGCCATTTCCTTCTCCAATGCATGCAAGTGAAAAGTGAAAGTGAAGTCACTCAGTCATGTCTGACTCCTAGCGATTAAGAGTTTGTATAACTAGAAGCTACATTCTAAAAATGAAATAAATTGGCTAAATCACATTTCTGTATACCTGAAACTACACCACACTTCAATAATTTTTCAATAAATCAGCTATACTCCAGTGATTTTTTTATTTTATGAACAAGGACAAAATAAATCACAGTCTTTCTTTTTTTTTAATGGAAACAGCCATCCTTACCTTCCCTAACTTTAGTTCCTCCAAGGACTATGGCAGAGATGCCAACAGATGAAGACAGGATCCAAATACAGATGTTTATGATCTTCGCCTTCAGGGGTGTGCGGAAGTCAAGAGCCTTGACGGGGTGGCACACAGCGATGTAACGGTCCACACTCATCATGGTCAAGGTGAAGATGCTTGTGAACATGTTGTAATAGTCGATGGAGATGACCACCTTGCACAGCACGTCCCCAAAGGGCCAGGAGTTCATCAAATAGACCGTGCTCTGGAATGGCATAGTTGTGGTCACTAGTGCATCTGCCAAAGCCAGGTTGAAGATATAGATGTTGGTTGCTGTCTTCATCTTTGTGTATCTAAGAGACAAGAAACAAGATCATTTCTTTCCATCTGCATGCCATACTCATGAGGTAAGCGTTTCTCTGGATTACTGAATATTTCATCCACTTATTCTTTATGTATTTATCATCCAGACATTAGAGGCAGTAGAAAAATGGGCAAATGTTTCCAACTTTATTAAGCTTTTATTCTAGTGCTTTGTTTCAAAATCTATTTAATTGTAAAAGGGTAAAGAAATGAGTTGGATAATCACTAACTCAATTGACATGCGTTTGCGCAAACTCTGGGAGATAGTGAAGGACAGGGAAGCTTGGTATACTGCAGTGCATGGGGTCGCAAAGAATCAGACCTGACTTAGGGACTGAACAACAGCACAAGAAACAAGTAGGCTTCCCTGGTGGCTCAGTGGTAAAGAATCTGCCTGCCAATGCAAGAGATGCGGGTTCAATCCCTGGGTCAGGAAGAACCCCTGGGGGAGGAAATGGCAACCCACTCTAGTATTCTTGCCTATGAAACCCCATGGATGCAAGAGTCTGGCAGGCTACAGTCCTTGGGGTCACAAAGAGTTGGAAATGACTTGGCAACTAAAAACAACAACAAAAAAAAACGAGAATAGATAGACAAATGGATAAATATACATACAGATCTTGTCAACAAACCTGTGTGTCATATAGGTCTTTATTTTGTGACTAACATTTTAATCCTACATAAGATTGCTTGGCTTTCATTATTTTTTAATGCTTTTTTTTTTTCACTGTGTAAAACAAAGATAAAACATACCCAACTTTTCCTTAAGGTTACTTTGAGAAATCAGTCATTGTTAATTATGTCTTTGAAAATCTAAATGGTTTTTTATTTTTTAAATAATTCCATTTCAATGACTACAGCACAACTAAGTGTAGATTTTTTTAACCAGTGACCCACACCTTTTAATTTTAAATATGTTATATATAAAAAAAAAAAAAACAGGCTGAGTTCTCTTATACACAATATAGTATGAAACATAATCTGGTATGGTATGTGAAAAATAAATCTGTTCCTTTCACTTTCATCTTGGGAGGTTTATAAAGCACACAATTTGTTTCAGCTTCCAACTGAAGGAACAGAAAATTTCAAAATAAGTCAGAAAGATGGCCTTTAAGCCCGAATTACTTCTTTCCATTTTCACATGAAGTTTAGAACAATTGCCTCTTCTACTAAAACTGAATTAATAAGATTGTTTTACTTACAGAATGCTTCCTCAGGGATCTATAGGGCAGGAAATGTTCCAGACTCCCTCAGCAGGTTTTCTGAGGCCAGATGCTAAGATATGGTGAGGAAATCCACAGGGAAATGATTTGCTACACACCTCAGGGTTGTGGACCTAATCACAATTAATTCAACCATGTCCCATGTATCTTCAAGGAGCCAGACTTTTTTCCATATTAGGGCCCTGAGTTTAATCGAAGGTTATTTGTAAGGAGCTGACTACGGAAAATGACTTCTGCTTGGACTATAAAGTATTATCAGTGGTATGTGTTGATCATTGTGTCTGTGCTGTCTTTTTTTTAATGCCTGAGTAATATTCCATTGTTTATATAAACTATCTCTTCTTTATCCATTCATCTGTCAGTGGACATTTAGGTTGCTTCTATGTCTTACCTATTATAAATAGTGCTACTATGAACACTGAGGTACATGTATCTCTTCAAATTAGAGTTTTCTCCAGATATCTGCCCAGGAGTGAGACTGCAGGATCATATGGTAGCTCTAATTTTTAAGGAAAATCTGTACCATTATTCACAGTGGCTACACCCATTTACAGTCCTATGAATAGTGTAGGAGGGTGTGTTTGTCGCTCAGTCGTGTCTGACTCTTTGCGACCCCATGGACTGTAGCCCACCAGGCTCCTCTGTCCATGGGATTCTCCAGGCAGAACACTGGAGTAGGATGCCATTCCCTTCTCCACGGAATCTTCCCAACCCAGGGACTGAACCCAGGTCTTCTGCATGGCAGGCGGATTCTTTACCATGTGAGCCACTAGGGAACATTATCTGTTCAAATACTGTCTTCTTAAAAGTATGGTTTTATGTTTGAAAAATGCATCTTACAACCCAGCCTCTTTCTCTTTCAATCCCTAATACTAGCAAAGACTTGAGCCAGCAACGCCTATGACTTCTGCTCTAATGTTTTTTAACATGATATTCTCCTCTATCTTTATGAAGTTAGACTGATGTTCTCTGCCTTACATATTTAGGTAGACCTAGGTTCTAGTCCTTAGTTTTCCCTCCGACAGACTTTGGAGAGGTCACTAAAAACCCTGAGTTTCAGTTTCCCCACCCTGGAATGGGAAACTTATTATCTCAGAGTGGTCCTGATATAACCAAGGGAAGGCACCTGACCTGGATTTTGTATGGAATTTATCGCATGCTTCCAGCTCCTCTCCCTGCTCTAATATGGGTGGAAGCTACCAGTTACCAGAGGAAGCAGAAGGGAACAGAGTTTGTAGTTAACACCTCTGGTCGTATTTACCCATTTCAGCTTGAATAGGAATGATAAAAGTAAAAATGAAGCCTGCTAGCACAACTAAGTGTAGATTTTTTTAACCAGTGACCCACACCTTTTAATTTTAAATATGTTATATATAAAAAAAAAAAAAACAGGCTGAGTTCTCTTATACACAATATAGTATGAAACATAATCTGGTATGGTATGTGAAAAATAAATCTGTTCCTTTCACTTTCATCTTGGGAGGTTTATAAAGCACACAATTTGTTTCAGCTTCCAACTGAAGGAACAGAAAATTTCAAAATAAGTCAGAAAGATGGCCTTTAAGCCCGAATTACTTCTTTCCATTTTCACATGAAGTTTAGAACAATTGCCTCTTCTACTAAAACTGAATTAATAAGATTGTTTTACTTACAGAATGCTTCCTCAGGGATCTATAGGGCAGGAAATGTTCCAGACTCCCTCAGCAGGTTTTCTGAGGCCAGATGCTAAGATATGGTGAGGAAATCCACAGGGAAATGATTTGCTACACACCTCAGGGTTGTGGACCTAATCACAATTAATTCAACCATGTCCCATGTATCTTCAAGGAGCCAGACTTTTTTCCATATTAGGGCCCTGAGTTTAATCGAAGGTTATTTGTAAGGAGCTGACTACGGAAAATGACTTCTGCTTGGACTATAAAGTATTATCAGTGGTATGTGTTGATCATTGTGTCTGTGCTGTCTTTTTTTTAATGCCTGAGTAATATTCCATTGTTTATATAAACTATCTCTTCTTTATCCATTCATCTGTCAGTGGACATTTAGGTTGCTTCTATGTCTTACCTATTATAAATAGTGCTACTATGAACACTGAGGTACATGTATCTCTTCAAATTAGAGTTTTCTCCAGATATCTGCCCAGGAGTGAGACTGCAGGATCATATGGTAGCTCTAATTTTTAAGGAAAATCTGTACCATTATTCACAGTGGCTACACCCATTTACAGTCCTATGAATAGTGTAGGAGGGTGTGTTTGTCGCTCAGTCGTGTCTGACTCTTTGCGACCCCATGGACTGTAGCCCACCAGGCTCCTCTGTCCATGGGATTCTCCAGGCAGAACACTGGAGTAGGATGCCATTCCCTTCTCCACGGAATCTTCCCAACCCAGGGACTGAACCCAGGTCTTCTGCATGGCAGGCGGATTCTTTACCATGTGAGCCACTAGGGAACATTATCTGTTCAAATACTGTCTTCTTAAAAGTATGGTTTTATGTTTGAAAAATGCATCTTACAACCCAGCCTCTTTCTCTTTCAATCCCTAATACTAGCAAAGACTTGAGCCAGCAACGCCTATGACTTCTGCTCTAATGTTTTTTAACATGATATTCTCCTCTATCTTTATGAAGTTAGACTGATGTTCTCTGCCTTACATATTTAGGTAGACCTAGGTTCTAGTCCTTAGTTTTCCCTCCGACAGACTTTGGAGAGGTCACTAAAAACCCTGAGTTTCAGTTTCCCCACCCTGGAATGGGAAACTTATTATCTCAGAGTGGTCCTGATATAACCAAGGGAAGGCACCTGACCTGGATTTTGTATGGAATTTATCGCATGCTTCCAGCTCCTCTCCCTGCTCTAATATGGGTGGAAGCTACCAGTTACCAGAGGAAGCAGAAGGGAACAGAGTTTGTAGTTAACACCTCTGGTCGTATTTACCCATTTCAGCTTGAATAGGAATGATAAAAGTAAAAATGAAGCCTGCAACCTTATGTGCTAGCACACCATGAATGGAAAGACACATGAGTTACAATAAAACAGCATATGTGTCTTTTAGGTAGTCAAAAAATACTGGATGATAACTTGCCCTGAGCTTTTCAAAAATGTTTTTATTAAATGTGTGAAATTGCTTAAGGCTTGAACTTTCAAAAAGTTCAAACCCTGTCATCAGATCTCAGAATGAGACAGATGACTACCTGCAACAAAGACATCTATAAATGACACTGATCGCAATTAAACTAATTGCAGCAGAAGTTGGTGCTCCCCAAGAAACAAGCTCTGCCCATACACTCCCTGTGGGGGCTCTCCAGAGGGCCAGAGGTGGCTGCCAGGGACAGAGGGAGATGCTGGCAGCCTCTGCCATTGAGACCCCTGCATCTGCCGACATCCGATATCTGAGCATGGGGTGGATCGTGCTCATGACAGTAATCGTAATAACCGTTTATCTCCGAACACTCCGTGTCACACACTGCTGTGCGCTCCACATGCCGTATCCCACTCAGTCCTGAAAGTGACTCTGCGTGGTGGGTACCAGCATCCTCACTCTAGAAACGAGGCACTGAGAACCGCTGCTGCTGCTGCTGCTAAGTCGCTTCAGTCGTGTCCGACTCTGTGCGACCCCATAGACGGCAGCCCACCAGGCTCCCCCATCCCCGGGATTCTCTAGGCAAGAATACTGGAGTGGGTTGCCATTTCCTTCTCCAATGCATGAAAGGGAAAAGTCAAAGTGAAGTCGCTCATGGGATTTTCGCGATTCCGTGGACTTCAGCCTACCAGGCTCCTCCGTCCATGGGATTTTCCAGGCAAGAGTACTGGAGTGGGGTGCCATTGCCTTCTCCAACTGAGAACCGCAGGAGGTTGTAAATGTCTCAAGAGTCGCATGGTTAGAAGAGGCACTGCAGGAACTCAGACCCAGGGATTGGAGCTCATGCCCACATTCTGGCATCTCTGCAGCACTTCCTAACTTACAAAACCCACCCAGTATTTTGACTTCCACATATCCTATTTGATTTTCACAACAACTGCTCTTCGAGTTGCCCAGGGGATGTACGCCTTTTCCCTAACACGGCTGAAGAAAGTAGACTCAGGAGAGTAAATTGATTTTTCTAGTGTCAGAGAGGGAAGGGCCCTGTGGGAGGACAAAGAGGGGGCAGCAGGTCTCAGCCCCCACTCCAGGGCTCTGGAAGACATGTGCTTACAAGCCTACAACCCTGAAAAGGAGAACTCAAGAGGTACAAGTATTAACAACAGACTATGAGTACGAGGAATATATATTAAGTCTTTTATGTGCTCCACTGGACTCGGTCCAGTGCAGACAGGATTTTAAGACCTTCCCCCAACCTCAAAGACAACCTGGTTGAGCCCCTGGGTATGGGTATTGTTTGCATTGAGCCAGAACAGGACAGCATGTATTATTTCAATTATTATCTGTCTGCTGGTGGAAATAAACGAGTAAGCTTTCTCACCAGGATCAGATAGGAAATCACTTTCCATTCCATCCATGCTGCCTGACAAAGACTCACAAGTCTTTCAAGTAAAATGGCATGGTGTGAGTGGGAATTCTTGGCTTGTGTGGAGCAGCTGGGGGTGAGCTGGCAGCGGGTGGCTGCACTTTTTGCTGTACATACTGCAGGAGCGTATGGCATCAAGAGAGCAAAGTGTGTAGGCTGTACCCGCTAAACTTACCAGTGTCACAAACCTGGAAACAACGGTGGGATGCAGGACGCAGGCCAGGAAGAGGATCAGGAGGGAGCCCAGGGTGCCAGCCATGAGGAACTCAGCACAGGGCAAGGTCATGGATGGTGTCCCCAGGAGCTTAGAGTCTCCCCATCACACATGAACTCAAGATCTTCCTAGCATGGTCCTCGTCAAGAGAGATTTGTTGAGTGGCTTCTAAACTGGCAGCCATACATACTGGTGTGATATCGAGGGGAACAAAGGAATCTGTGGAGCTCTCAGGAACCAATGTCACCAAGTAGAGATTCTAGGAGAGCAAGGCTCTCGCAGGAGAAACTGACTCAGAACCTATCACCAGGCAGAGATTCTAGGAGAGCATGGCTCTCGCAGGAGGAACTGACCTTGTGACACCGCAGGCTCACAGCTTCCTGTCCTGCCCTGCACCTGCCCAGTGCAGACAATCCAAGTAGAGACTTCATTCTTGGAGCATTACTATCCCTTACTACTGAGGTGTGCTGCCCCAGTGTTTTTCCTTAAATTTAAATGAGGCTTTTTAAATCAGGAGCTGCTTTTTAGCTTTGGTGCAGCATAATAAACCCCTAATCTTGATGGCTAATCACCATTTATCTTTAAACACAGACACGTCCTCGGGTTTGTGGATTTCGGTATTTTGTGGCTCGCTCCTGCCCTTGTCCGCCAGGCTGACATCTTCTCTACGTCTTCAGCCGGCTCATGCTCCCTCCCCAGCCACATCTTCTTATTTCAACACCAAGTCTCAGCGCCTACTCCATACCCAGCAGCCTCCTGGACACTGAGGCGACTGAAAAACAAGTTTACACAGATCCGGCCCCCAGAATCTTCTAAATTAATTGAGTCAAGATTGTCACATGAACTAGAAGAATAGACTACCTGATGGGAAGAACTGACTCATTGGAAAAGACACTCTCGCTGGGAAAGATTGAGGGCAGGAGGAGAGTCTAATCTCTAATAAGTAAAGGAATTCAGGGCCATATTCCAAAGTTTCTTAAGGAATCAGAAATTGTACCAGAGAAATGACAGGATACTCGGAATTCCACTCCTTCCAGCAGCTAAAGATTGAAAGGCATTCTGGTAAGTGTGGTTAACTGTACCTTGTGAGGGCAGGAAGCATCTGACCTGAGGAGGCAGGGCCTGAGCCAGAAGGGAGTATCAACATAAAAAACAGCATGTGACCCCTCGGTAGACAAAGGCCCTCATGCAGGTGACAGTGTTTCAGCTTGTCTATGAGCAATGCCCGTGGTTTTCAGAAGAGGGAACTCAGGGAAGAAGAAGTGAGTGATCTCCTCAAATTCGAGAGACCATGGGAAAAGAAAAATGTGAGCCTTCTGAGTAGACACAGAATCTCGGCTTCAACATCACAAAAAAGCAAGCACCCTACTGGCCAATTATCTGAAGAGACTCCTTTAATACAGCAAATACCTAATCGCCAACAGAAAGCACCTGAACAAACGCTGATCTGGTGAAAATATCAGTGTAACCTGCCCCACGGGCAGCTGGCCGCTACCCCACAAGCTGGGGCTGGACCAAGAGGCGCAAGGCCTGAACACCACACTCAGGAAGAGGAGGCTTTGCAGCCCAGGGAGGAGGCACCCCTCTTTAACCAGTGGTGGGGGAACAGCACAGTGAGAGTGGGCTTCAGCATCTTTTCTCTATATGACGTATTCATCCTCTTGGGCATGCTTTCCAGATCCACAGCATTCTAGATTTTATGTTTAAAATAACCAGACACTGGGAACTTTTCTGGTGGTCTAGTAGTTAAGACTCTGTGCTTCCAATGCAAGGGGCGTGGGTTCAATCCCTGGACAGGGAACCAAGATCCCACAAGCCATGTGACCTGGCTAATAAATAAACAAAATTTGAAAAAGTAAAATAGCCAGACGTGACAGCTGTATCGATGCAAATTCTCAGGAGAACTTTTTAAAAAATATATAGTAAGTTTGCTTCATTAAATTATCCAGATATTTCCAGTTCATCTCAATGAATTGAGATCCTTTTAGATTGTTTACTACTGAAATTATGGTTCTTTACTAAAGGGCAGTAGCTTGTGATTAAAAAAAAAGGGAAATTGAGCTGCTGTTTCTCCAATGATCTGACTTTGAAATAGCCTCAATTGACAGTATTCTAAAGGCGTCTTATTCATGTAGGTATCAGGCCCTTGAAACTGTACCACAAGCTGAGCAAAAGCTCTGAGGAGAACGGAGGAGGGTCGGGGTGTACCCCAGCCCCAACTCCTGGGACTGCAGGTACCAGGCTGGCAGTGAGGTGCAGTCAGAAGGCAGACAGACACCTCCTCAGGTCCTGGCGGGCTGTCCTTGAGGGTGCTGTGGGGCAGGGGAGGAAGCAGCGCTTTCACTGCCTTAGCCCGGGCCCCAGCAAGTGCCCCCCTCCCTGGAGTCACAGCCCTGGTCCCCAGGAGGTACTGTCCAGTGTGTCCAGCAGTGAACACAGGGTGAGTGCTTATCACGAAGGACACAGCAACCCACTCCAGTACTCGTGCCTGCGAAAGCCCATGGACAGAGGAGCCTGGTGGACTCTAGTCCATGGGGTCTCAAAGAGCTGGACACGACTTAGAGACTAAAAACACCAGCAGGTAGAAAACTATTAATACGAATCTCAAATGACTGATGCAGTGTTTCCTAGCGTACAACTCTCTGGATACCTAGACGTATGTAGACTTCTGGAATTATTTTCCCATTTTTATACAGAAAACTGACCTAGCTAAGGTGAGCCACAGGGTGCCACCCAGAGGCAACAAGGTCACTCTCCTGCTCTGTCTTCTGTGGGAAGGAAGAACCCCCTGCATTAGGTGGAAAGCAACACAGCAAAGCAGAGCTCAGAGTTGTGCTCTGAACTTAGAAGAATTAATATTCAACAGAATCTCGGAAAATCGCGCTGATTGTTACAGCCTATCTCTAAAGGCACGTAACTCCAGCCATGCTTAGTCTGAAGGCTTCCCTGCTCAATCTCAGATCAATTCCTTTGCTGTATCTCAGTTCATCCACATGTTTTATGTTTTTCTCATTTTTCATTTAAAAGCTGACTTGCTTGGTCAGTGGAGTGAGTTAAATAAAAAGGCATAAGCCTTTTACAACATTATCCCCACTCCTAAAATCCATTCTTATGCTCAGTTGAGTCGCTCAGTCGTGTCCAACTCTTTGCGACCCCATGAATCGCAGCATGCCAGGCCTCCCTGTTCATCACCATCTGTCGGAGTTCACTCAGACTCACATCCATCGAGTCAGTAATGCCATCCAGCCATCTCATCCTCGGTCATCCCCTTCTCCTCCTGCCCCCAATCCCTCCCAGCATCAGAGCCTTTTCCAATGAGTCAACTCTTCGCATGAGGTGGCCAAAGTACTGGAGTTTCAGCTTTAGCATCATTCCCTCCAAAGAAATCCCAGGGTTGATCTCCTTCAGAATGGACTGGTTGGATCTCCTTGCAGTCCAAGGGACTCTCAAGAGTCTTCTCCAACACCACAATTGCCATCCAGCCATCTCATCCTCGGTCGTCCCCTTCTCCTCCTGCCCCCAATCCCTCCCAGCATCAGAGTCTTTTCCAATGAGTCAACTCTTCGCATGAGGTGGCCAAAGTACTGGAGTTTCAGCTTTAGCATCATTCCCTCCAAAGAAATCCCAGGGTTGATCTCCTTCAGAATGGACTGGTTGGATCTCCTTGCAGTCCAAGGGACTCTCAAGAGTCTTCTCCAACACCACAATTCAAAAGCATCAATTCTTCGGCGATCAGCCTTCTTCACAGTCCAACTCTCACATCCATACATGACCACAGGAAAAACCATAGCCTTGACTAAACGGACCTTAGTCGGCAAAGTAATGTCTCTGCTTTTGAAAATGCTATCTAGGTTGGACATAACTTTTCTTCCAAGGAGTAAGCGTCTTCTAATTTCATGTTTTAATTTCATGATTTAAGTGTAGATATCCTTAACTTGTTCCTGATCTTAGGAGGTAAGCAGTTCAGTTCTTCACCATTAGTGATGTTAGCTTTAGGATTTTTGTGGATGCCATTTATCAAGTTAAGTTTTTGTCCTAGTTTACTGAGACTTCTTTTATCGTGAGTAAGATTTGAATTTTATCAAGGACTTTTCTACACCTTGGTGAGATCATTCAGTTTTCCTTTTCAGTTTAGTAGATTACATTTAGTCTGGTGGATTACATTGTTTAATTTCTGGTTATAAAAATATATGTTTAGTTGCTAACACACAATTTCCATAATATTATTCTCTATTGATTTTTATCATTGAGTTTATTTTACACAATATACCTTTAATAAAATTGTTTTTGAAAATATGTTCTTTAAATTTTTTGTAGGAAATGCTTATGTCATTCGTGTCAAATAGATATCTTGATTTACACTGTTAGGGAAACATATTCCTTTGGTATAAAAGTAGGTAAGACACCAAAAAATAGTAGTCAGGAATCTGTTTTTCTGTGTATTTTAGCAAGGTTACATATATACAGTTACCGTAAGTCCTGGTTTGCTTGGGGAAGTTTTTACCTGTTGCTTCTGGTATAATTATTTTTGCTGTCCTCTCTTGCTCTCAGAAATGTCCTGATCTGAATAATAAATTTATCTAAATCACTCTGTATTTATAATAAATTGGACCTTTTCAGGATATAAACTTACCAAAATCTCTGAACCAAGTTTAACCAACTAAGGAACTTTCAGATTGGTACTTAGGAAATTATGTGTGCTCAGGAAAAATAGCATTTTTTGACATCTGGCAATCCTTTGTCAAATACGGTTTTCTAGTGGCAGTTTTGAAAATAACTGATTTTGTATTTGTGTACCAACATTTTAAAATTCACCATTTCAATGTATGTTCAGTTTTATTCAGTTGCCTTTAACAGAGTAACAGGACAACAATTATTGCTTCCTCCCACTGTAGACTACGTTTTCAGGTCTTTGAGATAGTGTGAAAAGCAAAATTTTTTTCCTATGTCTGGGTATGTATAGATAGAAGCCTGGACTCAAAAAATAAACTTTATCCATGCTTAATTTGTGACAAGTGTTTTGCCAAGATTCACAAAATGAAAAATGAATCCAAATGCAAAGAATGCTCTATTTCAGGGCAGCTAGAGAAGAAATACAACCTGCAAAGCACAAAACTGTGGGAAGCAGAAAGTTTATTTTATGCATACTATGTTCTGGGTACTATTCTACATTCAGGGGATGAACACTGAATAAGATAAACAGTTCGTGTCCTTATGGAGCATATAGTTTAGTGGGGAAGACAGAGTGTTTAAACATATACTTTACTAAAAATAGGCATTGGGCTTCCCTGGTGGCTCAGAGGTTAAAGCGTCTGCCTCTGATGCGGGAGACCTGGGTTCGATCCCTGGGTCGGGAAGATCCCCTGGAGAAGGAAATGGCAATCCACTCCAGTATTCTTGCCTGGAGAATCCCATGGGCGGAGAAGCCTAGGAGGTTACAGTCCACGGGGTCGCAAAGAGTCGGACACGACTGGGCGACTTCACCTCACCTCAAAAATAGGCATTAGGTATCCTGAACTTTAAGGCTTCCCTGGTAGCTCAGTCAGTAAAGAGTCTGCCTGCAATGTGGGAGACCCAGTTTCAATTCCTGGGTTGGAAAGATTCTCTGGAGAAGGGAATGGCAACCCATTCCAGGAGAATGGGTTGGAGAATTCCATGGAGAGAGGAGCCGGGCGGGCTACAGTCCATGGGGTGGCAAAGGGTCGGATACAACTGAGCAACTAACACACACACACAGTTCTGAACTTTAAAACTGCAGTATCATGGTGTGTTGGGTTAGGAATCCACTATTTCCTATATAAATTTACACAATCTACATAGAATGCTGCTGCTGCTAAGTCGCTTCAGTCGTGTCTGACTCTGTGCGACCCCATAGACGGCAGCCCACCAGGCTCCCCCGTCCCTGGGATTCTCCAGGCAAGAACACGGGAGTGGGTTGCCATGTCCTTCTCCAATGCATGAAAGTGAAAAGTGAAAGTGAAGTCGCTCAGTCGTGTCCGACTCTTCACGACCCCATGGACTGCAGCCTACCAGGCCCCTCCATCCATGGGATTCTCCAGGTAAGAGTCCTGAATAGATGTGCCCAAATCTTGCTTGCCCAAATCTTGCTTGGAATTTAATCAAGCTAGGTGCATCTTTTCTGTTGTTCTTGTGTACACATTTTATGTGAGTTTTTATGCAGGCTTAAATTTAATCAAAATCTCAGTAAGATTTTATATATATATATAAAATATAGTAAGGACAATGATGTAGTAAGAACTTTTCTTACCAATGACAAATTTAGAAAATGTTCGGTTCTAAGTCTAGTTATATATACACTTTATTCTGGGCCTGCATGAAAGTGAGTTAATCTGGATGCATAAAACATCCAGTGTAGATTTATATGAGGTCAAAGTTGTCTTGATATCATCTAAAAGCTTGAATTATGACGTTAAAGAAAATAAGAGAAGGGGGAAGGAGGGACAAGTAATAAGAGGGTAGTAAGAGTGTCATCGGAGAAGGCAATGGCACCCCACTCCAGTACTCTTGCCTGGAAAATCCCATGGATGGAGGAGCCTGGTAGGCTGCAGTCCATGGGGTCACTGAGGGTCGGACATGACTGAGCGACTTCACTTTCACTTTTCACTTTCATGCCTTGGAGAAGGAAATGGCAACCCACTCCAGTGTTATTGCCTGGAGAATCCCAGGGACGGGGAGCCTGTTGGGCTGCAGACCATGGGGTCACAGAGTCGGACATGACTGACGCGACTTAGCAGCAGCAGCACCAAGAGTGTTATAGCCAAAGGGCATAAGCCCAGATCAATCAAAATCCAATGAGGAGATAGAAACCATGCCAGTAATTTCAGCAAGGAAATGTTAATAAAAATAATTGTTACTCAGGTCAAAGGCAGGAGTAACTGCCTTTGTAGCAGCAACTCCTTTACTACTAATAGGAGTAAAAGAGAACTATTTCAGATGTATAGAGGTAGGTGCATCCCTTTAGCACCCTTGTCTTGGCTGAGCCTGGTATTGGGTCAGTGACAGAGGAAGCATGTTATCTGAAGAATCCAGTTCCAATAGATAAAAGTAGGGCAATGAAGGTGGATTTAAAGCTGAGAGGTGCGGGGGACTACCCGTGAAGGGTTAAGTCTTGTTATCGCAAGAGCCCTAGGCATGTCCTAAGCTCTCTGTCCTTGGGAGCTGCTCGAGCATTATCGCAGAGCCCTAGGCATGTCCTAAGCTCTCTGTCCCGCCACCCCAAAGAATGTGCTTACGACTTTGTATCTCCGGGGTGTCCGGTGTTTTATCATGTCCGGTGTTTTATCGCACTTCAAGCAACTAAGCATTATGTTCTGTACACAGTGGTGAAGGTCTGGTGATTAGTTATGACCTAATAAATGTTACAAATTATGCATGTTATCCTATAAATACTGCACACCTAATAAAGTCAGTATCAGACAATGCGGAGAGAATGCGGTCTGATCCTCTCAACCCCATCTTTCTGTCTTCTTGTTTTTCTTAGCGAGCGTTCTCCTTCGCATCCTCCTCACAGGTGTTGCTCCTTGACTGTGCTGGCTGCGGCCGAGAGGCAATAAATTAATAACTGGCTCAATATCAGAGGAGAAAGGGGTTTTACACAAAACCTCTCATTATTATCATTTCTGAGAGGATTCTTTACTATTCTGTCAAATTCATCTTATTGTAAACAACTCTTCCATCCAGTCTGAAATTTTTGTAGTTCTCCTGTCCTAACTGTCACCTGACTTCCCATGGACAATCCTGGTCATTTCTCTATATCCCGATGACCAAAAGAACAGCAAGTCGTTTCAGCACTGTCCTAACATTATTCTACTGATATTTACAAAGCATTAACCCAGATTTCAGCTATCATGAAGCCAGAAAATTTGCATAAAGTTACCAAAGGACAAGAACATAGAAAAAGAAAAGAGGACTGATCTTTGTGAAATCCTTTCATTTAGAGAATCATAGAAGATGGCAGGGAAGTCAAGATAAAAGAAAGAACTTTGAAAGTGCACTTGTGGCAGGAGAGAGCTGAAGGATGAGGGGGCAGGGTGGTCAGCATGAAACACCTGAAGGCTCTAGAAGCTAAAGGCCTTGATTTTTGACAAAACAGAGATTGTTGGTAGTCCTGGAAAAAATTTCAGTACAGCCAACGAGTGCATAAGCCAGGTTGTAAAATGTTAAGGAATGAAGAGTGAGGAAGATGAAGGCAGGAGGACAGACTGCTGTTTCAGGAAGTTTGACGGTGGAAGGGAAAGAGTGAGAGAAGAGAGTATCTCAGGGCCTTGAGGGAAGAGTAAAGAAGACAGTTGTTTTTTTTTTTTTATTCTTTGGCATTGCCTTTCTTTGGAATTGGAATGAAAACTGACCTTTTCCAGTCCTGTGGCCACTGCTGAGTTTTCCAAATTTGCTGGCAGATTGAGTGCAGCACTTTCACAGCATCATCTTTCAGGATTTGAAACAGCTCAACTGGAATTCCATCACCTCCACTAGCTTTGTTCGTAGTGATGCTTTCTAAGGCCCACTTGACTTCACAGTCCAAGATGTCTGGCTCTAGATTAGTGATCACATCATCATGATTATCTGGGTCGTGAAGATCTTTTTTGTCCCACGTCCGAGGCCAGTGGCGGCCAGGAGAAGACACCCCACGTCCGAGGTCAGGGGCGGCCGGGAAGAGACACCCCGCGTCCGAGGTCGGGGACAGTCGGGAGAAGCCACCTCGAGCTTGAGGCTGGGGGCGGTGACCCTGGGGAGCCACCACAAGCCCGAGGCCAGGGGCGGCAGCTGGGAGGAGCCACCCACGCCCGAGGCCAGGGCCGGCAGCCGGGAGGAGCAACCCAAGGATCGGTGGCTGCGCAGGCGCAGGAGGGCCTAGAGGATCTATCCCACGTTGAAGGTCAGGAACAGCCCCTCGTCCAAGGTAAGGAACAGCGGCTGTGCTTTGCTGAAGCAGCCATGAAGAGATACCCCACACCCAAGGTAAGAGAAACCCAAGTAAGATGGTAGGTAGTGCAAGAGGGCATCAGAGGGCAGACATACTGAAACCATACTCACAGAAAACTAGTCAATCTAATCACACTAGGACCACAGCCTTGTCTAACTCAATGAAACTAAACCATGCCTGCCGGGCAACCCAAGATGGGCGAGTCATGGTGGAGAGGGCTGACAGAACTTGGTCCACTGGAGAAGGGAATGGCAAGCCACTTCAGTATTCTTCTCATGTAGGTCTTCCTTATTTAAGATATAAGCCAGCATTCCAACCAAAGAGAGAGAGAAACAAAATACACTGGCTGATTTTCTGTTGAGGAATACATGAGTATTATTCTGAAACCATCTTTTGTTAACCAGGTATTTTATAAAGCCTGTAAAACCTTCTACCTCTGAAGCACAGAAGCCAAATCTTAGAAAGGAAACCATCCTGCAGACATACGATTTTAGGTTCTTAGCTGAGCACAGAAGCACATCTCCCACGGAACAGGGCAGCAACAATTGAGTGTCTCCACAGGTTAATCTATGGAGAAGGAGATGCCAACTTCTCAGTTCTCATGAAGATGCTGCCTGCTACCCAAAGACACTGCTGGGCAGAAAATGGATAGAAGCTGCCAGTTCCCAGCAAAAAGTCAGTCCCTCCTAAAAATAACTCTAAGACGGGCGCCAAAAAAACTGCATCGGCAACAGCATCCAAAAGTGATTTTGAAGATTACAACTTGGCCTGAGTCTGTTAAATCTTAGGAGCTCTGTACCTGATAATCACGTTGCTTGTTTTTCTCTTTCTTTTTATTTTTTCCTTTTTTTTTTTTTTTTTTTGTTCCCCCTTTCTTTCTTTCTCCCTCCCTCCCCTCCTTACTCCTTTCCTCCTTCCTTCCTTTTCAAGCAACCGTGCAGTCTCTGATCACTGAAATAGCTCCATGAAGATTTGGGCTTCCGTGACCACATGTCCTACATGGAAGAAAATAATCTCATTTAGCTAATCCATGTAAACAGTGGCAGTGAAGCCAATTTTCTCTTTTAAGAGCTTCTCAAACAGTAAAATTACTTTGGGACATTCTAGATAGGCTCTTCTGAAAATAATTTCTGAAATTATTTTTCCTATGCTTGCTTTAAAGGAAATGTTGAGCACTGATTCCAAGAGAGGATCAGGATAAATTACAACATACTTATTTTTTTCTAATCAAAGCCTAAGGTAAGCCTGCAGTTGAACAGGAAGCAGTGAGTAGTTAATGACGACTACACACCTCTGCCTTTCCTCTCACGTCTCCCTGCATGTCATCAGGTGACATGATCTAAGTCGGCTCCCTTAACCTTTAAGAGAATCTGGAATATACCCCTTACAAAGTTACCCCTTTGGGGATATTCCAACACTGCCCAGGCTGAATTACAGGGAAGCCAAAATCTTCTACGAGCGAGACAAGGTCACCAGAAGACTGATCCCTTTACTGTGTCTTTATCGTGATAGCAAAGAATTAATGAAAACTAATAAGAAAAGGCACAACTTATAAAATCAAGGACCAAATAATTTTCTGATTCCTGTAATTTTTTCTAATAATTTTTCCTTGCTTATCCTTATACTTTCTGGAGAATGGAATGGCAATGCACTCTAGTATTCTTGCTTGGAGAATTCCATGGACAGAGGAGCCTAGCAGGCCATGGGGTGGCAAAGAGTCCATGGGGTCAGAAAGAGTCAGACATGACTGAGTGACCAACACTATCCTTACATTAAATTTAAAAAGAAACATACCTTTATAAGAGTAAAGCTTTTCTTTAAATTAAACAAACAAACAAAAATACCCTCTTCAATATTCTTGCCTGGAAAATTCCATAGACAGAGGAGCCTGGCAGGCTACAGTTCATACAGTCAAGAAGAGTTGCACATGACAGATGGGACACAACGAGATGAAATGAGGTAAAATTAAGGTAAAATGGGGTCGTTTCCAAGGCAAACCATTCAATTTCATGGTAATCCAAGTCTATGCCCCAACCAGTAACGCTGAAGAAGCTGAAGTTGAACAGTTCTATGAAGACCTACAAGACCTTTTAGAACTAACACCCAAAAAAGATGTCCTTTTCATTATAGGGGACTGGAATGCTAAAGTAGGAAGCCAAGAAACACCTGGAGTAACAGGCAAATTTGGCCTTGGAATATGGAATGAAGCAGGGCAAAGACTAATAGAGTTTTGCCAAGAAAATGTACTGGTCATAGCAAACACCCTCTTCCAACAACACAAGAGAAGACTCTACACATGGACATCACCAGATGGTCAACACCGAAATCAGACTGATTATATTCTTTGCAGCCAAAGATGGAGAAACTCTATACAGGCAACAAAAACAAGAGCAGGAGCTGACTGTGGCTCAGATCATGAACTCCTTATTGCCAAATTCAGACTGAAATTGAAGAAAGTAGGGAAAACCACTAGACCATTCAGGTATGACCTAAATCAAATCCCTTATGATTATACAGTGGAAGTGAGGAATAGATTTAAGGGACTAGATCTGATAGATAGAGTGCCTGCTGAACTATGGATAGACATTGTACAGGAGACAGGAATCAAGACCATCCCCATGGAAAAGAAATGCAAAAAGCAAAATGGCTGTCTGGGGAGGCCTTACAAATAGCCCTGAAAAGAAGAGAAGCGAAAAGCAAAGGAGAAAAGGAAAGATACAAGCATCTGAATGCAGAGTTCCAAAGAATAGCAAGAAGAGATAAGAAAGCCTTCCTCAGTGATCAATGCAAAGAAACAGAGGAAAACAACAGAACAGGAAAGACTAGAGATCTCTTCAAGAAAATTAGAGACACCAAGGGAACATTTCATGCAAAGATGGAACAAAAGGACAGAAATGGTATGGACATAACAGAAGCAGAAGATATTAAGAAGAGGTGGCAAGAATACACAGAAGAACTATACAAAAAAGATCTTCACAACCAAGATAATCACATTGGTGTGATCACTCACCTAGAGCCAGATATCCTGGAATGTGAAGTCAAGTGGGCCTTAGAAAGCATCACTACGAACAAAGCTAGTGGAGGTGATGGAATTCCAGTGGAGCTATTTCAAATCCTGAAAGATGATGCTGTGAAAGTGCTGCACTCAATATACCAGCAAATTTGGAAAACTCAGCAGTGGCCACAGGACTGGAAAAGGTCAGTTTTCATTCCAATCCCAAAGAAAGGCAATGCCAAAGAATGCTCAAACTACTGCACAATTGCATTCATCTCAAAAGCTAGTAAAGTAATGCTCAAAATTCTCCAAGCCAGGCTTCAGCAATACGTGAACCATGAACTTCCTGATGTTCAAGCGGGTTTTAGAAAAGGCAGAGGAACCAGAGATCAAATTGCCAACATCTGCTGGATTATAGAAAAAGCAAGCGAGTTCCAGAAAAACATCTATTTCTGCTTTATTGACTATGCCAAAGCCTTTGACTGTGTGGATCACAATAAACTGTGGAACATTCTAAAAGAGATGGGAATACCAGACCACCTAACCTGCCTCTTGAGAAACCTATATGCAGGCCAGGAAGCAACAGTTAGAACTGGACAGGGAACAACAGACTGGTTCCAAATAGGAAGAGGAGTATGTCAAGGCTGTATATTGTCACCCTGCTTATTTAACTTCTATGCAGAGTACGTCATGAGAAACACTGGGCTGGAAGAAGCACAAGCTGGAATCAAGATTGCCTGGAGAAATATCAATACCTCAGATATGCAGATGACACCATCCTTATGGCAGAAAGTGAAGAGGAACTCAAAAGCCTCTTGATGAAAGTGAAAGAGGAGAGTGAAAAAGTTGGCTTAAAGCTCAACATTCAGAGGATGAAGGATCATGGCATCTGGTCCCATCACTTCATGGGAAATAGATGGGGAAACAGTGGGAACAGTGTCAGACTTTATTTTTTGGGGCTCCAAAATCACTGCAGATGGTGACTGCAGCCATGAAATGAAAAGACGCTTACTCCTTGGAAGAAAATTATGACCAACCTAGATAGTATATTGAAAAGCAGAGATATTACTTTGCCAACAAAGGTCCATCTAGTTAAGGCTATGGTTTTTCCAGTGGTCATGTATGGATGTGAGAGTTGGACTGTGAAGAAAGCTGAGCGCTGGAGAATTGATGCTTTTGAACTGTGGTGTTGGAGAAGACTCTTGAGAGTCCCATGGACTGCAAGGAGATCCAACCAGTCCATTCTAAAGGAGATCAGCCCTGGGATTTCTTTGGAGGGAATGATGTTGAAGTTGAAACTCCAGTACTTTGGCCACCTCATGCAGAGTTGACTCATTGGAAAAGACTCTGATGCTGGGAGGGATTGGGGTCAGGAGGAGAAGGGGATGACTGAGGATGAGATGGCTGGATCACATCACTGACTTGATGGACGTGAGTCTGAGTGAACTCCAGGCGTTGGTGATGGACAGGGAGGCTTGGCGTGCTGCGATTCATGGGGTCACAAAGAGTCAGACACGACTGAGTGACTGAACTGACTGATGCAACTTGACAAGTGTCCTTATAACTAGAGATCAGGATACAGAAAGTAGGAATGTCCACACAGATGGATGACCACATGAGGACATGGTGAAAAGGCAGTCACCTGCAAGCAGAGACACTCAGGAGGAACCAAACCTGCCAGCACCTTGATCTTGGACTTCCAGCCTCTAGAACTGCAAGCAGAGAACACAATTTTGTCGTTTAAGCCACCCCGTCTGAAGTCCTTGTTATGGCAGCCTTAGCGAGGCAGATTCACTGGAAATCTGAGAAACCTACAAGACAATCCCATAGAACCATCCAGAAGGAGGGAGGGCAGAGTTTAAAGTAGGGACGAATAAGTGGAAGAGAGATACACAGGTTTAGGACAGTTCAGAATTTCCCTGACAGTTATAGCCACAAGAATGGATAACACCATCAAGAGTGCTGGTCAGTTTGATGAGCCATTTTGGCCAGGCTACAGTCTTCAAATACTCAAACACTCACCAAGATGCTACTCTGAAGGTGTTTTGTAGATGTGATTAAAGCCCATTATCAGTTGATCTTAAACAAAGGAGATGATCCTAGAGCACCTGGGTGGGCCTGGTCTAATCAGTCGAAGGCTCTTAACTACAGGGCATACAGCTTCTCTGAGAAAGAAGAGATTTTTCCTTGGAAGCGCCTTCTGCCTCTCCTGACACCTATCCTCAGGGCTACAGACCTGACTGGCCAGCCCCACAATCACCTAAGCCAAGTCTTTGTAGTAAACCCCTCCACACACACATATCCCCTACTGGTTCTGCTTTTCTGGCTGAATCCTGACTAATATGAAGAGAGTGCAAAGAAAGCTAAGGTGGCTCAGGAAAAGACGATTATTTAGGACACGTCAGGGAAGAGGAGCCTGTGGTGGAGACTGACGAGAAACCCAGTGTGTGTGGAAGGAAGTCAAGGAGAAGGTGAGATTGGTCCAGCATGTTGAATCCCCATGGACTTTGAGGGACAGCCAGCCTGAGACATCACCTGGGACGTGAGACCTACACGTCCAAGAGAGGAGCATTAGGGAGGAAACTCAAGTGCCCTGACTGAGGAACAGATGGACGACACCAAAGCGATGGGCAGGGGTTATTCCTCCAAGAGGTTTACCCAAGACAGATAGGAGGAAGAAAGGACGTTAGCTAAGGGAACATAATCTGTTAAATGGGTATGGGGAAACATACCCATGGGCTTTCCAGATAGCTCCAGTGGTAAAGAATCCTCCTGCCAAAGCAGGAGACACAAGAGATGCAGGTTCAATCCCTGGGTCGGGAAGATCCCTTGGAGAAGGAAATGGCAACCCACTCCAGTATTCTTGCCTGGAGAATCCCATGGACAGAGGAGTTTGTCTGGCTACAGTCCATGGGGTCACAAGAGTTGGACACAACTTAGCAAGTAAACCACCAACCACCACGCTACTTTACCAGCCTGGCATATATTAGGTGTTCATTAAATGTTAATCATTTTCACCAAGAGAGGAGACAGTCATATGTGTTGGAAGTTGTGGTTAGGGTGGGAAACGGAATATAAGGTATCAGAGGTGGGGCTGCCTGGCAGTGTCCCAGGCGTGGGCTGGGTGGGCATCATAGCATTCACTGCAGGTGACCTGCACAGGAGAGGTGAAGAGAACACAGGGTTAGGACCCTGAGGATCACCATGGGCACCCCAAGGTGTTGGTGGGACCCAAGGACATGAATCAAGGGCTGAGGTAAGACCTTCCTGAGCCGGGACCACAAACCCCTATACCTGGAGAGAGGGAGACTGCAGTGCTTAAATTTTAAGGTGTTCACAGTGAAAGGTTACAGAACCTTAACATTGAGCAACTATAGTAGTTGCTACACATTAAAGGAGGAAAAGCCTTGAAACATTAGATGATCTTCAGAAGATACTGGATGACATTCCAGGTGCTGAAGGGAGAAAAGCCATTAGTAAGGCAGGTCTACAAGCAGTCGATGCTTCTTCCACAACCCTCACGTCCTCCCAGGTCTGAGATGGCCATCCCAGACCTGCGCCTGCCCCACCATCCAAGCATCTAAATTCCATCTCTAGGGTGATTTCCTAGTTGACTCAACCAGGACCCTTTGGCATGTTCAATATTTTAAAATAACATCCTTTTCAAAAGTGATCCTCCATCTTTTCAAGTGACACTGCTCAGCCAAGGTCAATCACAAAAGCCGCATTTGAACTCCACCCTCTTGTTCTGCTCTGAGTTCTGATGAGCACGTGGTGTCTGATGCCTGGCTCCAACCTTTAGTCCTTTCTTCTCCTTAGCAAAATAAACCCATCCATCAAGTTTTCCTCTGAGGTTTTATTTTTCAATTCTCTGCCCTGTGTCAGTCTAAACAAATTCTAAATGCTTCTTAATGCTCTTTGCTATAGATTTAAGCCAACTATTGTTTCGATATTTGGCTTTCCAAGATGATAATAGAACTCTTCACTCTTCATTTACTATCAAATGTAGTGGGCAGATGCATAATATTATTACATGAACTCTATCCCCTTTTCACAAACTTTAGTCTTGAATGTCTTTGAGATAGACATATTTAGCTTATATTTATATTTTTTTGTATTTATCTTGAAAATTCTAGTCAATCTACAGTGATTCTTCTTTCTTTCTCACATGTCTAATGCTCCCCATGGTGTTATCTTTTCACATATTTTAGGATTCTTTATTCTTTTTAATCCTAGACTGCAGGGCTATACAAAGAGTTGTAGAGCAACTTAAAAAGCTCTCTCAAACTCAAAACTTCAAGTTCTCTTTCCAGTGACAGTAAGATGTATCTGTTTCACTCAAGCACTTAAGTATGATGGAGCAGGAACAGAGTGGGTTTGCTCCTGGCATCCCCTTTCTCTGTGACAATGTTTTATTATAAAACAACGGCCTCTGTAGCAAAGATCTCCTAGAAATTTTAATTATAGTTTAGAGTATAGCTGTTCTTTCTTTTCTCTTGGTTACTATAATCTTCTCTCTAATGGAGAGTAGCCCTGCAATTACTAATGATTTGGAAGAACAATTTGCTTGTAAAATATTACTTTTGTAGCCTGTACTCATCACTAATAGAAGTCCAGTGGAAAGCAATAAGCAATTGTGGAAAGCAAGGTAACCAAGCTAGAGACACTAATTGTAGGTGAAAAGAGCTTTATAATATGTATTTGGAGGCTTAACAGATGGTTTTCAGTTCTGTAGCACAGATGAGGACAAAAGTGGTGACATTCCCAAGTCAGAGAGAGAGAGAGAAAGGAAACAGGTATTTGAAAGATTCATGCTACTGCAGATATTGTCTTTAAAGTTCACAATAAATAAAGAGCATGTTTCAAAACTAAAGTCAAGATTAAAAAAAAAAGTTCTTCAGCCTTTCTATGCCTCTAAGCAGAGTGACTTGCATCCTTCCTTTATTCACAGGAACGTCTCATCTTCGTATTCACTCTTAAATGTGCAGCTGAAAACCATGAAGTCTCCCAGAAAGGGAAATTTCTCAAAGGGTATCCAGACAATGGTAGGATTTCTGTTTTTTTCTTGTTTCCTTTGTTATGAGAGGCCAAAATATAAATCATTTCACTTTCTAGAAAATCAGCATATATGCAGATATTTAGGTATTTATTATTGGAAGCTGACTTCAATGCGCGGGCACAAAAGAACAATAAAAAGAAAGTTCCAGTTCCTACGGTGGGAGATAAAAAGCAAAACAATTTTTGGAAACCTCCAGCACCCATACTTTAGGAGACAAATACTAGATGGTTAGGTACCAAAGTGACCGGCATTCTAAACAAATAAGATGGCATGTCAGTACAAGGCTCACATGTGGATACCAAAACAGTATACTGGATTTGCTTCATAAACCATAACACCATTCTGATGAGTCACAGGAAACCCTGAATTCTCTTCAGGGCATTGAGTGGGCATGAATTTTATCTAAAGAAATATTTGCAAGGACAAAACAAAGTGCTCCAAACTGGTGCAGGCAATCAGGCAAAAGGCCAGGCAGTTGGACTAGTTTCCTTCCCAGGAGACACTGACTTTGTCCCTTGCAGGGACACCCCATTATCTCCATCCGAAGGGCCTTCTGCAGGGATTTGGGGCACAGGGTAGGGTCACTCAAACCTTCAAGTCACCTCTGGTCGCTTGGATTAGTCCTGTGCGAACCTCGCAGTCCCACAGCAAAACGTCTCCCAGTAAATCTCACTTCAAAGAGGCCGCCCCCTGAGCCTCTCCGGAGCCCGGACGGAATGGGGTCCCCACTACCCGGCTGGCGTCCCTCCGCGCGTCCTGGTGACCAGCCCGACCCTCCCTCCGGCTGCGGCCACTGTAGCGCAGGGACCCCGCGCTCACCGGATGATCACGAACATGACCAGCGAGTTGCCCACCAAGCCCACGACGAACACCACGGAGTAGACGGCCGTGATGATGACCAGGATGACCGGGGAGATGTGAGCCGGCTCCAGCAGCACGTCCTCCGAGCCCGCGCTGCTGTTCCCGTCCGGCTCTACCCAGCCGGGGAACCAGCCGCTGCCGTTGGGGGGCAGGCAGGTGCTCGGGGAGCAGGTGGGGCCCGGCTCACCGCGGAAGATCTGGACTGGGGGCTCCATGTCCGGCGGCTGCGGCAGCGGGACAAAGACAGGCGGCACCTGCGGGGGCGAGAGAACCGACTGGACCCGGGAAGCGAACTTTGGCCGCGTCCGAACCAGCGCGCGAGCGCGGCGGTGCAGGGACCTGGGACTCGCTGATACCCACCCCGGCCGGAAGACCCCGGGGAGGCACAGGGGCACGGACCTCTCTCTGGGTGCCACCCCGGCCAGCAGACGCGCCGCGGGTACCAGAAGGGGCGGAGAGCGTGCCGTCCTTTCCCCTGGTGCCTGAAATCCCCCACCCTTTCCTAGGCACGGCTCCCGGGAGGAACTGTCCCCAGTCTGCGGCCCGGAGACCCCAGGAATAAGAGACCCCTGGAGCGCAGAGCCCTCGCTGCCAAGGACCGCGCTTCGAAATCCCAAGGCTCACCTCTGGCTCGGGAGATGCGCGCAGAGGAACAGCGATGCTGAACCGCGCGGAACCCAGCGTTCCCGAATCCCACTCAGCCGGCGGCTTGCCGTGCATCCGCAGCCCCGCGGCGCTGCCTCCCAGACCCGCACCCCGCGCTCTGGCCGCCCCCCAACCCCCGAGCGCGTCCCCGCCACTCCGCGCGCGGCTCCCACGACCGGCGGCGGCTGAACACGGCTGGACGCCGCGAGTGC
>SJYT01050507.1:107903-137441 GCA_006410635.1 Cephalophus harveyi | reverse complement strand
ACCCGCCTGCGCGCCCCCCGCCCCGCGCCCGCAGGCTTACCCGGAGCACAGCCTCCGTCCATGGCCCCCGGCCTCCCCGGCGCCTGACTGTGAACCTCTGGGCGATTCAGGCTTAGGGTCAAGAAGGGTGCGCCTGTCCAGTGCGAGTGGACATCGGGGTTACTCACAGTGTGTCTAGAACTGCTGCCGGCCTCGTTCTCAGAACACGTCTACTTTCAGGTGAGGGGGAAAATGGTAATTTTATGTGAGTGACCCGTTCAAATACAGTAGCAAAATGATCCAATTAGAATAAGACCAGACCACACGGTTTTAGTGGTTGATTTTGACCACCCAATGCTAACAGCCGACTCACTGGAAAAGACTCTGATGCTAGGAAAGATTGAGGGCAGGAGGAGAAGAAAATGACAGAGGATGAGATGGTTGGATGGCATCACTGACTCACGGACTTGAATTTGAGTAAACTCCGGGAGATAGTGAAGGACAAGGAAACCTGGCGTGCTGCAGTTTATGGAGTGGCAAAGAGTCGGACACCACTGAGCGACTGAACAACAGCAAATACATAAGTAGAATATTCTGTCCCTTCCATTCTGCTGAATGCACGGGATGCACCCTGCGGCACCACCTGTGTGTCTTGCTGTCACCTGCCCAAGAGAAGACACGCCCCTCCTCAGGCCAGGCCACAGTGTGGGTGCAGGTCGGAGATAGGGTCCTTTCTCCCACGTTAACCTCCAAAGCCATCACATTCCCTCATGAAGGCGGCTCTTCTCTGACACCTCCAAGAGCCTGAGCCCCCAAAAGAAATCCCATCCTCGTTCCTCTGCATGATTCTGCCAGTGCCAGGAGCAGACTCTGCTGGTAAGAGAGGCCCTGAGCACAGTGACCAAAGGGTAAGAAAGCAGGACTCAGGCGCCGTGATGAGACCCTGAGGGAGACTGGGGAAGTCCGCCTCTCCCAGCTGGTGTTGGAAGTCAGGTGCCAGGAAACCAAGGTACCCAAGTGTCCTGAGTGGACTCAAGTCTAAGACTGACTGACCTCTGGAGACAAACAGAGCCCACTGCTGCTGCCCTGGCTCGCATCTGCACCCACACCTGAGCACTCACGGCTCAGACAGTCATCCCACTCATCGATGGGCAGCAGAAGGGAGCTCCCACCTCTTCTGCGACACAATGACCCCCCAAAAGAGGTACGTCCCCCAGAGTTGTATCCCAGCCTGGAAATGTACAGCTCTTCTGAGAAATGTGATGTGAGCCCAACTGTATGCCTCCAACCCTGGTGCCCTTGGAGGTTTGAAAATGTTTTATCACATCTTGTTCTTCTTGCTCAGTCACTCATTCATGTCCGACTCTGACCCCATGGACTGTAGCCCACCAGGCTCCTCTGTCTGTGGAAGTCTCCAGGCAAGAATACTGGAGTGGGTTGCTGTTTCCTGCTCCAGGGCATCTTCCCAACCCAAGGATGGAACCTGTGTCTCTCGCATCTCCTGCACTGGCAGGTGGATTCTTTACCACTGCACATCAGTGTCATGCACTGTCATAACACAAAGGCATCTTAGTGAACCCCGTACCTGCGTGTCATACACATGACTTTTCTGTGGTCATGGAGCAGGGGCTTAAACCTGAAACGTTTAATCTCTACAATTCTGAAATTCTTGATCAAATTGAATCCACGGAGTTGAAACTCTAATGCCAATCCCACGTCAGGCACCAGGTGATGGAGTGAGAGTTTCAAGGGAGAACAAGAATGTCAGGAACACCCATGACTGCCGCTGTGCAGCTTAACAGTAAGGACACTGGGGGCTGGCTGACAAAGGCGCTGCTCATCCTGAAGGAACTGACTGACTCCAGGTTTGAAGGGAAACTGGTTTCCCAGGGTCTGAGGGACTCCTGGCTTTCTGTCTTGCTCTTGAATGGCCAGAGTAGGGGAGCCAGGCAGGACCCCCAGAGTGTGGCCAGGGCCTCTCACAGACACAAAACCTTGCCACCCCCTGCCTCACTCACTCAACCTCACCAAATCCACCGTTCTGTTTGCAAAGAGTGAAAAACATTTTGACTTAATAAATATTCCTCATGATATTACTGCTGATGTTCCCCGTATACTGTCTGGCATCTACAAAACATATTAACTGAATGAATTAAGAATATGTCATATTTCAAATACAGCACAAGGAACTCTGCTCAATGCTATGTGGCAGCCTGGATGGGAGGGGAGTTTGGGGAAGAATGTGTGTGTGTGTGTGTGTGTGTGTGTGTGTGTGCTCAGTCGTGTCTGACTCTTTGCAACCCCATGGAGCCCACCAGGCTCCTCTGTACATGGGATTTTCCAGTCAAGAATACTGGAGTAGGTTGCCATCCCCTTCTCCAGGGGATCTTCCCAACCCAGGGATTGAACCCACATCTCCTGTATCTCCTGCATTGGCAGGTGGATTCTTTACCTCTATGTCAGGGACTATGACTGAGTCCCTTTGGTCTTCACCTGAAGCTATCACAGCATTGTTTATTGACTATAGACAAATACAATACAAAATAAAACATTTAAATTAATTAATTAATTTCTTAAAGAATATGGCATACTTCACAGTAAAAAAAAAAGCAAATGCAGATGTGTGGGCTTAGAACCAGAAAATATGCTAATGGAAGGTTAGCATGAATTTGAAAGGTAGCGTTAACTTGAGACAGTAATGATGTTTGATTAGCATTTTCTTTCCCTTTTTCTTACATAAGTCTTCAAGCAAAATTATAAGCAAAGTGGCGGAAGTCAAGGGATAACAAATCTAGAGAAAATGGGTTAGTGGATTCCTTGGTATCCTATGAAGCATCGTGCACTTTTAAGATCAATGAACTCACCGAACTTAATAAAACTTAGCAGTTCATGACTCCGAAGAGTTCAGACTAAGATCAAACTTTGTATTTGGAGGCAGTGCTTGCCAAAAATGTTTCTCATTTTGCAATCAATTTCATGATGATTTGGTTAGCACTCAGAGTCAGGAAACAAAAATCCGCTGAGTGGAAACGCCATAATGGCTCCTGAATCTAATAATACCATCTCTGCTGACTCCTTTGTCTTATAAGACCTCCTCCAGTTTCTAGCATTTTTAAAGCATGTGCCATTAAACTTAAAAACTTTTAGACTGCACCCAAAGAGTGATGTTTTAAAAGACTATCAAAGCCTAGTTCTACAAGCTACCAAAAAAAAAAAAAAAAAAACCAGTGTTTGAATAATCTACCCTTGCTGTTGCTGCTGCTGCTAAGTAACTTCAGTTGTGTCCGACTCTGTGTGGCCCCATAGACGGCAGCCCACCAGGGTCCTCCTTCCCTGGGATTCTCCAGGCAAGAACACTGGAGTGGGTTGCCATTTCCTTCTCCAATGCATGAAAGTGAAGTCGCTCAGTCGTGTCCGACTCTTAGTGACCCCATGGACTGCAGCCCACCAGGCTCCTCCGTCCATGGGATTTTCCAGGCAAGAATACAGGAGTGGGGTGCTATTGCCTTCTCTGGATCTACCCTTAGAAAGAGATAATTACAAGAATATTTTGGGTGACACAAGGTGAATCCTCTTTGACTTCATTTCTGACCTCCCCCCATTCCCCAGTTTAACAGGATAGTTGAACAGCAGAGGGAGTAGGTAAAGAGATGCAAGTAAATAAAATTAGAATGGACATATAAATATTTTCAATAAAACAGCAAATTTTGAACACAGCTTTGTTAGAAAAGTACAGTTTTGCTTTCTGATTTCAAAATCTGTGCAACATATTAAAAGATCATAGGCTTCCCAGGTGGCCAAGTGGTGAAGAATGCACCTGCCAAAGCAAGAGACAAGGGTTCCTTCTCTGGGTGGGGAAGATCCCCTGGAGGAGGAAATGGCAACCCATTCCAGTTTTCTTGCCTGGAGAATCCCATGGACAGAGGATCCTGACGGGCTACAGTTCACTGGGTCACAAAGAGTTGAACATGACTTAACAGCTAAACAACAGCAATAACAATATAAAAATTTGTACAAGCCTTTGATTCTGTCAGAGTACTTCCCATGATAACATCTCACTTGGTCATGATAACTTCCTTGTGCTTCATGCAGAATAACCCTGTCTGTATTTTATAATTAAAAGCAGGCTTTGAGGGGCTAAGTTGCATAACCACAATCATTTAATAAGGAGAGTTACTAGGAACAGGATTGTTCCTTTAAATCCCACCCTGTGATCTTTTCACCATCCCAGTTTGCACAGATACTGTAGTTTGAATGAAAGCAGAGATGAGTCACACAAGTAAAATTAAAATGTGAGCAGAATGTCAAGTGTTTGCTCTGACATTGAAGCATGAGCTGTGGCTTCGTTGTCCGCTATGCAAGAGGTGGTTAATCTATTTTTTGAAATGGAGATAATACGATGGAAATTATGTTGAAAAATTACACCGATGTTAGTATGCTGAACTCCCCTTTAAAGGGGGTATATTCAGACAACTAAAGCAGAAGGAAGGTAGACTGATTAATTCCACAGTCGATTCAAAGAAAGATACTGAGTAAGTGAAAACTGCACATATGTTCATTCTGGGAAAAATAATTGATATGAACAAGATTACATAGCACTTTGAAAGAAATACAATTATTTATAATTATAGAAGTAAATAGAGTGTGATTTATCATTTAGTTGGTAAACATTAAGAAAATATCACTTATAGTTAAAATGAACAATGATTTTATTCATTTAAAAAGGTTGTTACTTGCTTATACATTCAGTTCAGTTCAGTCACTCAGTCATGTCCAGCTCTTTGTGACCCAATGGACTGCAGTACACCAGGCTTCCCTGTCCATCACCAACTCCCTGAGCTGGCTCAAACTCATGTCCACCGAGTCGGTGATGCCATCCAACCATCTCATCCTCTGTTGTCTCCTTCTCCTCCTGCCTTCAATCTTTTCCATACATTTACATGGACCAAAAGTCAGAACTATTTACAAAGGTATTGTAAGTAGTCTTATCTTTGTTTTCCACATCCAACCCCCATCTCATATAAGTAAATTTTTTTCATTTCCTTTGTATTTTGAGGGTGTGCCTTTATGCACGTGCAGTTAAATTGCTTTCTCTACATTTTTACACAGAAAAATGCATTCATTGTTCTGGACCATGTGGGCTTCATGTAACAGTATATACTATAGATAGTGCTATGTCAATACATAGTTTTCTCTTTCTCTTTAATATAATCTAACTTTTCCAGAGCATTTCATTTCATGGAACTGTCAGCTTGTGTAACCAGTCCTTCTCAAACAGAAATTTGGATTGTTTTAATCTCCCGCTGTCACAATTTCTCCAAGTCAACAGTTGTTTTACATTTTTATAGACATTGCAAACAATTTTGTATGTATCAAAATATGTATCAATTTTTGATCTGATGGTTAGTTTCTTTTGTGAAGATAAGTATTACATTACTCATTCCAGTTTAATTTCAAGAAAATTGCATATAAATGAATGTGTCTCGTTTGGGACGACAAGTACACACTGCTATATTTTAAATGAATAACCAACCAGGACCTAGTGTACAGCACAGGGAACTCTGCTCAATGTCACGTGGCAATGTGGATGGGAGGGAAGTTGGGGGGAGAATGGATACATGTATAGGTATGGCTGAGTCCCTTTGCCGTCCACCTAAAACTATCACAACGTCGTTAATCGGCTATACTGCAATGCAAAATAAAAAGTTCAAAGTTCAATTAATTAATTAGCGTTTCTCTAACGGTTATTCGGTGGAAATTTGGCCTTTGAGAAGTTGATTGTACCCAAGTTTCAAAGGAGGCTCCTCAGAGAGTTGGGCACTAGCGCTGTTATGAGTTGCATTCAGCTCATGCTCTGAGAGTCAAATGACTGACACTTGTTTTAGGCACGCTTGCTGATGATCCTGCCTTTTCTTTTCTGGCAGAGACAGTAATATAAATTTAATTATGAAATAAAGTTAGTGTTTTCTTTTAAATATGTAAACTTTCTCAAGTGAGAAGATAGAAGGTCCTATGCGGAATTAATTTCATATATGTAGCTTTTAGAATGAAGCAAAGGCATGAAATTGACTTTCAGTGTGCTATATAAAAGTATAATGGTATTAATACATAGATTATAGGGTGAGACTGAAATCTCCTCTCTCTCTTCATTTCTCTGTCTAGAATTGTTGACAAATCAGCTTTTTAAATTATCATACATATGCAAGTATCTAATCACATTTTTGGATTTATGAGACAAAAGTGAGTTGCTATAAGCTTAAAGCGATGTCATTAATCTAAGAAAGAAGGAAAAAGGGAAGAAAGAGGGAAATAAAGAGGGAAGGAGGAAGGAAGAAAGAGAATATATTGATACATGTAAAATTATGCTTATACCAACAATATCACCATTTTTCAAAAAATATTAGAACATTGTTCCTTTTATACTTTCATTCAGAAACTTTCCTACACAAAGAAATTGTGAATTTTTAAAATTCAAGTGTCCTTTTGGTATTTGGAAATAGTTTGACAGTGTCTTTATTTTGTACCTATCTGTTCGTGAATTTTGTTGCTGTTGTTTTTGTTGGCCACACGGCACGTGGGAGCTTAGTTCCAGTTCCCCAACCAGGGACTGAACCCACGCCCCTGCATTGGAAGTGCGGAGTCTTAACCACTGGTTTGCCCAGGAAGTCCCTGTACTTATTTATAATAAAAGGCTGACTACATCACTTTAGAGTCACTGATCTTTTCTCTGAGCCCTTTGTTGATATTGTCACATCACTACTGCTTTCTGGGCTCCAGTGTCTGTAAATCACATCAGCTGTTGGTCCAAGTATCACTGCTTTGCAGACATCTGTCTTTGCTTTCTGCCTGCTATCTAAGATCTTTGTCTTTGCTCTTTCAGTTCTTCAACTACAATTATCAATTGCACAATTGATATAACAGCTATAATTACTCAGCAGGCTGTTTCCCCCCCTCCCCCAAATCCTGCTGAGAATATTGTGTTCCTCTTGACTATGAGTCTGTATGTCTTTCAACAATTTTTTAACTTCTCAGCCATTCTTTCCTGAAATATTCCATCTTCCCTTTCTGTGTTCATTCCTTCTCAAACATACAGTGTCTCTTAGACCCCCCATTCTCCAGGTCTCTTAACCTCTCCAACACAGTTTCCTCATCTCTTTGTGCTATATTATAGGTACTTTCAAGTCACTTTTCTCATTTACTAATTTCCTCTTAGATGTGTCCAATCTGCTCTTTGAATGATCCACTGAGCATTTAATGTCAAGAACTACCTTTTTCTATTTTGCAAGCTTCTGTTACATCATAAGGCTTCCCTGGTGGCTCAGGCAGTAAAGAATATGCCCACAATGCAGAATACTCAGGTTCTATCCCTGGACTGGGAAGATCTCCTGGAGAAGGGAATGGCTACCCACTGCAGTATTCTTGCCTAGAGAATTCCATGGACAGAGGAACTTGGCAGGCTTCAGTCCATGGGGTCGCAAAGAGTCAGACACAACTGAAGCAACTTAGCACACATGCTGTATAAACATTTTTCTTTCTGGATTTGCCTGGAAATTCTTGGCATTTTAGCTGCTCTCAACTCTGTTCCACTGCCAGTTGACTGTTGTTTGTAATTGCAGTTTCAAAATTATCAGATAAAAAAAAATTAGCAGGTAATACACCATTTTTTCAAGGTAACCAATAAATTGACAGGGATGTTAAATTCAAGTCTACTGCTGACTCTTGTAGGGCCATTCATCTTTGGCATTTAACACCACCTGCCTATGCAGGAAATTAAGTATTGTCCTTTCCTCGACTATAAATGTTTTCTTTTAATGGTGATATAAATCGAGTGATTGCAGAGAAATAATAAATTACAAGGAAAAGAAAAATGGGCCTGAATGTGTGGCTTTTTGTGACTACCTGGCTTTTTTCAGCCAAGTGTGATGAAGACTAATGTAATGAAGCAAAAATGTGATGCTTTTTCTAATATGCAATCAGTCTCAAGCTCTTGGGTTTCTGAGACATTTCTTTTTCTTTGATGGAAATAAACAGATTATACAATGTATGACTTTCAATAGCCATTTTATTTTGCTTTCATTAATCTGGTTGGTGTCAAAGAAAAGTTAGAAAATGCTTTACCTTTTGCTTTTCCTTGGCCTTTCATATTTCATGTAGAGCATTTGCTGACACATTTTATAGTGATGAATATCATGTCATATGAATGTGGCTTCTGGACTGAAGCAACAGCGTAAGCTACTTGGGTTTTTGGATAATGCAAACATGAAGGGAGCTTGTTGACAAGCAAATACCGTGTTTGCTACTGTAGTGCTCTAATATGCCGAGATAATCAGTTTCATTAAATGAGAATACAGGGGAACAAGGTCAGATCTAGTTAAAATTCCAATGGGAATTGGAATTCCCTTTCCTGTGTGTTCCTGTCTTCATGATCATGGCTGCACAGACACCTGCTTCTTGCTGGCCCCCTGCTCCAGGTGGCTCAGGGTGTCCTAAATTTGGTGTCATCTCTTTCTTCTACCCAATTTCCTTATTCTCTTCCTCAGTCCACCCATTTTGCTCTCCAAGCACTCAGTCAAGACTCATCTCAAAAGTAAGATGGCTCTCCAAACCTACAGGATATCATTCGATGGGCACCTGCTTTCCTTTATGTATTTATTTTGGCCACACAACGTGGCTCGCAGGACCTTATTTCTGCAACCAGGGATTGAACCCAGGGCCCCCTCAGTGAAAGCACGGAATCCTCACCACTGGATCGCCAGGGAATTCGGCACCTGCTTCAAATCTTGACTTGTCATAATAAAGAGCACCTTATTGTTTGGGCTCCATTCTTGTTAGTTTGTGTAGCTGTTTCAGACTTGAAGGATCCCCTGGGGAAATCCACAGACTTCTGAGATGGTTAACAACAGCTAACATCATCACCAGCACTTCAAGCATGATCAGAGCTGAGCAAGGCTATGTAGGGGTGCACTGGAGAGATACTTGAGCAGAGAAGAGACTGGCACTGCAGCCACCCACTGGGTACCTCAAGCCCCTAATGTGTACATGGATGTGTGACCCCTGGCAGGTACCCTAGACACCAAGTGGAATTGGAGACCGACCACATGAAAGCACAGGTGCCTAAGCCAGGCTGGATCAGCTTCACAGTGTGCTGTGGGACTTTGTTCTTGACGTTCTTAGATGACGAGCAAATCAGTCTCATAACAAATGACAGCTGATGTGTGAAAAAGTGAAAGTGCTAGTTGCTCAGTCAAGTCCAACCCTTTGTGACTCCATGGACAGTAGCCCACCTGGTTCCTCTGTCCATGGAATTCTCAAGGCAAGAGTACTGGAGTGGGTCGCCATTCCCTTCTCCAGGGGATCTTCCTGACCAGGGATTGAACCCTCATCTCCTGCATTACAGATAGATTTTTAACCATCTGAGCCACCAGGAAAGCCCCAAACTCACTTCCAAAAAAGCCATCTGTCTTCCATGCACCTCTGCTCAGTAGATTTGTCCTGTCTCTGATCCCCAGCTTAGATCCTTGCTCTTCACCTACTCACAAGTTTTCATACATGGACATGCTCTCTAGTGAATGGACGCAACTGTTAAATAATCCTTTTCCCATTTGAGCATGTATGAGAAACAAGTACTTTATCCAAGTCTCTGTGCAGTGTGTGTTTTAAGTGCCTTACAAACATTTATAATACAGCAACTACAAAGCTTTGACACTTGAAAGCAACCAGACCTCCCCTGGTTGAGTTAACAATAACTAAGACTTGGACCTTCCTGTGAGATAATGAGGTCTGATTGTCTAGGACACCTTAGGAACAGAGTTATTCCTCACTGTAGGGGCAGTGTTCCTGTGAAAGAGACAGGAAGTTTCTTCGTCTTATGAACCTGCTCGTGATTTCTATGAGTCTCCCAGTTAAACAAAACTAAAACAGTAGAAAGCTGTCCCCCTCCTGCCTTCTAAGGTGGGGAGAGCATCTTTCCAGCAGCACTGCCATTTCTCACTTGACACATAGAGATGGCCCCACAACATTCCCGTGCCAGCTGATTCCAACAGCTGACACGTACACATCCATAGTTCATGTTGTAATATAACATGTTTAAAGCACAAGGTACTTTGTATGTTTCCACATGCATGTAAGATCTCTAACAGCACGTGCAAGACCATGAGTCTGTTTCCACCTTCCCATCCATCCCCTCCAGCACTCTGCCACGTGCTGCCCATTCAGTGTTCCACCAGTTAACAGACCCAGGGCAGATGTCACACAGGCAGCTGCTGCCCAGCGACATAGGCAACATGGGCATGACAGCCACGGTGCCAGAGAAGAGGGGCACAGGGTTCCAGGTGTACACAGTCTGCCAAGAGACCAGATGGGGCGGCAGGCAGATACTGACTCCTGTGTGCACGTCAGGGCAACTGAGAGGCATCTCTGGTTGGTGGGAAACCATGAGTAGCTCATTATTGCCCATCGGCCACAGCATAATAAACATGTCTTGGAAAACAGGGAACATGGCATAAGAGAGATGTCTTCAAATCATCGCTGCTTGTATTTCTAAAGTTCTTTCCTTCCTGAGACTTGAGGGTGCACCCAGCACCCAAAAACCCTCCATCCTGCTCCCGGAGCTCATGGCTCAAGGCAGATACTTCCGATAGTTGCCAGCACCATTGATTCACATGCAGCAGCAGCAGCTAAGTTGCTTCAGTCTTGTCCGACCCTGTGTGACCCCACAGAAGGCAGCCCACGAGGCTCCCCCATCCCTGGGATTCTCCAGGCAAGAACACTGGAGTGGGTTGCCATTTTCTTCTCTAATGCATGAGAGTGAAAAGTGAAAGTGAAGTCGCTCAGTCATATCTGACTCTTAGCCACCCCATGGACTGCAGCCCACCAGGCTCCTCCATCCATGGGATTCTCTAGGCAAGAGTACTGGAGTGGGTTGCCATGAGTCATTATTTATTCACAAGGTTGTTCATTCCAGGCATTCACCTACTGTGTGCCAGATGCGATGCTGCCTCCTGGCAAAAGATCAACACATCATGGGGAAATAACCACATTAACTGACGAAGAGGTGAGGGCGGTGCCTTCATGGGGAAATAACCACGTTCAGTGACGAAGGCAGTGACTCCAAATGCAGGCGTGTCCCAGGCTCCTCAGGCCTGTTGCGGGGCGGGGGCGCGGGGGTGGGGGAGGTTCAGAGGAGAGGTGCTGGTAGTCAGGCTGCATCTGGAAGGGCAAGGGGAGCTCTGCCCGGTAGAGATTCAGAGGAAAGAGCTCAGGGATACCAAGCACAGGGCGGGGTCTGGGAATGAGTGAAGCTGGAGGGCAGAGTCTTACTGTGTGAAGAGGGCAGAGGGGCAGGTGCTCAGAAGAGGGGGGAGGATGGCTGTGAGTACCGGCTGCCTGGCCTGGGACCCAGGTCCTCACAGCTTTGCACCACTAGGCCCTGCCGCTTGTTTCTCCTAAACGAGGAGCCCCCGTGAGCGCCAGGACTGGGGCGCTGTTTGAGCTGCACGGCTCAATAAATGTCAGCTCTCCCCGGATGTGAGTGCTCCCCAGGGGGTGTCTTCTGGGCGGTCTTCCTCACTAGGCTGTCTGTTTGGTTTGGGTTTTGTTCTAGGTGATGTGGAGCCCATTCAAACAAAAGTGAAGTTTGTTAGGAAAAGGTCAGCCCCCGAGGGGTGAGTTCTAGGGTGACGCCTGCGCTGACATCTTGGTCAGAAACCAAGGCTGCCCTGTCTGCTCCCGGGACCAGAGGACCAGACATCAGCCGTTTTCTCAAGGATTCTCCCATATATTCTCGCTGTGAACCTGACTCTCTGCCCCCTCACATCCACCCTCCACAAAACCAGTGTGTTCTCCAGAATGAGAACCTGAACAGATCAAGCCACTGCTTCACACCCTCCGGTCACCTCTTGCTGCCTACACACTCACTATATTTCTTCCATCAAATCTCTTGCACACAACTTCTGTATCTTTCCTCTACCATTTTCACTGGATGTGGAGGGTTTTGTTTATGGATCCGTCTTCCTCACTTTTCTGTTTAAAGGCAAGAATTAGACACTATACCTTTGTATTCTTACAGACCAGTTCAGTGAATGGAACAGATAGCTTTTAAGTAACATCTAATTACTTAAAAGTAAATAACCCATCTTATACATTTGTGGCTGGCATAAGCATGGACATATTTATGTTTAAGGATGAGAAACAGAATATTTCCTGGCATGTCAGTAAACAAAGGATGTCACCATCATGCCATCAGCGATTGCAGCCACCTTGGGTGATTGCAGCCACCTTGGAAGGTGAGCCCCTGAGCCCTGAGGGAACTCAGGAAGAAAAGAATATTTGCCCTCTAGCAGCCATCAGACTGCAGCTGCCCCCCAGGGTGAGCTCCAAGGGGGCTCAGGAGGTGAAAAACACAGGATATTGATCCCCAGATAGCTGAGGTGCTTAGGAAAGGAATGATTTCAATGAACGTAGACTCTTGCATCTTCCCATACACAGACTGCTAACTTCCTTAACTTGAGATATCTGGTTATTTAATTAACAATAATCTTTTGAGTAGACACGTTTGGATTTGAGTTCAGTTCTGTTCAGTCACTCAGTCGTGTTGGCTCCTTGCGACCCCATGAACTGCAGCACACCAGGCCTCCCTGTCCACCACCAACTCCTGGAGCTTATTCAAACTCATGTCCATTGACTTGGTAATGCCATCCAACCATCTCATCCTCTGTCATTCCCTTCTCCTCTTGCCTTCAATCTTTCCCAGCCTAAATCAGGGTCTTAAGAGAGTCAGCTCTTTGCATCAGGTGGCCAAAGTACTGGAGTTTCAGCTTCAATATCAGTCTTTCCAATGAATATTCAGGACTGATTTCCTTTAGGACGAACTGGTTAGATCTCCTTGCAGTCCAAGAGACTCTTAAGAGTCTTCTCCAATACCACAGTTCAAAAGCATCAATTCTTTGGGGCTCAGTTTTCTTTAAAGTCCCACTCTCACATCCACACATGACTACTGGAAAAACCATAGCTTTGACTAGACGGACCTTTGTTGACAAAGTAATGGATGTGAGAGTTGGACCATAATGAAGACTGAGCACCAAAGAATTGATGTTTTTGAACTGTGGTATTGGAGAAGACTCTTGAAGAGTCCCTTGGACTGCAAAGAGATCAAACCAGTCAATCCTAAAGAAAATCAATCCTGAATATTCATTGGAAGGACCAATGCTGAAGCTGAAGCTGAAACTCCAATACTTTGACCATCTGATGTGAAGAACGGACTCATTGGAAAAGACCCTGATGCTGGGAAAGATTGAAGGCAGGAGGAGAAAGGGACAACAGAGGACGAGATGGTTGGATGGCATCACCAACTCAACAGACATGTGTTTGAGTAAACTTCAGGAGGTAGCGAAGGACAGGGAAGCCTGGCCTGCTGCAGTCTATGGGGTCCCAAAGAGTCAGATGCGACTGAGCAACTGAACAACAACAATCTTTTGACTTCGGAATACCTGCCCTTTTTAAAAAAAAAAAAAAAAAAAACTGCTACATATCCTGGTTCCCCTCTGGCCTCCTTGGAGCAGTTCTCTCAGGGTTACTTGAGGGTTCTTCAGCCCCCCTGAACCTTCTCTGAGTTCCACAGGGCAGGTTCCAACAGATGCTAATTAGGGAAAGGAGGGGATGCAGAGACAAGGAAGGAGCTGCCAAGAAACAGTAGTGCAGCCCTGAGGCAGGTCCTGGATCCCTCTCAAGGGAGGCATAGAACAATGTCTCTGAGCTGTTTTGCAGATACCAAAACCTCACTGTGTGGGAGAAGCTAACCGTGTGCTGCCTACAAGCGTGGAGACCCTTGACTGGTTGGAAACCAGAAAGTTTATGCAAAAGACTGTAATTAATGGACAGAGATTTAAAATCTGTGACTATAAAGAGTTTTCAAAATAAGATAGATTCTTAGTTGTTATTTCAACATGTTATTCTAGCATGAATATGCCAGTCTTAGGAAACGCAGGATGAAACAAATGAGCAATGCCAATCAGAGTCTAGAACTGGATACAAAGTTAGCATGAGTGATCCTAGAGATGCAAACATGGGACTGTGAGTACAAATCCCAATTTCATACCTGAAATCAGATCAGCTAGGGAAGACACCTGACTCTAGGACACAAGACCCTTGTCCAGACAAAGGGAGGTCAGGGGCGAGGTGAAGACCCCAGCAGCACACAGTAGAGCAGCAGAGATTAAACAGTAATGCAACACAAGCACTAAGAAATCAGGCATAAAGTAACATGCATGTAAGGATTTTATGTCAATCAGAGGGTTGGCAAGAAGGAAGTAAGCAACCTTGAAAAATAGGAGCAAGCGTTGGAACTCCTTTTACTGGAATGTCTTTTACTGGGCGCTTGGGGTCCAAAAAAGGAATTTAGTCTAAGGACTAGAGAACAATAGGGGAAAACAATTCAGGAAGGTGGCTACTGGGTCAGATCATTCTTAAAAGTGAACCAGTAACAATTTTTGTGTTTTCTGCAGCATCCTCTAGACTACGGGTAACATTATTTTTATAAGGAGAGGCAGAATTGACTCATACAAGTGATAATTGAGAGAACCCAACTGAGAGATTAAAAATCTGCCAAACACCAATAATACAAAGAAAGAATGTGACTCAGACAGTTTCGGAGAATAACAACCAAGTCTTCAAGGATCAACTAATCCCACTACTACTTTCATATTGGGTAGTTTCAGGTAATATTTCAGCATGCAGAACAACAGCCAGCAACCTAGGACCACCTGGTACCCCAGAGATTCTAAAAGCAACAACTTCTTCTACTTGGAATTCAGCTTCTTTGGAAAAGCTATTATCTGGTCACGCAACGACTGCAAAAGAGCTCCAATATTGTCAAACTTATGGGGTGAAACTGAATAACAACACAGCCCTCAGATAATGGGGATATTTAATCTTTGCCATCCTGAGGTAATGGGCTTCGCTGGTGGCTCAGGGATAAAGAAGTCACCTGCCAATGCAGGAGATACAGGTTTGATCTCTCAGTCAAGAAGATCTCCTGCAGAAGAAAATGGCAACCCACTCCAGTATTCTTGCCTGGAGAATTCCATGGATAGAGGAGCCTGGGGGGCTGCAGTCCATGGGGTCACAAAGAGTCAGACACAACTTAATGATTGTTGCAGAAACCAGTACTCAAGAAACCAAGCACCATACTCAGAGAGTTGGAGAACTCAGGTTTATTACACCAGCGGGCCCAGAGGAGTTAACGCTCTAAGCTCTGAGACCCGAACAAAGGGGTTACAGAATTTTTAATACATGGACAGGCATGATTAAGCAGGTTTGAAGGGGCTGGGAGATTGCAAAGAGCAGGACAAGGGTAAGTGAGATAAGTTCCAGTTCTTAGTATTGTGAGCCCCCACTTTTTGAGACTATATGACCTACATGATCCAGACTTTGCAAGGAGCAAGCTGAGTTACAGGAGGCAGAAGGAGCAGGTTATGTAAAATTTTAACTTTTCTGCTTCAAGATAAACAACAACAATCCTAAACTAAATGTGCTCCAAATGCTTCAGTTGTTTCTCAAACGACATGGTTTAAGCACTCTTAATTATCTTTAAATGTTTCCATTAAGATATGATTCACATACCAGCTAACTCATCCTTTTACAGTGTACAATTCAGTGGCTTTTAGTTTATTCACAGAATTGCACAGCCATTACCACAATCAATTTTAGAACATTTTTATCACCCTCAAAAGTCTTTCCTTATTTCCTCTCTAACACCTCCATCCCCTGTAACCACTAACCTCCTATCTCTGTGAATTTTTCCCTGGAGATTTCATGTAAGTGAAATTATACAATGCGTGGTCTTTTTTTTTTAATATAAATTTATTTATTTTAATTGGAGGTTAATTACTTTACAATATTGTATTGGTTTTGCCATACATCAACATGAATCCGTCACAGGCATACATGTGTTCCCCATCCTGAACCCCCCTCCCTCCTCCCTCCCTGTACCATCCCTCTGGGTCATCCCAGTGCACCAGCCCCAAGCATCCAGTATCATGCATCAAACCTGGACTGGCAATTCATTTCATATATGATATTATACATGTTTCAGTGCCTTTCTCCCAAATCATCCCACCCTCTCCCTCTCCCACAGAGTCCAAAAGACTGTTCTATACATCTGTGTCTCTTTTGCTGTCTCGCATACAGGGTTATCATTACCATCTTTCTAAATTCCATACATATGCGTTAGTATACTGTATTGGTGTTTTTCTTTCTGGCTTACTTCACTCTGGATAATAGGCTCCAGTTTCATCCACCTCATTAGAACTGAAATGTGTGGTCTTTAGTGACTAACTTCTTTCACTTAGTTATCAAAGTCTATCCATATTGTAGGATGCATTAGTACTTTATTTCTTTTTATTGAGGAATAATGTTATTCAATGTTATAATAAGAGCAATATTCCATTGCTTGTACACACACACTAGGATTGTCCATTCATCAGTTGGGTTTGGACCGTTTCCACATTTTGGCTATTATGAATAATGCTGCTATCAGCATTCATGTACAAAGTTTCAGTGTGGACATGTGTTTTCGATTCTCTTGGGTATATACCTAGAAGTGGAGGTTATGTGTTGTATGGTAATGCTACATTTAACTTTTGAGGAATTGTCAAGCTCTTTTCCATAATAGCTGTACCTTTTTACACTCCCACCAACAATATGCAAGAATGAAATTTCTCTACATCTTCACCAACATGTTTTCATTCTAATCATCTTAGTGGCTGATTCCAGCCATCAAAGTGAGTGTGAAATAATACCTTGTGGTTTCAAGTCTTATTCCCCTAGTAACTAATGAGGCTGAAAATCTTTTTATGTGCTAATTGGCAATTTGTATATCTTCTTTGAAAAAGTATTCACATTTTCCCCCATTTTTTAGCTCATTTGTTTGATTTTTTTATTGGTAAACATTTTTTTAAATTCTAGTTATTTAAGTCCACTTTAATTTGTCTAAATCTTACTTGCTTACATTGTGGCTCAGACAGTAAAGAATCTGCCTACACTGCAAGAGACTTGAGTTCAATCCCTGGGCCAGGAAGACCCCCAGGAGAAGGGAATGGTGACCCACTCCAGTATTCCTGCCTGGAGAATCCCATGGACAGAGGAGCCTGGTGGGCTACAGTCCATGGGGTTGCACAGTCAGACATGACTGAGTGACCAAGACACTTGCATCTAATTATGGAAAACACAGAAATTCCTTGTACCTTTGTTTCTCCACCCATAAAAAGGAGTAATATTACCATCAGAATGAGGTGACAACACAGAACTTGTGTGAGGGTTATTTATCACAGTGACTGAGCCATGATAGGAGCTCAGGAAATGAGACAAATCTAAAAGGACTTGTTGATGGTTGAAAGTAACCATGGTGCAATTAGGACTCTGTATTTGGGGGTTTGAGATAGCATTTACAGAAATCAAAGATAACATAATTGTGTTGTAAGTCTTATCAAAACGAGTCACGAAATTTAAAAAAATCAGGGTAGTATTAAAAATCCCCAGAAGACATATCAGGTTGTGATATAATTATACAAATATGATAATGAGTGACTAGATAGAAAGGTTTCCAATAGGAAAGAGATTACAAGACAAGAATGTTTAAAAAGTACAAAGAATAATCATTTGATATGTATGATTGTATGATTTTTACATCCATTGTATATGGTTTTTGAGATCAACAACAATGCCTGGGGGAAAAAATTAAACATTCTACTTCATCAGAATTAAACTATTTTCTCCATTAAGAAATAAAATATTCTTGAAGATTTTATTTACTTCCTGGAGAAGCAGGAAAGGATTTTGGAACCAAAAACCTCCATCTGTGGTCAAGGGATTAAACCAATTCTGCAAACACACATATACCAGTTGTGGATTTTGTAACAATGATCAAGCATGTACCAAGCGAACGACACTGTGTTAGTTATTCACAGATGGATTGCTGATAGCTCCTGTTCTAGTTTTCCATTCAATGGCCATGTTGCTGAACAACTTGGAAGGTTTCATAATTGATTGGTATTTCAAGAAAGTCCCCAGAGAAGATAAAACTACAAGTGCCTTTTCCAAGTTCTCTTGGACCAGGTCACATCACTTAGTGAATTAATTTCTGTTTAAGACATAAAAACAACCAAATTTAATTGGTACAGGAAGCACCTCAAAAAGAGCTGATGGCAGCATTTGCTAAAAGAGTGGGCTTCCCTGGTGGTCCAATGGTTAGGAATGTGCCTCCCAATGCAGGGCACACAGATTTGACCCTTAGTCTGGGAAGATCCCTGGTCCAGGAATCCCATTTAGATGCCGTGGGGCAACTGAGCCCGTTGTATTTCCCCAGGTGTTGCTAGAACCCATCTGCCAAAGCAGGAGACTTGGGTTCGATCCCTGCATTGGGAAGATCCTCGGGAAGAGGGCACAGCAATCCACTCCAGTATTCTTGCCTGCAGAATTCTGTGGACAGAGGAGCCTGGTGGGCTACAGTCTATAAGGTTGCAAAGAGTCGAACACGACTGAAGTAACTTAGCACACCTGAGCCCTTGCACCAAACCTGCAGAGCCCACATGCTGCAACCACTGAGCTGGGAGCCCTAGAGCCTGTGCTCTGCAGTGAGAGAAACCACTGCAGTGAGAAGCCTGTGCACACTGCACCTAGAGCGTGGCTCTGCTCACCGCAACTAGAGAGAAGGCCTGCACTGAGCAACAAGGACCCAGGGCAGCCAAACATCAATCAATCAGTAAAATAAAAACAAGCAAACATTATTGGACTTTCACACAAATTATAAGGACCATCTTATTGCCAGGTCATTATATTTTAACCTCTTAGCCTTTCATGTAAAATTAATAAAAAGAATCAGTTTACAATTTATAAGACTATCCAAATATAAGGCAGGAAATAAAACCAACTTCAGTTCAGAGCATGGCGGTGACACAATTTTTCTCTGCTTTCCTCCCCACAGGAAGGAATCAAGAGAGCGCATCTTCCACACAGGCCCTGCCTATCTTCCTTCTGAAGAGCCTCACCAGGACAGGATTCTAATGCAGATCAAACTCGGCCTCTCCGTATCAAGTGCAAGCAGTAGAGATAAGGTGTGGCTTAATCAACCCCCAGACTGGATGCAAATTATGTTCTTCTTCTCCTGCACCAACGTTATAAAAAGAAAATGCTGCTACTCATTTAACCTCAGACCATCTCTATCGCTGAAAGGAAGAAAACATAATTATGCTCATTTTCCAGGTTAAAAACGAGGTACAAGACAAATTAAATGCCTGACCTTGTGTCAAAAAGCAAATCCAAGTGGCAAATCTATTAGAAATTCTTAAGTGCAAGCCAGGATTTTTTTCAATTCATCAAGCTCTGTGTTCTAAAATGTGATCTGAAGCCAATTTCTTCTAAATGGTTGGAAAAAGGAGAACAAAAGGCTAGGTTTCATTGTTTTCACCCTGCCATCTCCTGACTTTAGATGGGGAAACAATGGAAACAGTGACAGACTTTATTTTGGGGGGCTCCAAAATCACTGCAGATGGTGACGGTAGCCATGAAATTAAAAGATGCTTTCTGCTTGGAAGAAAAGCTATGATCAACCTAGACAGCATATTAAAAAGCAGAGACGTTACTTTGCCAACAAAAGTCCATCTAGTCAAAACTATGGTTTTTCCAGTAGTCATGTATGGATGTCAGAGTTGGACTATAAAGAAAGCTGAGTGCTGAAGAATTGATGCTTTTGAACTGTGGTGTTGGAGAAGACTCTTGAGAGTCCCTTGGACTGCAAGGAGATCCAACCAGTCAATCCTAAAGGAAATCAGTCCTGAATGTTCATTGGAAGGACTGATGTTGAAGCTGAAACTCCAATCCTTCAGCTACCTGATGCAAAGAACTGACTCAGAAAAGACCCTGATGCTGGGAAAGATTGAAAGCAGAAGAAGGGAATGACAGAGGATGAGATGGTTGGATGGCATCATCGACTCAATGGACATGAGTTTGAGCAAGCTCCAGGAGTTGGTGATGGACAGGGAAGCCGGGTATGGTGCAGTCCATGGAGTCGCAAAGAGCCAGACACAACTAACCGACCTTGGTTGTAATTGTTACTATCAATCATGCCCTTTTCTGAACGACCATGCACCATCTGTTCTTCTCTTAAGGTATTAGTCATTTTTCACCTCATGTGTTAAAACAATTGCTGTTTGTTATGCAGAATAGATTCTCTGAGTGATAAAAGACTTTTATACCCTTATACCTCTGAAGTATACCTATATCGAAAATAATGGAAATGTTACCAAAGGATTGAATAATAAATGAGACCCTCATTCTCAACACTAATGAGAATCATGACTTTTCCAGCATGACTGTGCTTCAGACAAATCAGGGGCACAAGGACACAGACCCAGATGGACAGCAGGTCACTCACAAGACTCTTTTTCAAGAATATGGATGTAACTTAGCTCTTCTGTTGTCCCCTATGGAAACAGTTCCTCCCCCTACCAGCCCTTAATAATCAGTAGGAGTTAATGCCCATAGCATGGGAAAAAAATAGAATGAATTGTAGGTGAAAGCTCCATTTCAAACAGTTTTTAAAGAGGCAACTTGCTTGTTCATAGCCATTAGTAACTGGGTATAAGTGAGAATGTGCTTGAATGTCCACAGATATGCCTCAATATTCAAGATATTTTACATCAGAAATTTCATGTCAGCCCACACTTTTGTGAAATGATGTGTGGGGGACTTCCCTGGTGGTCCAAGGGTTAAGAATTCACCTTCCAATGCAGGGGGTATGGGTTCGATCCCTGGCTGGAGAACTAAAACCCACATGCTTCATGGTCTAAAGCAAAGGCAGCATTACAATAAATTCAATAAAGACTTTTTTTAAATGGTCCACATCAAAAAAAAAAAAAAAACTTTAAAAAATAATATATATTACTGTGTTCTCATATTTATTAAAAAATGAATAACATTAGCAACGGGAAAGTAAATAGGAGCTTCAGTGTTCTATTCATTGTTCTTCTTTAATGTGGGCATTTGGGGTGTGTGTGTATGACTGCATTGTGTGTGTGCACATTGGCCTCTGTGTGCACACACAACATAACTCCCACCAGGCATTGTGGTTCCAGGGACAAAAAAGAATTTATATTAATATACTCATTCTATAAAGCTTTTTATAATTAAGAGACATGCACTTTCCAGACAGCTGATCTGGGTCAAATTACAACTTGGGACCATTGAAAATCTTGAAACTAATGGACCCAGGGTTCACAGTCCTTGACATCAGCTGAGAACACCATATCTCCTATGAACAATGCTAGTCGGCCAGGCAGCAACGGCCACTCTAGGCAACCTTGGTCTATCTTACTTTCCATCTTCCGTTTAATTCAGTTGCACACATTTTTAAAAGTTTAATCATCTTCCCTTTAGAAAAGAGCCCTGTTAGTACCTGCAATCATTCCTTTCAATTATCATGCTTGGCCTTCAGAAGGAGGGCATTTCAATTTCATGGTCAACACAGGATGCAATTTTACACTTGAAAATACTGGCAAGAGCTTTCTGTAATGGACATTAAGACAGCATTTCAGCTGCAGATGACCCATCACTTTACTGGCTGGAAAGAAATAGAGCTTTTGAGATGCACTTTAGAATTTCTAGGAAATTTTGGAATTGGATTTTGCAGACTAATACTTTTAAATAATCATTACCTTTGGCCTGACAGGTACATCAATTAGTGAATTGACCCATTACAAATAAATGCTGTTGACAGAAATAACTGAAACAGAAATCAGTACTGTTGACCTGGTCATCACTCCTTTTCCTTCCTAAAGATTTAATGAAATGCATCTTTTTTGTTCTCTATTGTTGATGAAGCAAAGATCCCGAAGTTGAATTGGTATCTAGCTTTAACAATAAAATAGATATGACGTGTCTTGAAATTAAAATGTATGCTTTAAAACTGCAATTTAGGACTCTGAGAGCTCAAGTCTTTTTAAAAATGTTTGGGATTTTCCTGGCGTTCCAGTGGTTAAGACTTTGCCTTCCAATGCAGAGGGTGCGGGTTCAACCCCTGGTTGGGGGCTAAGATCCCACATGCCTCATGGCCAAAAAACCAGAACACAAACCACAGAAGCAATATTGTAACAAATTCAATAAAGATTTAAAATGTAGCTCTTTATTCTTAAAAGTTGCTCTTGAAGTATGACTCTCTTTGCTCTGAGGAGGACCCAAAAGGCTTTGCCCTTCAGCCACGGAGGCCACCACAGCTGCAGGGTCTCAAGTTTTAAAGATGTGCTGACAATGAGACATCACCTCACACCTGTCTGAACAGCCATGACTCAAAAGAAAAGAGATAACCAGTACTGACGAGGATGTGGAGTAGAGGGACCCCCCTTACCCTGTTGGTGGGAATGTAAATTGGTCAGGCACTATGGAAAACAGTACGGAAGTTCCTCAAAAAAACTAAAAATAGAGACCATAGAACCCAGTGATTCCTCTTCTAGGTATTTATCTGAAGAAAACCAAATCACTGCCTTCAAAATATAGCTGCACCTCCATCCATGTTCATTGCAGTATGATTCACAGTAACCAAGACACGGAGACAACCTCAGTGTCCTACAGTGAATGAATGGATAAAAATATGTGATCTGTATACACACTGGGATATTATTTAGCTATTAAAAAGAAGGAAATCCGGCCATTTAAGACAACAGGGATAGACCTTGAGGGCATCATGCTAAGTTAGATAAGTCTGGCAGAGGAAGACAAATATTTCACAATCTCACTTATATGTGGAACCTGAAAAAATAGATACAGAGAACAGGGTGGTGGCTGCCAGAGGTGGGGGGTGGGCAAACTGGATGAAGGTAGTCAAAAGGTTCAAACTTCCTGTTACTTGTCAATTATATCTCAATTTTTTTCAAAATGTGTTGAGCAGTCCCTCTCTGTAGGAAAGAGTCTTTCATCTCCATGAAGAGGGCAGTGTTCCCATCATGGTGCTGACATTCCTCCTTCACGCTCCAGTCTGTGTCCCCAGTACTTCCTGCAGTTCTATTCATCGTAGCATGCATTTGTAGCCTAAGGATAATTGCTTTACAATGTTATGCAGATGAATGGATAAAGAAGATGTGGCACATATACACAAGGGAATATTACTTAGCCATTAAAAGGAACTCATTTGAGTCAGTTCTACTAAGGTGGATGAAACTAGCACCTGTTATACAGAGTGAAGTAAGAGTCGGAAAGAGAAAAACAAATATTGTATATTAACGCACATATATGGAATCTGGAAAAATGGTACTGACGAACCTATTTGCAGGGCAGGAATGGAGACACCAATCACAGCATGTTTTAAACACAAATTTCCAATCTGATGGAGTCATGAGATGATTGATTACAGAGTCTCACTTCCTGTTTAATCCAAACAGCTGAGTTTTAAGGGACCACAGACCTCACTGTGGTTGTTCATTTCCAAGCTGCTAATATCAATGACAGAAGCAGACAAATCTAGGTCAAAAGCATCTAGAAGCACTGTGGGAAACACCCACATGTGCACAGAACCATGCAGACAGAGGCACAAGGGCTCAAACCAAAAAGCCAGGACCTACTCGGAGGCCATGAGCCTTGGGAAGGAAGATCTTTTCCACCAATTGCCCTGTAAACATAGGCTTGAGGCAGAGAAAAGATCTGCTAATTTCTAACAGACAAGCTTCCAGTGCTTGGTTCACAGAGTACACGTGGCGGATGCCAAGCTGTGCACCCAGAGATTTCAGGACCCAGTGAGCAGCACTGATGAGCCAGATGGCTTGAAATCTGGAGGAAAGTCACCTCCCTAAGACAAAGCACCTTTGCAAATGATTTTGGCAACGATTTGCAATGTAGTTCATCAATCACCTGCAGATAAAGGCCACAGTGGAGAGTCTCGCCTGCAGTGTCACAGGGTGAGTCAGAGCAGAAAAGGGGACTCCAAACCTGAACCCCAAGTGCAATCAGCGTCAAAACATGTTCCAGCCCATGGGAGGAAACTTCCTCCCCCTTGAGAGAATCAGAAGCCGACTTGCCAGGTTAAGCACTGACAGGAGGGCTCTCATTTATTTGTAGACAGACACCTATATGTTCTCTTATAAATACATATATGTGTAGGTCACTCACTCATACATATGTTTAGACATTAACTAAGCAAATGTATATTAAGTGACTAAAATGGACCAATCACTGTTTTCACTCCCAGAACTATAGAAAGTCATAAAATAAAGTTCCTACCCCACAGAACTGATGTTCTTATGAAAAGAGACAGTGACTAAACTGCATAAGCACATCACCCATCAGGTGGTGGTAAGTTCAAGCAAACTGAGTGCTGGGTGAGGGTGGGCTGCTGTTTTATGGAGGATAGCGGAGGAAGGCCTCCACGAGAGGGCAGTGAAGCAGAGATGTGAAGTGCATGAGGATGAGATGTGCAGAGTTCTAGATGAAGAGCATTCCAAACAATGCAAATGGCAAGCGCAAATGGCCTGGGGTCAGAGCATAGCTGGTGTGCTGGGAAAATGGCAGAGAGCTGGATGAAGTGAGGAGAGTGGGAAGGAGTAATCTACATCCATGCATAAACGGGGTCCTATCACTTTGGTTGGTTGTCCCCCCTTTTTTCTCCCCCCACCCGCCATTTCTTTCCTTCTCCACTGCATCACTGTCATTCCCGTATAACTCCTATTAACCTGGAACACACATTTTCAAAATGTTCTCTTTCAATTCCCTGGCAATCCAGTGGTTAAGACTGCACTTCCAATACAAGGAGCATGCGTTCAATCCCTGGTCAGAGGACTATTTAATAAGATCCCACCTGCTGTGCAGTGCAGCCCAGAAAATATATTTTAAAATGTTCTCTTTGTTTATATAATTATATTTAGACATACATATCAGATATATAAAGGCTGTGTTCTATCTCTCGTAAAAATGAGAAGACTGTTTATTCATATTTTTATGTGATTGCATTGCTCACATCAACTGTATCTTCTACATGTCCAAGACAGATGATACACCTTGAATTTATTATTTTCAGAGACCATGAATCAAAGATATTGATTTTATACAAACTATCTCCTACTGATGGGATTGTTTCTTTCCAATTTTTGCTACTATAAACAACAATGATATATCAATTTAATGGAATAGGTACATGTTTATTAATAAGTATCGATGCCCTTCAAACAAAGGTTATAAGTCTTCACATTTTGCCCAGGAGAGTGTACTTCCCCTCACATCCTGTTATATCCATATTCATATTGAGTCTTTTACTCACCAGAGTCCCAATATGAAGCAAGTGTTGATAGAATTGAAGGGAGAAATAAACAGTTCTACAGCTGTGTTTGGAGACATCAAAATGTCACTTTCCATAATGAATATACCATCTGAACAGAAGATCAATAAGAAAATAGAGAACTTGAGCAACACTATAAACCAAGTAGAACTAGCAAATACATAGAACTTGCCATCCACTCAGCAACGACAGAGCACATATTCTTCTCAAGTGCACAGGGAACCTTCTCCAGGATATGTGAGGCCACAGAACAAGTGTTAATACATTTAAAAATTAAAAGCACTTAAAGCATTTTTCTAACCAAACGGAATAAAACTATAAGTCAATAGCAGAAGGAAAACAGGAATATGCGTGAATATGTGGAAGTTAAATGCACACTATTGAACAGTCAATGGGTCAAAGAAGACATCACCAAAAAAATTAAAAATATTTAGAGACTAATGAAAATGAAAACACAATAAAATTTATCAGATGCATTTTTGGGGGGAGAATTTCTAGTTACAATGCCTACATTAAAAAAGAAAGAAATATTTCAATTCTGCAACCTAACTTTACACCTCAAGAAACTAAGAAAAGTAGATCAAACTGAACACAAAGCTAACAGAAGAAAAGGAGAATGATAAGATTAGAGATCAGTGAAATAAAGAATAGAACACAAAGAATCAGTTAAACCTAAAGTTGGGTGTTTGAAAAAAAAATCAACAAAGTTGGCAAACCATTAGCGAGAGTGATAAAGGGAAAAAGAGAGAAGATGGCAAATAAACAAAATCAGAAATGAAATTGGGGATGCTACTGCTACTGACCTTCCAGAAATAAAAAGCATCATCAGATAAAAAGTACAAACACCTAGAACATTGACCATAATCAAGAAGAAGAAGGAGAAAAGGGAGGAGGAATAGGAGGTGATGGGCAAGGAAACTGACAATAACATTAAACAAGACTTCGCATTTCTCCCCCAACTCCGATTGTCAAGACTGCAATCATCCAATTACGTAAAAGAGAATAGAAATCTAGTTAAGCCTATAGCATTTATATTCAAAGGAGAAAAACATCTGGCAGCTATGGCTTATAACTAGAAAATTAAAACACCAAAGAGAAACTGGCACTTGCTTTTGCCCTTGGGAACTGGAGTTTTTAAAGTCAGTTTAAGAAGCAAAGTTAAGCAACAAACTCTTCCTATTTCAGTAGACAACATCCAAATCTGACAAAACATGAAGACCTTCAAAGTATGAATCATGCAATAAAAGCACGGCTGGTATCAAAAAGATTTTCATTTAAATAATCAATCCATAACATATTCCATGTATTCAAATGTATTTCTGCATTTCACATTTCATCTTCTTGAAATTAAATCATTTATCTGCATCAGGAGACATAGTAAGCTAAAGGGTCACTGTTCAAATCTTCTGTCATTTACTGCAATTCACTTGTGGTGGGAGGAAGCTTGCTTCTCCCTGGTCTTCAAGTATCTTGCCTGCCCACCTTCTGTGTTTCAATAGCCAAGATTGAGAGACTGGGAAGAAAATAACAGTGAAGAGCATTGTAACTAACTGTGAAGCTGATGAAGGAATATGTTCAAGGCGTCACCCTGATGTGGGGTAATGAGGCCACTGCCCAGAGCAGGAACCCAACCCAGGATCATCTGGACATTGCAGCTTGACATCAACAATTCTCAAAAATCTTCACAACAAACACTGGGCTTCATGGAAGGTAAGCAGATGTGTAGGAAATAGCATCTTTTTCCTTTCCCGTCACCCCCCTTGAAAGCCACATCTGAGTGCTTCTGCAGAGAGTGGGAGGTCTCCGAGACTGTCACCTGAGCCACCACTTTGCAAGCTCGGAGACACATGTGTGTTGTTTAACAGTTCACGTGAGAGGGGGCTGAGGCTGTGAGGAGTGAAAACATGTGAGAACATGGCCCAGTGGGCCAGTAAGAATAATTGCTTAGGGCAGACCAGGAAATGGGCTTATTTTTCAAATGACTTCTAGAGCCTCTTTTCACTTACTTTGATGTTTATTATAAATTATTTTAATAACAATTCAATAATAATTGAAAGCTAATATTCTAAAAGTTAAAAAAACAAAACTTGAATAAGACTCTCAGTCACCCTCCCACATCAAGACAAGACTAATAAGCATAAAATCATAGTAATCGTAACTCATGCATTAAACCCTATGAACACAGCACATTTTTAAGTTCTGCTTTGTAAATTATGGGATGCTTTCTTAGGATGATGTCCCATTAAGTTAATTCAGAACAAAACGGTGGGCCTCCCCTGGCAGTCCAGTGGTTAGGACTCTGAGCTTCCACTGTGGGGTGAGGGGTAGGGGGAGTCCAGATTCTATCTCTGGTTGGGGAACTAAGATCCCGCAAGGTGTGCAGCACAGCCAAAAAATAAATGGCTATAAAATGCAAAACGTCACCACAAAAGACAGCTAAATATCTGATCCTGTTCTGCTTTGTAAATTATGGGATGCTTTCTTAGGATGATGTCCCATTAAGTTAATTCAGAACAAAACGGTGGGCCTCCCTGGCAGTCCAGTGGTTAGGACTCTGAGCTTCCACTGTGGGGTGAGGGGTAGGGCGAGTCCAGATTCTATCTCTGGTTGGGGAACTAAGATCCCGCAAGGCGTGCAGCACAGCCAAAAAATAAATGGCTATAAAATGCAAAACGTCACCATAAAAGACAGCTAAATATCTGATCTGTTATCCATTAGGAGGTTATAAATATAGGCATACATATATTTGTCAGTTATGACAGTTTAAGTGGTTTTTCCCTTTGGAAGATAGGCTTAGATTATAAGTTATTTCCCACTTACATTTTTAGATTCTTGATTTAAAAGAAAACGAGTGAAGGCCCAAGTTTATTTTAGATCATCAGGTGTACAACTGTGAAATAAACACCTTTCACCAATACACAAAGATTAAAACTGTGTCTCATGGGTTTTTACAGCCACAAAATTGTGCTTTTTTTTCCCTTGCACCTCAGATTTTCAGATGGTGTCTTCTTTTGGAGGAAAGACGGTCATCTAAATGGCATGCTTTTGTAGTTCCCCTTCTGTGGGCCCTGATCCAGACCCCTGTCTCCACGGTAGAGGGGAAACTCCACCTGAGAAAGCCACTACCTTGATATGAGCTCTGTACCATCAATCGTGGTTTGTTTAAAGTCATTGAGGAATTCTGACGCAGGAATCACTTTGCAGACGAGAGGCAGGGTATGGCTGGACCAAGTCCCAAAACTCATGATGGAAGAAGAAAAGCAGGAAGGAGGGCCGAGGATGCAGCTGGTTAGGAACACAGCGCCTTAGGAGCTGGGGGAGGGGCCTTGGAAACACACGACAAGAGGCCCTGGAGGGCAGGGAAGGGGCCTCAGAACTCTGAGGAACAACAGGAAGAACAGATGGGGGCGTTACATGCACGCACCGTGATGTTGCCAGCATTCAAAGAACGCAGATCCTGTTTTTCCTGCTCACCGATCCTCTCCTGCTCATTGATTTAGATACCGGCTTATGTCCATGCTTTTGTTAGAGTTGAGTGGGTGCTCAGTCAACAAGAGCCCAAAATGCAGTACTTGGATGCAATCTCAAAAACAACAGAATGATCTCTGTTTGTTTCCAAGGCAAGCCATTCGATATCACAGTCATCCAAGTACATGCCCCGACCAGTTATGCTGAGGAAGCTGAAGTTGAATGGTTCTATGAAGACCTACAAGATCTTCTATAACTAACACCCCCCAAAAGATGTCTTTTTCATTATAGGGGACTGGAATGCAAAAGTAGGAAGTCAAGAGATATAGTAACAGGCAAATTTGGCCTTAGAGTTCAAAATGAAGCAGGGCAAAGACTAACAGAGTTGTGCCTAGAGAATGCACTGGTCATAGCAAACACTGTCTTCCAACAACACAACACTCTAGACTCTACACATGGACATCACCAGATGGTCAATACCAAAATCAGATTGATTATATTCTTTGCAGCTGAAGATGGAGAGAAGCTCTATCAGTTCAGTTCAGTTCAGTCGCTCAGTCGTGTCCGACTCTTTGCGACCCCATGAATCGCAGCACGCCAGGCCTCCCTGTTCATCACCATCTCTCGGAGTTCACTCAGACTCACATCCATCGAGTCAGTGATGCCATCCAGCCATCTCATCCTCGGTCGTCCCCTTCTCCTCCTGCCCCCAATCCCTCCCAGCATCAGAGTCTTTTCCAATGAGTCAACTCTTCGCATGAGGTGGCCAAAGTACTGGA
>SJYT01050507.1:94702-106642 GCA_006410635.1 Cephalophus harveyi | reverse complement strand
GTCCGAGGTCAGGGCGGCGGCCGGGAAGAGCTGCCCCACGTCCGAGGCCAGTGGCGGCCGGGAGAAGACACCCGGCGTCTGAGGTCAGGGCGGCAGCTGGGTGGAGCCACCGCGCATCCGAGGCCAGTGGCGGCCGGGGGGAGACACCCCGCGTCCGAGGTCAGGGGCGGCCGGGAGGAGACACCCCGCGTCCGAGGTCAGGGGCGCGTCTGAGGTCAGGGTGGCAGCTGGGTGGAGCCACCCCGCATCCGAGGCCAGTGGCGGCTGGGGGCAGACACCCCGTGTGGTCCGAGGTCAGGGCGGCGGCCGGGAGGAGCTGCCCCACTTCCGAGGCCAGTGGCGGCCGAGAAGCTCTATACGGTCAGCAAAAACAAAACCAGGAGCTGACTATGGCTCAGATCATGAACTCCTTATTGCCAAATTGAGACTTAAATTAAAGAAAGTAGGGAAAACCACTAGACCATTCAGGTATGACCTAAATCAAATCCCTTACAATTATACAGTGGAAGTGACAAACAGATTCAAGAGATTAGATCTGATAGAGTGCCTGAAGAACTATGGATGGAGGTTCGTGATATTGTACATGAGGCAGTGATGAAGACCACCCCCAAGAAAATGAAATGGAAAAAGGCAAAATGGTTGTCTGAGGAGGCCTTACATATAGCTGAGAAAAGAAAAGACGCTAAAGGCAAAGGAGAAAGGGAAAGATATACCCATTCGAATGCAGAGTTCAAAAGAATAGTGAGGAGAGATAAGAAAGCCTTCCTCAGTGATCAATGCAAAGAAATACAGGAAAACAATAGAATGGGAAAGACTAGAGATCTCTTCAAGGAAATTAGAGACACCAAGGGAACATTTCATGCAAAGATGGAACAAAAGGACAGAAATGGTATGGACATAACAGAAGCAGAAGATATTAAGAAGAGGGGCAAGAATACACAGAACAAATAAACAAAAAAGATCTTCACGACCCAGATAAACACAATGGTGTGATCACTCACCTAGAGCCAGACATCCTGGAATGCGAAGTCAAATGGGCCTTAGGAAGCATCATTATGAGCAAAGCTAGTGGAGGTGATGGAATTCCAGTTGAGCTATTTCAAATCCTAAAAGATGATGCTGTGAAAGTGCTGCACTCAATATGCCAGCAAATTTGGAAAACTCAGCAGTGGCCACAGGACTGGAAAAGGTCAGTTTTCATTCCAATCCCAAAGAAAGGCAATGCCAAAGAATGTTCAAAATACACAATTGCACACATTTCAAACGCTAGTAAAGTAATGCTCAAAATTCTCCAAGTCAGGCTACAACAGTATGTGAATTGTGAACTTCCAGATGTTCAAGCAGGATTTAGAAAAGGTAGAGGAATCAGAGATCAAACTGCCGACATCCATTGGATCATCGAAAAAGCAAGAGAGTTCCAGAAAAACATCTACTTCTCCTTATTGACTACACCGAAGCCTTTGACTGTGTGAATCACAACAAACTGGAAATTTCTTCAAGAGATGCGAATACCAGACCACCTTACCTACCTTCTGAGAAATATGTGTGCAGGTCAAGAAGCAACAGCTAGAACTTGACATGGAACAACAGCCTGGTTCCAAATCGAGAAAGGAATATGTCAAGGCTGTATAATGTCACCCTGCTTCTTATATGCAGAGTACATCATGTGAACTGCCTGGCTGGATAAAGCACAAGGTGGAATCAAGATTTCCGGGAGAAACATCAATAACCTCAGATATGCAGATGACATGACCCTTATGGCAGAAAGTGAAGAAGAAAAAGCCTCTTGATGAAAGTGAAAGAGGAGAGTGAAAAAGTTGGCTTAACGCTCAACATTTAGAAAACTAAGATCATGGCATCTGGTCCCATCACTTCATGGGCAATAGATAGAGAAACAGTGGAAAACAGTGACAGACTTTATTTTTTGGGGGGGGGAGGGGGGGAACGCTCCAAAATCACTGCAGATGGTGACTGCAGCCATGAAATTAAAAGATGCTTACTCCTTAGAAGAAAAGTTATGACCAACCTAGACAGCATATTAAAAAGCAGAGACATTTTAGAATTTAGGTCTAAAGGTCTAGTCAAAGCTATGGATTTTTCCAGTAGTCATGTATGGATGTGATAGTTGGACTATAAAGAAAGTTGAGTGCCAAAGAATTGATACTTTAGATCTGTGGTGTTGGAGAAGACTCCTGAGAGTCCCTTGGACTGCAAGGAGATCAAACCAGTCAATCCTGAAGGAAATCAGTCCTGAATATTTATTGGAAGGACTGATGCTGAAGCTGAAACTCCAATACTTTGGCCACCTAATGTGGAGAGTCGATTCATTGGAAAAGACCCTGATACTGGGAAAGATTGAGGGCAGGAGGAGAAGAGGGTGACAGGGGATGAGATGGCTGGATGGCATCGCCGACTCGATGGACAGGAGTTTGAGTAAGCTCCAGGAGCTGATGATAGACAGGGAAGTCTGGCATGCTGCAGTTCATGGGGTTGCAGACTCAGACTACACTGAGCGACTGAATTGAATTGTGTGCTCAGTCATGTCTGATTCTATGACCCCATGGACTGTGCCCCACCAGGCTTCTCTGTCCATGGAATTTTCCAGGCAAGAATACTGGAGTGGGTTGCCATTTCCCTCTTCAGGGCATCTTCCTGACCCAGGGACTGAACCCAAGTCTCCTGTATCTCCTGCACTGCACGTGGATTCTTTACCACTGAGTCACCTGGGAAGTCCCATGTTTTCAAAATCCAAACTAACAGTTTGTTCCTGGATTACAGTCAATGTTTGCTTGATTTGAGAGGGGTCCTTTGTTGTGCTCACAGTCTGTGACCTCACAAACATCACAGTTTCCTACGGGACCAAGGCTGGGTCTCTATAACTCGTGATCTGCACCTCACCTTTTTAACACAACATGCAGGAAATTTATAGTAATTGCTAGATATTGTTATATAAGCAGCTTTGGACATGGAGGAGTATCTAACATTTCAGTATCTTGATTTCTTCTATAAGTCTGAGTCCAAGGGACTTCCCTGGTGATCCTGAGGTTGGGACTTTGCCTTGGGGGTAGAGGGTGTGGGTTTTATCCCTGGTTGGGGGCCTGGAATCCATCATGCTTTGTGGACAAAAAGCCCAAATGTGGAACAGAGACGATATTGTAAAAACTTCAATAAAGACTATAAAAATTGTCCACATTTTTAAAAGTCTGAGCCCTAACACAACCCACCCATGTGATTCTGGACAAGTTATCCTTATCAGAGACAATGTTTTCATCTATAAAATGGAGGTTTAAGAGTATATAAAGTTAGCGGTTTTTTCCTGTCCTAAATTCTATGATTTTATACAGGGGATAAATAAAATGGAGAGTTTCATAAAGACTGCAGTTTCTATACTAAGATGATTAATTGAACATATGCACACAACTTCACTCCCTCCTGAAGGTCCTTTAAATTACATTCACACACAAATCAGACCTGTACAACGAAGATGGCAAGAGCACAGTAAAAACCAATAGCAACAGATAGACACAAATAGACACACAGCGACTGGCTTAGATGACCCAGAGAACTAAATGCAGGGTCTCCAGAACTAATCCAACTTGTGTACCAGAACCCTTAAAAGATACAGGAATTGATGGCAACTGCCCCTTCTGGAACTAGGATAGGGAGTAGGGGTTGAAACTCTCTGAGTGGTAGGTGGTCCAGACAGCCCCTGGATCACCCAGAACTTAGTGCCCTGTGGAGACTATCCTAACTTCACCTGAACAAGATTGTCAGTCTTCATTCCCTGTGTGTGTGCATGCTCAGTAGCTACATTGTGTCCACCTCTTTTCGGTTCCTCTGTCCATGGGATTCTCTAGGCAAGAATACTTGAGTGGGTTGCCATTTCCTTCTCCAGAGGATTTTCCCAACCCAGGGGTCAAACTCGCATCTCCTGTGTCTCCTACACAGCAGGATATTTTTCATCTTTTATCAATAGCTTCTTAATTTTAAAAGCTAGGACTTACAATGTGCCCGACTATTTTTTTTCTTTATTAGGAACCACTTAACCTGCCCTTGAAGGGCTCTCATGAATCCACAAGGTGGTGTATGGCTCACCCAGCCCATCCACAGGAGCCCCCAGAGCTCAGAGCTGTTGCTCTGTCCATCATCCTCCAGGTCCCTGAATGGAGGAGGTTTAGAACATGGCACCCCATGTGTCCTCATCAAAGCGTGTGGTCCTGTCCCCACTATGCCTGTGACCAGACTTTCTTCTACTTTCTTTCTTTTTCTTCCTTGTGTCAACTTAATCTTTGTTTTTGGTTAGAGATGTTTACTTACCTCCTTAGGAATCCTACAGTGCATCACAGTGTACTTTACAGAAAGTAAAGTAGTCATATAGTCATATAGTAAAGTAGTCATATAGTCACGAGCCTGGATATTGTAACCAACAGGAATTATCTAAACTGATTAAGAGCTTAGGACCTGCAACCCAACCATCACAATGCGAATCCTATTTCTGACATCTCCTGGCCATGTGACAGTGAGCAAGTTACAAACCTCAGTTTTCCGATCTATAAAATGTGGGTCCTTAAACAAGAGGGTCCCCACCTACCTCTAAATCCCCATCTGCAGTGCTGAGCTCTCAGTGTCCTCTGTGTACTGGGCTTGGAGGTCCATGAAGAGCAGTCTTCTTCTCAAGCAGTCCTCACATACGGATCTCTCTGCTGCCAAACTCTCACCCAGTTTCTGATGAAGGGGCCAAGCTAGCTCACACTGTCTGGCTTTTATCAATGTGGTCGCTATAGCGGACTTAAGATAAATAACCAGCCCCTGGCTGCACCGCCAGTGACAGAGCTGCGGCCTCTGGGTCATATCTTCCCTCCCGTGGCTGCATCAACTTCATGTCCCTCACTGCCAAGTTCATGGATCCTCTAAATAGCACTGTCTTCTCTTTATGAGACTAAATATGCAACTATCAGTAAAGAAAGACTTCTGAAGAGTCTTGCCTTTTTCCACAGTTAACCAACAAACACACGCTCAGGAGTATCCTTCTCCTCTTCCTGGTGGAAGGCGGCCAGAGGACTCCATCTGGACCACAGCAGCAGAAGAGGCTTTTGTAAATTAATTCCTTCAAGGCCAGCTGCCGGCTCGGCTCTCCCTGCTGGTGCCAGAGCTGTGTTCTCTGTGCTGTCTGCTCAGAGGTGGTGCTGACTTTGCAGAGGTTGTGTGTCTTCTTTTTCTTTTCTCTGACAAAGCCACATGATTTCCGATTACTTTCTGAAGAAAAAAACCCCTCAGTGAAAAATGAAGCAAATGGTTCAGGGTAATATTTTGAGTTGGGATGCTTGAATTTGTTTATATGTGTCTATATAGTCAAAGCTATGGCTTTTCCAGTAGTCACGCACGGTTGTGAGAGTTCCACCATAAGGAAGGCTGAGCACCAAAGAATGGCTGCTTTCAAATTGTGGTTTAGATAAGACTCTTGAGAGCCCCTTGAACTGCAAGGAGATCCAAAAGGAAATCAATCCTGAATCCTAAAGGAAATCAACCCCGAATATTCATTGAAAGGACTGATGCTGAAGCTGAAGCTCCAATACTTTGGCCACCTGATACGGACACCCGACTCATTGGAAAAGACCCTGATGCTGGGAAAGATTGAGGGCAGGAGGAGAAGAGGGTGACAGAGGATGAGATGGTTGGATGGCATCATCAACTCAATGGACATGAGTGTGAGCAAACTCCAGGAGATGGTGAAGAACAAGGAAGCCTGGCATGCTGCAGTTAATGGTGTCGGAAAAAGTCGGGCAGGTCTTGGTGACTGAACAACAACGTTTGAATTTTTATGTCAGTACTTCATAATCGTGTAAGTAATATATTCTTTCTCCTTCTCCCCCAAAGACTAGAAAACATAATAAACCCCCTAGTTGGCCTGCCCAGGGTCCCCAAAAAAGGTTTAAAACCTCTTTCTTCTTGGGGAAACTTACTGAATCTTTGAAGTTAGTCATAATGATCTTAATTGCCTACAAATCTTTGAATTATTTCTATGCTACACTGTGTTCCATGATGTTTCCTTGGCTGCTTTTAATGGAAGCTATTTTCCCCAATGGACTTTAATGTCTTTAGTCTAGTTCAAAGCCAGTAAAATGGATTTTTTAGAAGAATATTCCTAATGCGGCAATAAATAGGATATAAAAGCAATGTTAAACTCACTTTTTGGTTACAGTGTTTATAAGCAAATGGTTTGAAGTCTGTTTGCAGTATAAACCGTAACTTTAAATGGCCCCCAAATGAGTAAAAATGCTGGTCTGCCCTAAGCTCCTTGCTTTTCCTCATTTATTCGAACATTCTGGAATAAGTTTTGTCTAGTTTATTTTTGAAAAAGCCAAGGACATGTGCAAATATCACCCTAGAATTACAGAGAATGGTTTCAAAAGGTTAAACAATTCACAACGGTATCGGTAAATACAGCTGCTAGATGAGAGAAGAAAATCTAGACCAAAGAAAGGTGTTGATTTTTGTGGTCTCTGGAGCCTCTTAACAATAAAAGATTTGAAATTATTGAGCAATAATAAACCTCAGTTAACCAGCACCTGAAGCCTTTCAGTCATTCCAGGTCCATGCCAACTCTACCAACTTTAAAGAAAGAATTTTTTCCATAGAAAAATTTGAAATAAAAACTGGTTTTCCACTAATCCTAAGATAGTCATCCATTTCAATTAACCAGAAATACAATGCTGGTTAACTGCCCTTCTTACTAACAGCTTCCCTGATGGTCTTCCCTGATGGCTCAAGTTGTAAAGAGTCTGCCTGCCAATGCAGGAGACACAGAAGACTCAAGTTCAATCCCTGGGTCAAGAGATCCCCTGGAGGAGGAAATGGCAACCCACTCCAATATTCTTGTCTGGAGAATGCCATGAACAGAGGAACCCAATGGGCTACCGTCCATGGGATCTCACAGAGTCAGACACAGCTGAGCATCCGTGCACTAACAGCAACTCTGAACTCCTTTAAGATGAGTAACTGTAATAACAAAAGTGTTTTTGATGATGACTGTGTTTCTAGAGGAATCTAGAAGACGGTTTTATCCATTATATGCACAGAACAGAGGCCCCAGTTCATACTAGTGAAATAATACAGAGGATTTCTTGGTTTGCATAATAAGTGTCAGTTGCTCAGTCGTATCCGACTCTTTGCAGCCCCATGGACTGTAGGCTACCAGGTTCCATTGTCCAAGGGATTCTCCAGGTGATAATACTGAAGTGAGTTGCCATTCTCTTCTCTGGGGGATCTTCCAGACCCAGGGACCAAATCTGGGTTAAAAGACGGAAGCAAATATATTGCTTCAAGATGGACTTCATTCAGCAGTGAGATGACGTCACCAGTGGCCCTGGGCTTCCCCGTCCCTCTGCCATATCTTCCCACATCAGGTCTGTCCTCAGGCAGCTCCTGCTGGTTGTGAACAGCTGTAGCAGCTTAGAGCCTCACATGTTCACAGCACACCATCCAGAACAAGAAAGATTCAACCAAAAACTGCCCCAGAAAATGAGATGATCCCCTTCCTGAGGTCAATCTCACATCCTATTATCAAGATTCTGATTGGTCCATGTGCCCATCTCTGAGCCGATCCTGTGCTGGGGAGATTGAATAGCCAGCAGGCTTAAGATAGTTTCAGCCAAGTCTTGGAATTGCAGTTGGACTAGAATGTTGAGGCTGTCTGGAGGAAAGAGAAACAAGAATCACTGCTGGGAAGATAACAAACAAGTGTCTACCACAGCAGCAAATGGGGAAGTTTCAAACTCCCAAAACGTGGGAAGTCCACTGAAGTCAGAAGAGGGGAAGGGGAGCAGAGTTGATGCGAGTCGTCTGCTCTCTCCAGCTTTAAAACTGATTAAATCGAGCAGATAGTATTTGCTATGTTTTACCAAGCACTCATGTTGAGTTAAAAATACCTAGATGCTTGAAGATGGAGTGGTAGAAAAGCCACATAGAAATAGCTCGGAAAAAATTAAGGTAAAAAGTTTTAAAGCACTAATCTTTAAAGCTCCAGAGAAAAAACAAAAATACTTGTTCACTGAGATGTCAGCTCAGGTTTTGGAGGCAGACAGATCTGGGTTTGCCTCAAAACTGCACTACTTACAAGCAGTGTAGTTTATGGCAGGTCACTTTCCCTCCTGGAGTTTCAGTATTTTCACCTGAGTAATTGGGATGTGTGCATGCTCAGTTGTTCAGTCGTGTCCGACTCTTTGCAGCCCCATGGAGGATAGTCCCACCGGCCTCCTCTGTCCATGGGAATTTCCAGGCAAAGATACTGGAGTGGGTTGCCATTTGGATAATAAGGCTCCTAATAATACTTAGTTCATATAGTTTGCAAGAATTACAATAAGATCTTATAGGCAAAATGTCTAAATGCCTGGCACAGAGTAGGAACTCAGTAGTTGCTAGGGCTGGGTCAGGATTCCTTCCACAAGGACCAGCACTGCCTATGAGTTTGTTGGACAAGACTGGATTGTTGCTTCAAAGTCCTGGCTTTTGTTTTCTTGTTCCTTTTCCCGATTCTTGTTTTCTTTATGTAGTCTCAAATAGCAAGTTTCTCGTGTACCAGGACATGTCTGGAATCATATGTATCTAAAATAGATATCTTGATACAAGGAACTGTTTCTGTGATGAAAAGGAGGACGTGAAGGAAAACAGGGCTTCCTTGATGGTTCAAATGGTTAAGTATCTGCCTGCCAATGCAGGAGATCCTGGTTCCATCCCTGGGTTGTGAAGATCCCCTAGAGAAGGGAATGGCAACCCACACCAGTATTCTTGCCTGGAGAATCCCATGGACAGAGGAGTGTGGTAGGCCACAGTCCATGGAGTCACAAAGAGTTGGACATGACTGAGTGACTGAGCGTGAAGGAAAAGAAGGACTTGCAGTGAGCAAAAAAAAAAAAAAAAAAAAGTGATTATTTCCATCCCGAAAATAATCACAGCATTTTCGAGCAGGTAGTTCATCTATCCAGTCCCTCCATCATTCATGTGTTCTCTTTTCTGAGAAAAGTAAATGTCCTTTTTCTTCCTAAGCCTTTATTTAACTATCATCACATGGCAGTTAAGAACAAAGCAGAGCAGCAATTTGCAAAGTACCTTGATATTTCACTGAGAAGTAATATGCGTGGACTAGGTAGCAGGAACAATGAGAGGAAAGGTGAAAATAGACAAAGCTATATATGGTGATGACCACCTTTCTACCACAGTAGGGTTCACAGAGGGCCCCTAGAGCGTGGTGAGTGTATCTGACATATAACCTTGGTTCTCTCCTGCTACCCAGGCTTGTTCTAGGTGAACACTCCCATTGAGTGGCTAATGAGATCTGTCTGTCCCACATTCATTTCCATAGCTCCTTGACGCCTTGCTAAGTGGCAAAGGAGACAACCCTACAATCAGTCAGACTAACCAGAGCTGGATGCTAAGAGTTAGAGGGTGTCCTGTCTTCTCCTTGCCAACCTCCATTATACTCCTTTTTTCTAGGTGGTGAATGTCTACTTCGATGGTGACCATTTTGACCTCAACTATAATTCTAATAGGAATCTTTTCAAGCTAGTTGGAAAGGAAGGTCACTAGATGGGGTTTCTAAATGCCCTGCATTATACTATAATATGGTCAACTCCCTATTCTGGCGACGGGCTGAATTAGGACCTGATGATGCACCTGGCATGCTGCAGCCCATGGGGTCATGAAGAGTCAGACATGACTGAGAGACTGAACTGACTGAGGCACTGAAGTGAGTGGGATGTCTTTCTGGTACATGCACTCAGCACTCAGCTGCTGGATGATTTTTGAATGCTTTACTTTTTCCGTGGGCTTCCCAGTTGGCTCAGTGGTTAAAAAAAAAAAAAAAAAAAGTGATTATTTCCATCCCGAAAATAATCACAGCATTTTCGAGCAGGTAGTTCATCTATCCAGTCCCTCCATCATTCATGTGTTCTCTTTTCTGAGAAAAGTAAATGTCCTTTTTCTTCCTAAGCCTTTATTTAACTATCATCACATGGCAGTTAAGAACAAAGCAGAGCAGCAATTTGCAAAGTACCTTGATATTTCACTGAGAAGTAATATGCGTGGACTAGGTAGCAGGAACAATGAGAGGAAAGGTGAAAATAGACAAAGCTATATATGGTGATGACCACCTTTCTACCACAGTAGGGTTCACAGAGGGCCCCTAGAGCGTGGTGAGTGTATCTGACATATAACCTTGGTTCTCTCCTGCTACCCAGGCTTGTTCTAGGTGAACACTCCCATTGAGTGGCTAATGAGATCTGTCTGTCCCACATTCATTTCCATAGCTCCTTGACGCCTTGCTAAGTGGCAAAGGAGACAACCCTACAATCAGTCAGACTAACCAGAGCTGGATGCTAAGAGTTAGAGGGTGTCCTGTCTTCTCCTTGCCAACCTCCATTATACTCCTTTTTTCTAGGTGGTGAATGTCTACTTCGATGGTGACCATTTTGACCTCAACTATAATTCTAATAGGAATCTTTTCAAGCTAGTTGGAAAGGAAGGTCACTAGATGGGGTTTCTAAATGCCCTGCATTATACTATAATATGGTCAACTCCCTATTCTGGCGACGGGCTGAATTAGGACCTGATGATGCACCTGGCATGCTGCAGCCCATGGGGTCATGAAGAGTCAGACATGACTGAGAGACTGAACTGACTGAGGCACTGAAGTGAGTGGGATGTCTTTCTGGTACATGCACTCAGCACTCAGCTGCTGGATGATTTTTGAATGCTTTACTTTTTCCGTGGGCTTCCCAGTTGGCTCAGTGGTAAAGAACCTGGCTGCCAATGCAGGAGATACAGGTTTGATCTCTGGGTTGGGAAGATCCCTTGGAGAGGAAATGCCAGTCCACTCCAATAAATAAGTACAAGTTGGAAGAAAAATATCATTTTTGAAAATAGAAAGGTCTATGCAATTCAACTAGTATTTGAAAATTTTAGAACATGCAAAATCAAGAATAGACAGGAGAAGGAAGCAGGAGGTGGAGAAGAAGCAATAGTGCATGAAGAGGGAGGCATGGAACACAGGAAAGCCTGGCACAGCAAACAGAGCAGTTAGAAGAGGTTTTTTTACATAGTAAAGAACACGTTCCATCCAAAAGACAAGAGAGTCTGGAAACAATAGATGACAGCAAAACTGGTAGAAAGAAACTCAGGAGGAAATCAACACATTTAGCCATAATCGCTAGTGGTAAGGAGAACTTAACTGCTTTGCCAGCAGTTCATTAACCAAGATTCAGTGGAAGTGGCTTCTCCCAAAGTCTAGCAGTTAGAGGAATATCAAACCACTGGTCCTGAGAGAGAAAGTGAAGTGTTAGTCTCTCAGTCGTGTCTGACTCTGAGAGCCCATGGACTGTAGCACACCAGGCTCCTCTGTCCATGACCTTCTCCAGGCAAGAATACTGGAGTGGGTTGCCATTCCCTTCTCCAGGGCTATCCAGAAACCATCGCAATATTGCAAGTGAAGAAGTTCATACAGCATAATATAATGCAATTTATTCTTAAATGCATTGGAAACAATTTCAAAAGGTTCACAGAAGTGTTTGGAATGATATACATCAATCTGTTAACTTCGGAGGCAAAAAGTGGGACAGCCAAGGACAAGAGAAGGCTGTAATGAAGAGGGGACTTACTCCTCACACATTATATTTTCTGTGATTGTTTTATTCTATTACTTGTGTAAAACAGAATGAACAGATATATTTAAATGTCATATGCACACCCAAAGAACTAACAAAATAAAAAATGTGTATGCCAAAGCCTTTGACTGTGTGGATCACAATAAACTGTGGAAAATTCTGAAAGAGATGGAAATACCAGACCACCTAACCTGCCTCTTGAGAAATCTGTATGCAGGTCAGGAAGCAACAGTTAGAACTGAACATGGAACAACAGACTGGTTCCAAATAGGAAAAGGAGTAC
>SJYT01050507.1:50802-93117 GCA_006410635.1 Cephalophus harveyi | reverse complement strand
AAAAAAAAAAAAAAAAAAAAACCACAGTGGTTTGTTTTTATCAGAAGCATTCTTTGCCTCTAGAAGAGTTTTGGGGACATAAGGCCACAGTATTTTTAAGAAGAGTTTAGGAAAATGACAATCCACTAAAAGTAAGGAAGAGAAGATCAGTGAACAGCACACAGAATTGCAGAAACCAACACAGGGTTTCTGCTTCTACTTCAGTGTGTAACTGTAAAAGGTCTTTTCCTGTAAATGAAAAGAAATATATGACATTTGCTTAACCAGGAGTGGCTTAAACTGGGAAAGATAAGTTTAAAGAAGATTTTATTTAATCTCATTATAATGAAGTGAAGAAAAGAAAGATTAAGATTAGGGATCAATTTTAATCTCTGATTATTAAGGATATAGTTGTGTTCATAGTATTTTGATATACAGTAAAAGTAAAATTTAGCTAAATTTGTATTGCTCATCAACTGATTATTATTGGTTTGGATTTCCCAGATTTTATTTCATGAGCTCATTTTTCCTTTGCTTTTCATAGACCCTAAAATAGCTAAGTAGCCTTACATGCAGTCATGTACAGATGTGAGAATTGGACCATAAGGAAGGTTGAGCATGAAAGAATTGATGTTTTTGAACTATGGTGCTGGAGAAGACTCTTGAGAGTCCCCTGGACAGCAAGGAGACCAAACCAGGCAATCCTAAAGGAAATCAATCCCAAATATTCTTTGGAAGAACTGTTGCTGAAGCTGAAGCTCCAATCCTTTGACCACCTGATGCAAAGAGTCAACTCATCGGAAAAGACACTGATGCTAGGAAAAATTGAGGGCAGGAGCAGAAGGGGGTGACAGAAGATGAGACAGCTGGATGGCATCACTGATTTAATGGACATGAGTTTGAGCAAACTCAGGGAGATGGTGAAGGACAAGGAAGCTTGATAAGCTGCAGTCCATGGGGTCTCAAAGAGTGGGACATGACTGAGCAACTGAACAATAACAGTAAATGATCCCTTATTAAATAGAACACATGATTATTTTCTAAAGTTCCTACAATGAGTATATATTATCTATTAGTAAGAAAAATAGGCTCACAATTAGGCATAATTTAGATATAATACACTGTGCAGCAAAAATTCATTGTCTTTTCACTTTCCCTCCCAACATAAACACTGAAAACTTCCCTTAAACTTGCTACAAAATTTTATTTCTGTATTTCCCTCTGTATTATTCCCTCTTCTCACTAATGATCTCTATACACACATATATATACACATATATTATAATACAAGCTTTAAATAAGCTTTTAGAGAAGAATGGTCATTTATTTTAACTTATCCCTTGGAATATCTTCTCAAAAAATAAGTACTAAATTTTTTGCGTCTACAAATTAAATCACTAAGCATGGAGGGGAAACACTAAGCCCTTTGGAATTAATGTCCCCAGATGAAGAGTTTCTCAAACAAGCCACCTTCTGATAGTAAAAATACCACCTAACCTTCATCAGAAACACTCACAAACTTTATCATCTTCATCCCAGGATTTCCACTATACCCATATAATTGGTTAGTTCATCCACCCGAATCTACCTTAGTGTCCCTTCCTGCCCATCAATCACCACGGCCACTGTCTCATTCTAAGCCCTCCAGCCTCGATTCTAGATCATCCGATTGTCTAAGAGTTGACCTTCCTAACTCTAGGCTATGTCTATGCAGGTCCAACCTCCTTGCTACAGTCAGCCTACTCTTTGAAAAACATCACTTTAACCAAGTCATTCCTCAGATTTATAGCCTTAGAGTATTTCTCCCAAATAAAATTAACATCATACAAAACCACTGTGTGTTTCATGAGCTCCTTTTTTTGTCTTGCCATTGCCCAATCTAATTTCTAAATTCCCAATACATGCCCATCTTTCTGGTCCATCTATATTCTATCCATACATAAATACACAGTGTTCACTTACACTTCTGGGCTTTCTGTTAGGTGATGTGTTTCACAGGTTATACCTTTCTTTCTCCCTAGCTATTTCCCAGATTGTACCCAGTTATCCAGTCTCAGCTTGTCACAATTTCTTTTCAACATCCGCCGTTCATCTCTTCCTTCTTCAAATGCTCTTAGTGCCTCGGGTAGAGACCACAACACTGAGTGTGCGTGATTCTTCATATTGTCTGGGTTTTGTCTCATGTTTGCTGCCCATGCTTCTCCCCGTATTACACAACACACCCTTGCAGCCTACCTTACACCTAGTAGTTTGTACCTCCCTCCTCCTAGTCCCTATGTTGCCCCTCCCCCCATCACTTACACATCCACTAGATTTTATTCTCAGTATCTGTGAGGCTTGCTTGCTATTGGCTTTTGAGGATAGGGAAACTGCAGAGCAAGCCCCCACCAGAAAGAGAACCAAGGTGGCTTCTTCGCCCGTCAACAGCTTCTTTTGTCTCCTTCGCCAATGAAGCTGTCAAGGTCAGAGCTCAGAAATCTTTCCCATTTAAAAAAAAAATTAATGCATCATGTTTTTGCCAAACCAGCATCTGTTTCCATGGAAACCCACAAAACTCTGAAGTTAGTAGCAGAAAGCCCTGGGTCTGGATCCACTTGGCCTTCAGTGTCACCTGGTGTCATCACAGGGTCTGGACACGTCTGGACCACGGGGCCCTGGTTGTCATTGGTGAGAAATGATCTTGCCTTTCATACTTGGACCTGGAAGGACCCCCATCACATTTGCATAGGTTGACTGACAGCATGTGTCATTCTAACATAGAAGGTGCGGTGAAGAGGGCGCTGGGCAGGGAGGACAGCCCGTGGGAAGGGTATGCAGCCAGGGCCACACCCCACCCGGAAGGTGGGGTGGTGGGTGTTCTTCTCCCACTGCAGCTCTAGGGGCAGTAAAGTGGGGTGCCAAGAGGGGGCTCCGATCCGAACTTCTGCAAATCGCTCTGTGTGAGGGCCTGCATTCCTCAGGGGACGAGCAAGCTCAGCCTTACCTCCACCCCAGTGAGTGGGCTATGGCGTCTGAAAGATGTGGCAGGAATACAGGGTTTGTGCCAGGAAGGACACAGAGGCCTCAGGACAGGCGAGACTGTGAAGCAAAACAGTGAGGGAAGGAAGGAAGAGTAGCCAAGGAGAGGGACTGTCACCCAGAATCATCACCTTGCTACACAGCTGCATGACCTTGAGCCAGGGGCCAGCATCTCCTGCCTCCGAATCTTACAATAAAGGAGAATAAGAGCCAAGCGTGCTTCTGGGCGCTGTACCAGCTCTACACCTGGCAAGTCTCATGGATTGGCAGAGGCACCTGCCTTCCTGGAGTGGAGGTGGGGCCAACCCCCAAATGCCCTGCGGCTCCAAGATCGGTGCATCTGTACACGAAGCTGGTTCTTCACTTTGCACACATCACACAAAGCAGTCTAAATAGTCAGATGCGCTGACATTGTTAAAGAAAGCAAGACAGAGATGAAGAATGAAAATGCTGTTTCTTTGCAGGGACTGTTATGGTAAGTAGCAGAGAAAGGATAATCCGTGCTGGAAGGTGCAGCCCAGGGGCAGCGGGATGTGAAGGACACGGGGCTCCCAGCTTCACGGGGCCACTTGGTCACCTGTGACTCCAGTCAGTCCCTGGGCCCTCCCGGCCACAGCTTCCCTCCTGGGATTTTTTCACACTTTTAGATTCTGTCCATGGAATAATTTTATTAGGAGTAAAAAAAATTTGAGGCATGGTTTCTACTAAATGCACATCACTTCCACACTATGTCAAAAAAATCCTGAGTCACAGCATTAACATCAGAGGCGTCTCTGAGCTCGATTCTTCTCCTGGTTCTGCTGTGCTCAGTGTGGTTTCTTAGTCCCCCTTCATCCCCTTGTCTTGGTCTTATCACTGCTCCTCTTCCCTCCTGGAAGCTTTTGTCTGGGAGAGTCTATCTGCATCCACAGGTGAAGCCTCAAGTGTGCAGAGCTGTGTCCTCAGACTACCTCTGTCTCCACCCTTCTCATAACTTTCCCATAATTCCAGGTCCCCAGGGCACTGCTCCCATGCACCTCTGCCCTGCAGGTATCATGGGCTCTCACCCTCCCTCGACTCCAGCCTCTTGCCCCCTTTCTTCCCACCACATCCTCCTCCACAATCTTGCCATTTGTCTTCTGGGTCTGCCAGTTCTGGGTATACCAGTTCTTCCTGCCCTAGTCCATGTTCCATGTTACTACCAGGATGACTTTTCAGAAGCAAGATTTGATAACTGCTACACCTCTAGTTAAAATCTGCCAATGGCTAGCCATCGCCTAAAATAAAATCCAACTGCACGCTTGACATACAAGGAATTTCTCACCTATATCAACTCACCATCATCCCTGGCCTCATTCTTGATGATGCTCTTTTCAGAGTCTCGGCTTCAAGGAGTTCTCTTTACTCCAGAACTACCCAGTCTTCACCTCCATTCAAGGCACCTTTATATTAATCGCAGAGCTTCCTAGGTGGCCTAGCATTAAAGAATCCGCCTGCCAATGCAGGAGATACTGGAGATACAGGTTCAATCCCTGGGTCAGGAAGATTCCCTGGAGGAGGAAATGGCAACCCACTCCAGTATTCTTGCCTAGAAAGTCCTATGGACAGAGGAGCCTGGTGGGCTACAGTCTATGGTGTCATAAAGAGTTGGACATAACTGAATGAACTGAGCACGCACATACTAATCACACTGTATTAATTACACATCAATTGCCACCTTCAAATTCTCACCCTCTCATTGACAGAGGGCATCGTGCTGCTCACATTTGTTCCTCCAAGGCCTGTAATAGTACCCACTGCATAGTAATTTCTCCATGAATGTTAATTATATGAGAGGGGGAAATCGGTTATTTGTTTCTGAGCCTTGGAATCTTGGAAAAGGATTTTGAACAGAAAAGGTAATATCTATTTCATCACCATTTCAGTAAACTCTAGCTTATGTTTCCATTAAGACACCAACACAAGTAATAACACTTTATTATTCCTATACAAGGCAGCTAGGAATTTGACCGTATATAGCCTAGAAATATTTAAGCTCCCAGTGTCCCTGCCAGACTTAGTCCCATACTTTCCCTGATTACATAAAATTAGTAAACTTCTCCCAGGGCACCAGGCACTTCCAGAACATAATCGCTGTGATGCTCTAAAAACGGTGTCTGGTTTTCCAGTCTGCTAAGATATTATTTAGAACTTTTGTATTTCTAAGTGTTTCTCAGCCTCTGAGAAACAGCACCACTTCCAAAAGACAGCTACTGACATTTCTCAGGATTCACTTGTGAGCTGGGACAACCCGGTCTATTATGTACAATCAACCAAGAACAGCTTGGTCTTTAAAATTTCCCTCACTTGCTGAGTTTGCTCTGTTCACGTTGACCCCAAGGTTTATTTTAATTTAGATTGTGCAGGAAACATGTGTTGACCCACTGGGCATTCCATCAGGCTCAACTCACCAGGTGACTTCCTTTAGATTTGAACTGTCTGGAGTAGACTGATGAATTGAACTACGCTTATTAAATGGGAATAACAGTGAGCATGTGAAATCGAATCAAAGGTGCTTCTGAAGGAAGACAGAAACACAAATCCTACAGATGAACATTTCAGCACAACATGGGTAGTCATTTAATTCAAAGACTCTGGTTTGCCAGAGAAAGTCAGCACGCAGAACATGCAGCTCATCAATCTTAATGTGACTCTAACAGCCACACCAATCCTGAGCGGTGCCACGTGCAGACAGAGAAGACAAGCACAATTACACAGCAGTTCTCAAAAGACCTGCAGACATCTCCAATCAGATAAAGAAGGAAAAGGATGCCGAAAATCAAGCTGAAAGAGCTGAGCGAAAAATTAGGTTTGGAAAGTGCATTTTTTTTTTTTTTTTAAAGTGAAAAGGGCCCATCCTATTATAAATCCTAATGAGTTCAACTACTTTAGAAAATTGTCCAGCAGTAACCAGATGGTGAGAAAGAAATGGCAACCCACTCCAGTATTCTTGCCTGGAGAATGCCATGGACAGAGAAGACTGGCAGACTACAGTCCATGGGGTCGCAAAGAGTCAGACACGACTGAGTGACTAACACTGACTAACCAGGTGGGAAGACAGCTTGGCAGGAGTGGGCATGACATGGGGGACTGGTTGGCACTGTGGTGCTAAGGGGAGGAGAACATGTAGCCCAAAGCGCAGTGGGGCACCCAGGTGGGCACAGAGGTCCCAGAGTCATGTGTTCAGAGACTCAGCAGGTGAACCCCCAATCAGGCAAGTGTGGAGGGTTAAGAGGAGTGTGTGCAGGGGTGGTGGGCAGGGGGAGATTGCTGCAGTTGGAGGTCAGCGCAGCAGCGGGTGCAGAGGAGTTCTTCCTTCCTATCTGGGTACCAGTGATGCTGCGGGTGAGGGGCCAGCCCCACTTCAGGAGAAGTAGCCAGAGCGGGCAGGGCTAGGAGGATCCTGGGAAGAGACAGGGAATTCGTGAATCGAGACGCACTCAGGAGTGCTAATAGTCCCTTGGCTATCCAAGCATGTATGGGGATTTCAATCAAATAGCACCTTCTGATTGATGACCCCCAAAACTGTGTCCTCAGCCCTGCCTGCCTCCTTGGGATTCAGACTCACACACCCACCGCCACCTTGACAGTCCCGCTGTGCATGCCTCATCCTCCTCTCGACCGTGACATACCGAACAGAACGCTCACTTCTCCACCCACCCGACCTGCCGTGACCCCAGTCTCCCCGACTCAGTAAACAGCGTTCCCCTCTCCCCCAGCTGCTGAGAGGGGACTCATTCAAGCACCACTCTGAAACTAGTTGTTTTATTCTACAGGTTCGTGTCTGGTGCCCACCTCCCCACCCCCGACCCAGAATGCAGGCTCCAGGAGCACCAGGGTTTGTGCACCGTCATCCCCCCTACCCCTCCTCGTACCTAGAGAGACTCGATAGCTTGGTGAACACAAATGGGAGATGTGCAGTTCAGGAGCACACAGTCACGCCAGCTTCACTGAGAGCCGCCCACCTCCATCTACAGCAGCAGCTCAAACTCGAGGGTGGAGAATGAACTGGAGGTTAAAACACGGGTCTCCAGGTCCACCAGAGTTTCTGACCCGTCGGCCCAGGATGGCAGAGCCAGCAAGCCCCCAGGTGAGGCTGACAAGCCCCCAGGTGAGGCCTGGGGTCAGGATGAACATCACGGCTTCAGCCAAAACCAGCACAGAGGTACTGAGAGCTCGCCCACAGGCCCCCGGGGATTCCCCCCACCTGACAGTCCTCTGGCCAGGCAGCCCGGGTGGGACCCACAGGAACCTGGAGGAAAGAAGAGGGGCTACAGCAAGATAGGGTGACCCACCAGTGGTGGCTGATCTGTGAGGCAGAAAGAGTGGACCTGAGTGTGTCAAAGGAACTCCACTGAAGAACGGAGCCGGGGCTCGGCTGAAAGGAGCATTGCAATCGAGTTCAGAGGTCTGGTTGGTAAGGAAAGGGGAGGCTTGGAGAATCTGTAAGTCTTAGATCTGGTTTTGAAAGATCATCTCAAGGAACAACATGGGCCACAGAAGATAAGGAGAAGAAGGCAAATGCAAGCTTTCAGAGCAATCTCTGCACAGGAAATAGTTGAATGTAGGACCTCTATTTAGGAAGTTTGGTTTTTACTCATCGAATTTGTTTAAAGTTGTGTGAGCATGCACTACATTTTAATCTGATGAAACAAAGGAAGGAGAGTGACTCAAGTCTGGTTTCCTTTCAGCTGGAAAATGTCATTATGATCGCAGTGGTGTCTGGAGGCCAGGGGACAGTCACAGAGACACTCACAGTTCCTCTGAAATGGCCTCGTCTCAAAAGACTGACTTCGTTTATTTAAGGCTTTCAACACAACCATGTGTTTATGAAACAGGCAGCAGGTAACAGGAGACGCAAACTCCCAGGGCTCAGGATTTTCACTCTTTGCAAAATGTAGAAAATTCATTGTGGGGTGAAATTAAAGTCATAATAGCACATGTCATCCGAACTCCAGAAAGGCCTGAATTATGCAAAAAGACAAAGAAAAAGGGGAGGGGTGGTAGAAAGAATGACTGTGTGTTTTCTTAAAACCAGACACTTTGTTATAAATAAGACCATGAATAGGCTTCTGTAATTTTTAACTGGGGCTTCCCCTGTGGCTCAGCAGTAAAGTATCTGCCTACATTGCAGGAGATGCAGGTTTGATCCCTGGTTCAGGATGATCCCCTGGAGGAGGAAATGGCAACCCACTCCAGTATTCCAGCAGTCCTGCAAGTCATTTCCGTTTCAATAGCATCGTTGAAGACTTCACACTCTGCTAGCCTTTGGTTTCATTCCGGGTGAGCCCAGGGCCAGTGCTAGAGGGAAGCCCAGCTCTCAGGCTGAGCAGAGACCCAGGTGGGTGGACACTGGTGCTCAGCATGGCATGGAGAGAGTTGTCCAGCTGGCAGTACCATTGGGCATTTTCATAGGATCATGTACTCACACAACAGTTTGTAAAGCATGTGAACAAACATAATGCCCAATTACTTTTCAAGATGGCACAGCACTTAACAAGTACAAGGTTATTTGCCGACCTTTCTTAGGAAAAGGATGGGAGCCTTGACCTTTTTGAAGTATTGACAAAAGTTTATTTCACAATTACTTATATAGAGTGAATAGTATATCTATGATATAAATTATATAGGTGTGTGTTGTGTACAGGTTCATATAAACTGAGTTCTAAAATTTTAAACGTAATTATAAAAAAAAAAAATCAGGTTTCCCCTGTGGGGAGCCTTGACTTCTATATCCTCAGATACAGCACACAGTAGGTACCCAACAAATATTTGATGAACAGATAATGGAATTTTTCTGACAGTGTCTCAGATTCATCTTATTGTTCAAAAACTTCCCTGGCGGTCAAGTGGTTAGGACTGGGTGCTTTCACTACCAAGGGCCTGGGTTTGATCCCTGGTCACGGACCTAAGATCCCGCAAGCCAAATAGAGTGGTCAAAAATCTATATATATCATTGTTCAGGCGGGTCAGTGCCCAGGGCTCCTACAGGCATTGGGGTTCACTGTATCAACTAACCTATCTTCCATATTTATAAATGTTTTATTAAAAGGTCCAGCTTTATATGGAAACTTATTCTGCAACTAGGCAGAAACTAAAGTATAGCTTTTTATAAAAAGATATTCTGTTCTAGCTTGACACTAATCAAAAAAGCTTTTAAAATGCACATTTTCATTATCCTAAAGTTTCTTTTTAGTGAAGTCTCATTTATGTGTTCACGGATTCAACCTCTTCCTGAGACTGTCTTTGTCACTAAAACCAATTTTCCTTTTCTTTCTCTACAGACAGGTTTGTATACTTAAAAACTTAAAGAGGCATCATCATTAAACCAGGTTTATTTTGAATCTATGACAGCTGACCAATCTACCCTCTCTCCAACATCACAGTAACTACAGATCATATATTATGTTTTCTAACTATATTTCAAAGGCATATATATAAATGGGAAAAACCACATATATATTTGCCTTTGTCAATTCACTGCCATTCATTGTTATGCATTGGAAACCTAGGTTTTCATGCAAATTAAAACAGAAATTCCAAAGATGAGCTTTTCTGTTCCCAACTCAGATAAACAGAAAGGATGGTATTCTACACTAAAGGCAAACTCTGAAGTCCTTTCTAATAAGCCAGACACTGTATAACAAAAAGCCTAACCCTTAGAGGCTCAAACTGAAATGATGAAAGAGCACAGACAAAGCACTATGCAAATGCAAATCCCAGGGAAATGGAATGCTCCTGACCTCTACCCTGGAGTGCTTTTCTTGCTGGTCAACACACTGCCTTCCGGTCCTGACCATTGCCTGGAGAGGGTTCTGCCCTGACTGTGAGTCCAAGCTGAACTCCCCCTTATTTAAAACTCTGTTCTTCGGAAGAAGGTGAAGGTGAAGGTGAAGTCGCTCAGTCGTGTCCGACTCTGCGACCCCGTGGACTGTAACCTACTAGGCTTCTCTGTCCATGGGATTCTCCAGGCAAGAATACTGGAGTGGATTGCCATTTCCTTCTCCAGGGGATCTTCCTGACCCAGGGATCAAATCCGGGTCTCCCGCGTTGGGGGCAGACACTTTAACCTCTGAGCCACCAGGGAAGCCCTTCTTTGGAAGAAAAGCTATGACGAAACTAGACAGTGTGTTAAAAAGCAGAGGCATCGCTTTGACAACAAAGGTCTGTATAATCAAAACTATGGTTTCTCCAGAGGTCATATACAGATATGAGAGCTGGACCATAAAGAAGGTCGAGCACCGAAGAATTGATATTTTCAAACTATGGTGTTTGGAGAAGACTCTTGAGAGGATGAGATGGTTGGACAGCATCACCAATTCAATGGACATGAATTTGAACAAACTCCAAGAGATGGTGAAGGACAGGGAAGCCTGGTGGGCTGTAGTCCATGGGGTCATAAAGAGTTGGACGTAACTTTGTGACTGAACAACAACAAATTTCAACTCATTATTTGGAATAACCTGAAATTTAAACTTTGGGAGTGGGGAGAAATATGTCTTCTTCCAAGTAGCAGTAGCGTTTACACTTAGGAAAACAAAAGCTTCATGCACCTGATGAAAACTGATTTTCCAGGAGTCTTTGATTTCCCCGGGCCAAGGGAGGATCCAGTCCACTTTCATTTGCAAGCTCTTGCTCCCCATTCAGCTCAGAGGCTTGAGCTATGGTGTGAGAGCTCGGTGTCTGGTTTCCTTTCCAGATCCGAGAGGAGCTCTGGTCCCCCGCTAGACAATGAAGACTTAAGAATAAAACTGACCAGCTAGCATCCGTGTCCATGAGTTTCATTATTGGCAGGAGCCAGCAATGTGTGTGAACAGGAAAATATCTCAACCTGAGAGCAGGAAAGAACTCTCATCTGCCACTCGACAGCTCTCCTGGGAGATAGGGCGGCGAGCACACAGCTGGGAGGGTCATGCCCTTGAAGGGGCTGGCTTTTGACATCTCAGCTCGAGCTGGGGCCAGAAGCGTCCATTGTTTCTCATCTGCTGTTATGTTTCCAATCTGAAAAAGGCCAGAAAAGTTTCATCATCTGCTACAGCAAAGGAAGGACCAAATTGCCTGCCCTCTCCTTCCAGGTCTGCACAATGGCACAGCCTCAGCCCTGAGTATTCACACCACCTCCTAGAGACATAGTCAGACAGGAGCCCCTGCAGACTAGCGCTGCTCTGCCTTCTGGTGTGAATTTCTTTCCTTAGCTGTCACATTGTCTGTTGGGATAGAACATCCACGAGAGCAGGGCCTTTATCTCCTAATCTCCAGTGTGTGGACTGTGTGTCTGTGCTAAGCTGCTTCAGTCGTGTCCAACTCTTTGCGATCACATGGACGGTAGCCTGCCAGTCTCTTCTGACCATGAGATTTCCCAGGCAAGAATACTGGAGTAGGAAGCCATTCCCTCCTCCATGGATCTTCTCGACCCAGGGATTGAACCCATGTCTCTTATGTCTCCTGCATTGGAAGGCGGGTTCTTTACCACTAATGCCACCTGGGAAGTCTAGCATGTAGATCAGTACCTCGAAAATGTTCAGCAATATATTTTGAGTAAATCAATTTATAGATGAATGAATTTGCTCATCAGCCTTTAGCACTCTAGCTCCACGCTGCAATTGCCTGTTTCTAACACCTTCTACATTCTTGGTTTTACTCCATGAAGCTGTCATTCCACAACAAATTAAACAGCTGCGTCACAATCCACAGCTTTGTTAGACAATCAACATCCACCACCCTGTTTCAACACGCAGCCGAGCTCTGAAACTGTCGTTGCCAAAAGATGTTGACAATTCCATGGAGAGGGAAAACAGAAACAAACAGATACTTGTTATGTACAACATGCAAGATTTTTGTGTGTGATGAAGCACTACACACTATGATTATGGTGGCTCAGTGGTAAAGAATCCACCTGCCAATGCAGGAGTCGCAGGTTCAGTCCTTCAGTTGGGAAGATCCCCTGGAGAAGGACATGACAACCCACTCCAGTATTCTTGCCTGGAAACTCCGACAGACATAGGAGCCTGGCGGGCTACAGTTCATGGAGTTGCAAAGAATCAGACACAACTTAGTGAATGAACAGCAGCACATATTGTAAGCTGACCACTGAGGAGCCTGGCTCATCTTGATGAGGCCATAAGAGGTGGACTATTACCCTAAACCCCCAGCACCCATGGGTGATCAAGACAGGAACACATACTCTGAGTTGGGCAGATTTTTTCAGGACTTTGGAGCCACTATTTTAATCCTGCCTATACCCAGGAGAACTTCTCATGAATGACAAAGGATTCTCTATCACAGGATTTTAAAATAACGTCCTCATGTCACATTCCGAGACAGATCTCAGAAATTAAAGCATCAGGTAGTTTTAGGAGAAGCAACAGTTCCACAAAGCTCATCGTTCTTTTGTTCCTCTGTTTAGCAGCCCTTTGCTCTAGATGTTTCTTGGTAAGTTACTGAGCAGATCCCCAAGTCCTTACACGAGCAGGTGTGCCCCTCAGGAGGACCTGTCTGTGCACCAGGAACTGCTCTGGAAGGGATTGGATACATATAGTGTGTCCCCAGTTCTGTAAAAACTTGAATTTTAATGAATGTGATCCTGATGTCCTTACCTGTCAGACCCCAGATACTGGAAGAGGCAGAGCGTGGCTGGGAGAAACATTCTCCCCCAGATATGTAAATTGCTCAGTATCAATCACATCACATAAATACAGCACAGCGGCCCTGCACTCACGCAGCATGCATGCATGCCAAGCATCAATTGTGTCTGACTCTTTGCAACCCTATGAACTTTAGCCCACCAGGCTCCTCTGTCCATGGAATTCTCCAGGCAAGAATGCTGGAGCGGGTTGTCATGCCCTCCTCCGGGTGATCCTCCCAACTCAGGAATTGAACCTGTGTCTCTTACATCTCCTGCATTGGTAGGTGGGTTCTTTACCACTAGCACCAACTGCTCCCTCATAAATTCACCGATGCCTGACAGTATCACTAGGGTCTATCAACAGTTCTTCATCCAGGAACCTAGACTTACATAAGCATATAAGTGTGGATGGTGTACTTCAAGTATTAATTAAAACATAAAAAGATGGGGACAACCTGAACATCACTTGTCAAGGAAATGGCTAAATAAATGATGGTGTGCCCACATGATGCCATATCACTCAGCCATGAATATCCACAGTGTTGAGATTTTATTTTAATCATACTGAATATCTTCTGGGAGAAAATTCTGGTGTAGGTACCTGTGTCTGGAGAGACACAGAACAGTTCATTGTAATTTGCTCCAAGAAGTGAAAGGTTGGAGATGGAATTAAAACAGAGAATTTTCTCCATTTTAATTGCACCTATATTGTCTGGGTTTTTCACATAGGCACATCATTTATCATCAAATAAAAATGTAAAAATATGTAGGTGGTAAGCATTAAAAATCCCCAAGTATAGATAGATAGGAAGGTAGGTAGGTAGATAGATAGAGATTACTTTGTATTCATTCCTAAGATAAACCTACTGAAAGCTGGCAGTTCAGGATTTGACCATCATGACAAGAACACAAAGAAAATTGTTCTCTTAGGATTAAAAGGAAAAAGTAACTGCTTCCAATTCATCTGGGGTAAAATGACTTAATAGACTCCACTATGACTCCTTCAATGTCAAATTGACCCATAATTTCTCTCCCTTCACTTCTGGGCCCATTTTTTAAAGACATACAAGTCATATGCTATCAGCCGTTTATCAGCGGAGAAATTTTGCCAACCCTGGATTTCAAGAAATCCTTCAAAGTTTCAACATCAACTAATTTCACCCTCAGAGCCAGAGGCTGTGAGACCTGAGATTTCCAGACATACTGACAAAGACCAAAGGAGATAAATAGTTTATAGTCACAAAACTCTGCCCTTTGTTCAAAACTGAGTCTGAGCTGGGAAACTTAAAATTTGGATGAAACTTAAAACTTTCATCACAGCAGCAGAACTTTGTTCTTGCGTGTCTGGTCTTCCCCTCAAAGACTCAGTTTCCACACACCCTCTACAGACCAGGAAGACAGCTTTTGGTTTCACCTAGTCTCTTCTCTTTTTAGAAATAAAAGGAGGACAAGAATCTTAACAAAGCTCTAGATAATACATAGTGAAAGGCACCTGCAAAATTCCCAGCACATACAAATAAGCACTGTTGTCACTTAATATATACGTTGTGGTATATATTTCCTATGTGCATAGATACTCATGAAAGTGAAACTGTTAGTCGCTCAGTTGTGTCCAACACTTTGTGACCCCGTGGATTGTAGCCCGTCAGGCTCCTCTGTCCATGGGCTTTCCCGGGCAAGGATATGGAATGAGTTACCATTGCCTTCTCCAGGGGATCTTCCCGATTAAAAGACTTTAAAATTAATACGCTATTCGCTAGCCTGTTCTCTTTTAAACAAAGCTGTGTCCCAGATATCTTTCATCTTTATTAGTCTATAAATATAATTTACACCATCACATTTAGTCACCACACAGCATTTCCTCATATAGATCAATTATAATTTATTTAACCAATCCTCTACTGATTAACATTTAAGATATTTCCTCATTGTCTCTGTGACCTGTTGATTCTAAAATCCCATCAAACACTGCCACCCTCTGTGTAGTTTCAGATTAGAGTAAAGCGTGTCACCACCATCTCCTCTGAATCCTTTGGACCATGGTGAATTTGCTGGAAAGAGAATTAAAAAGTGACCAAACTGACGGGATTTTGGAAATTCCAAATTATTATTAAAAGATTTGAATGAAAAAATCTGAGGCTCACCAAATTAGAGCACAATTGTAAATGCAATAAATTTTACATATGCATTGTTATAACACCACTATATTCTAGAGAACAATTTATAAAAAAGACGAAACTTGGCTATCACTGCAGATCCTGGGATGTAACCATCTATGTCATTTTGCTTCTTTCCCTCTCTAAAATGATATTTCAGGTCTCTGCCTATGTGAAAGTGCTGATATTTCTTGAAGAATAACTGACATCACCTCATTACTCCTTGTCATTCTCAAGCGAAAATGTTTCAAACAGATCCACAAGTGTTGTCAAACTTCATGTCTGTTCCATAGTGTTGGTGAGCACCATGCACACTACTGAAATATCACCTGCTACCAATTCAATTAAAACCATAAGCAACTTAGAGTCATTTAATATTTTCTTTAGCTTAAACCTCCTTTTGGAGGTTGGATGTTACATTGGTTTCTTGAGCATGCCAGTTATGGCGGGCTAGGTGGTTTAAACAGCAGCTATTCATTTCTCCACAGTTCTGAAGGCTGGAAGTCAGAGGTCCAGAGTGGGTAGGCTTGGTTTCATCAAAGGCCACTCTCTTTGGCTTGAAGACATCCACCTTCTCCCTGTGTCCCCACGCGGTTGTCCCTCTGCATGTATCTCTGGTCCTAATTGCTCTTTTTGTAGGGACATCGGTCCTATTGGATTAAGGCTCACCCTAATGATCTCATTTTAACTTAACTACTTCTGTTAAAAAAAAAGTGAAAGTCACTCAGTTGTGTCCAACTCTTTGCAACCCCATGGACTGTAGCCCTCCAGGCTCCTCTGTCTATGGGATTTTCCAGGCAAAAGTACTGGAGTGGGTAGCCATTCCCTTCTTCTCAAAACAGGGATCGAAACTAGGTCTCCTACATTGCAGGCAGATTCTTTACCTTATGAGCCACCAGGGAAGCTTCTCCTATCTTCAAATACAGCTTCATTCTGAGGTCCTTGGGGGTTAGCACTTCAACATGGAAGATGTATGTATACATGGATGGATGGACAGATGAATGGGTGGATGGATGGATGAAGAGAAAGACAGAAGGCTTCAAGAGGTCTCAGAGATGTGAGATAAAAGATAAAAATATGAAAAAAGGATCCCAAATAATAGAATTCTGATCTGAAATTTGGTACTAGGAGACATGATTGTGCTTTGCTTTATGTTTGCTTAAATATATAAGTGGAGTGTCTTTAAAAGGATTTACTTTATCAAAGACACAGAAAGAAGAAAAGGAGTCAAATTATGAAGGAACATAGATTAACACAGCTGCTAGGAAACATTTCTACTTATGAAACACATTAAAGGTGATGCAAGATAATTAGCAGTGTTAACAGTGCTAAAGGTGATTTCTATGGTAACTCAGCACATCAATTCTGTGCACATTATTAATTCAGCAGATAATTTTTCCAGCTGCAGACTCATAGCTTGTAAAAATTAAAATACCCCTTAAGCAACTCAATTACTTCTGCTGTGTAACCGCTGGGTCTCCTAAAGAACTGATGTCCAGTTCAGTTCAGTTCAGTTCAGTCGCTCAGTCGTGTCCGACTCTTTGCGACCCCATGAATCGCAGCACGCCAGGCCTCCCTGTCCATCACCATCTCTCGGAGTTCACTCAGACCCACATCCATTGAGTCAGTGATGCCATCCAGCCATCTCATCCTCGGTCGTCCCCTTCTTTAGATTTAAGGGCCTAGATCTGATAGATAGAGTGCCTGAAGAACTATGGAATGAGGTTCGTGACATTGTACGGGAGACAGGGATCAAGACCATCCCCATGGAAAAGAAATGCAAAAAAGCAAAATGGCTGTCTGGGGAGGCCTTACAAATAGCTGTGAAAAGAAGAGAGGCGAAAAGCAAAGGAGAAAAGGAAAGATATAAGCACCTGAATGCAGAGTTCCAAAGAATAGCAAGAAGAGATAAGAAAGCCTTCTTCAGTGATCAATGCAAAGAAATAGAGGAAAACAACAGAATGGGAAAGACTAGAGATCTCTTCAAGAAAATTAGAGATACCAAGGGAACATTTCATGCAAGGATGGGCTCGATAAAGGACAGAAATGGTATGGACCTAACAGAAGCAGAAGATATTAAGAAGAGGTGGCAAGAATACACAGAAGAACTGTACAAAAAAGATCTTCACGACCCAGATAATCATGATGATGTGATCACTCATCTAGAGCCAGACATCTTGGAATGTGAAGTCAAGTGGGCCTTAGAAAGCATCACTACGAACAAAGCTAGTGGAGGTGATGGAATTCCAGTTGAGCTGTTTCAAATCCTGAAAGATGATGCTGTGAAAGTGCTGCACTCAATCTGCCAGCAAATCTGGAAAACTGATGTCCAGTTTGCTCTTATTGATGATTCTCTCTTGCCCTCCGCCCTCCTGGCAGCTTCAGGTCACACCCAGGACAGACCCCTCTCCAGTAGGAAATGTACATTTCATACTAATTATTATTAAGATATTATGTTTGATCCGACTTCTCTGTAGGAAATGAACTGCATCTTTGGGAATCAATAGACAGTTAATACATCAGAAAAGCAATTAGCTAAGTAGCAGCCTAATATCCTGAGACTACTCCTCTATCTCTGAGAAGCAGCTAATTTATTCCCTGTTGACTAATGAAATGATCCCTCAGGTTATTGTTAAGTATTACTTCCAGAGAGAAATCCTTACATTTCCCAGCAATTAAATACAACTTGCCGCCCTTTAGCATCAAAGATAATATTTCAAGTTAAAGTACGCTGCCCCCTCCCCAAATTCTCTTACCTCCGCCCCCAAACACCACTTTTAGAACAGTTCATTTCAGTTCAGTCGCTCAGTCGTGTCCGACTCTTTGCGACCCCATGAATCGCAGCATGCCAGGCCTCCCTGTCCATCACCCAAACCCATGTCCATCGAGTCAGTGATGCCATCCAGCCATCTCATCCTCTGTTTTCCACTTCTCCTCCTGCCCCCAATCCTTTCCAGCATTAGGGTCTTTTCCAATGAGTCAACTCTTCGCATGAGGTGGCCAAAGTACTGGAGTTTCAGCTTCAGCATCAATCCTTCCAATGAACACCAAGGACTGATCTTCTTTAAGATAGACTAGTTGGATCTCCTTGCAGTCCAAGGGACTCTCAAGAGTCTTCTCCAACACCACAGTTCAAAAGCATCAATTCTTTGGCGCTCAGCTTTCTTCACCATCCAGCTCTCCCATCCAGACATGACCATTGGAAAAACCATAGCCTTGACTAGACAGACCTTTGTTGGCAAAGTAATGTCTCTGCTTTTTAATATGCTATCTAGGTTGGTCATAACTTTCCTTCCAAGGAGTAAGCATCTTTTAATTTCATGGCTGCAGTCACCATCTGCAGTGATTTTGGAGCCCCCAAAATAAAGTCTGACACTACTTCCACTGCTTCCCCATCTATTTCCCATGGAGTGATGGGACTGGATGCCATATCTTTCAGAACAACCAGGCTTGAATTTTTCAGTCTTCAATTTTGAAGTAGTTTCCTAACCTCTCTAAGCCTCTTTTCTCATCAATAAAATAATCTTACCAGGATGTGGTACATTAATGAAATAATATGTGCAAAGGACAACATATAGGTTATCAATAAACATCACCTTGGCTAACAGATTGTGAGATTAATTATATGATTATGAACAGACATCCTTTCATGGAAGCCATGCCATTCTCTTGTCAAATCAGATGTGATTTTTTTGGTTCTAGTTTCTATGGGAAGCACAAACATGAAGTCTTCTAGCATCGTCTGGTTCTACAGGGTTCAGCTAGCCCCCTCATTTGGTATGGACAATCTCCTCCTCCAAGATGCACATGTGAAACACCAAGTCAGCTAAAGGGTGAGACAAAGAAAGAGCCTAGGACAGGGCAGAACATGGTGTCTGTTCTGCTCGATCTCCATGCATGTTGTCACGCTTCTGATCTCTGCCTGAACCTATTCTATGTTGTTATTCTTTAACACCCAGTCCTAGGAGTCTGGTCTTAATACATTTTATAGTAAACAACATTGTGTTTATCTTGATCCATTCCGAAAATATTGACCAAGCAGCTGGTGTGGACCAGGCTCTGAGTGGATGCGAGTCCTGCCCTCCAAAAGAGAAGAGCATCTGGGACGACATCAATAGCAGGATGGTACAGACTTGTTCTAGCCTAAGGCTGCCTCCATCCACACACGGAATGAAGCTAGACATTTGCCAGCTTCGTGATATCCTGTCCATCCTCCTCCCGGCTCTTCCTCTCTGAGCTCTGTCCTCCTTGGGACGCCCCCTTTCACCTGGAGCTTCTTGCATCAGCTCGTCAGGGGCCCCCTCCGCTGTATCACCCTGGACCACGTGAGCTGCTGATGCCTTCAGTGCCTGGGCGTGGGTCAGAGTTCAGAGCCCTCTTCTTGACCTTTCCCTCAGCTTCCTCCTCCCACAGCCCCTTCCTCTGGGTGAAGGTTCTCAGAGATGGTCCACAAACACTTAGGGGTCCTAGAGACCCTTCCAGGTATGCACCAGAACAAAAGTTTTCACAATAATTCGTAGACCTCTCCACTCTCAAGGACTTTCACAGTGACAGTGCAAAGCCATGGTGGGTAAAACTGCGGGTGCTTAGCATGAATCAAGGCACTGACCCCAAATTCTACCAGACATTATCGAATCCGTCACCTCAGCTTTTTTTTTTTTTTGTAAGAAAGCTAGAGTCAGATAATAGCTGAGAACCTGCTGTACAGCACAGGGAACTCTACTCAATTCCCTGTGGTGACCTAAATGGGAAGAAAATCCAAAAAAGGAGGGGATCTGTGTATACATAGAGCTGCTTCACTTTGCTGTACAGCAGAAACGTTCTAACACAATATTATAAAACAACTGTACTCCAATAAAAATTACTTTTTTAAAAAAGCCAGAGACTACTTAAGAAGCCTAGGAGACTGCCTCTTGGAGCGATGCTAATTAATTTTTCCAGGGCAGTCTGGCTAGGTCTGGACTGTTATGTGAGAGAGAAATAAGTTTCTAGATTATTGAAACAACTTTTTCATGTGTCTTTTGTTGTAATGTGGCTTGTACCAAAATTAAAGCATAACTGAGGATAATTTCTTAATAGCTACATTTGTTTCTACTGTATTCTCAGGTTTGACTCTCAGAATTTTGAGTGCTAACTCATCATCAGGAAGCGAAATCAAGGATCATTACCGCCCCAGCTCAAAGTACTGGGAGGCGGTGATTCTCCATTACTCTTCCCCAAGGTGGGGGTGTCAGGCTCTGAGCTCACTGCCTCTACCACAAATAGACACTCTTTTCCAAGAGACTGCTGTGCACCTCTCCATGCCGTCTTCTTGCCAGACGGTTTACCAAATGCTTCAGGGAATGTGGGGTATGAGTAAGAAATTAATAAGAAGTCCCTAGAGTGTATTGTTGTTTTAGTTGCTCAGTTGTGTCCTGTTCAATCCTGACTAGGAATTGAACCCGGGCCCTCAACAGTGAAGGTGCCAAGACCTAACCACTGGACCGCCAGGGAAGTCCCCTGTTTGCTCTTTCAAACTATCTATTACTGCCTCTTTGGTACTATTTTTAGCAACAAGTAGTTTTCCTTTTTAATTTTCTTCTTTTTCACTTTTTTTTTTCAAAATTTCTGGGGATAGAACATGCTTGCTGGCCAGTACTATGCCTCTGGCACATGGTACCTCGCTGAGGCTCCCAGGTAGGTGATGTGGAGCCCTTCCTTCCAGGACTTTCTCCAAGTTTACACAAACAGTGCACACCTAGAGTCACAATTTAGAGAAGGTTTGTGGTTATAAAAAAAAGGTTTGCTTTTGTAAAAAAAGAAAAAAATATGATGAGAAATGTATCACCTTGCTATGTTTTTGTCCATACAGGTGTCCTTCTTAGGATAATTTCTTTAGCCAGTAAAATATCTGATTTGATGATAAAACACTTCTTCTGGATATCATGTATCCTTCTGAATTGATAGCATCTGAGTTAATCGACTGGGTGGATGGGGAAATAAAAGCCCAGATGATTAGAAAACAGTATGGAGGTTCCCTAAAAAAACTAAAAATAAAGCTACCTGTGATCCCACAATCCCACCCTTGGGTATATATCTAAAAAGAAGAAAACGCTAATTGGAAAAGATACTCTACATGCACCTCAATGTTCATAGTAGCACTGTTTACCACAGTCAAGACCCAGAAGCAGCCTAAGTGATCATCAACAGGTAAATGAATAAAGAAGATGTACATATGTACAGTGGAATATCACTCATCCATAAACAAGAATGAAATTTTGCCATTTGCAACAACATGGATGGGCCTAGAGATTATCATAATGAGTGGAATAAGTCAGAGAAAGAAATACTATATCACATACATGTGGAATCTAAAAAAATAACAAAATTATTTAAAAAATAGACTCATAGACATAGATGCCAAACTTATGGTTACCAAAGGGAAACAGGGTAGGGAAAAATTAGGAGTGTGGGATTAACTACTACTACAGGGTAAGGATAAATTAGGAATGTGGGATTAACACACTACTATTCATGAAATACGTAAGCAAGGATTTATAGCACAGAAAGTTGTATTTAGTATCTTTTAATAACCTGTAATGGGAAATAATCTGAAAAAGCATATAATGTAGTGTTAGTTGCTCAGGAGTGTCTGACTCTCTGCAACCCTATGGACTGTAGGCTTCCAGGCTCCTCTGTCTAAGGAATTCTCCAGGCAAGAATACTGGGTTGCCATTTCCTACTCTAGGGGAATCTTCCTGACCCAGGTGCATTGCAGGCAGATGCTTTACCATCTGAGCCACCAGGGAAGCCTGAAAAAGAATATAGATGTAGATATATCAGAATCAATTTGCAGTATACCTGGAATGAACACAATATTATAAATCGATAGTTCAATACAAAATGAATAAATAAAGATAAATGTCCAACATGGGCTTCCCTCATAGCTCAGTTGGTAAAAATTCTGCCTGCAATTCAGGAGACCCAGGTTTGATTCCTGGGTCGGGAAGATCCGGTGGAGAAGGAAATGGCAACCCACTCCAGTATTCTTGCTTGGAAAATCCCATTGACAGAGGAACCTGGCAGGGCTATAGTCCATGGGGTCGCAAGAGTCGGACACAACTTATCGACTAAACCACCACCACCACCAAGTGTCCAACATGGAGTTACAGACACAAAACAGCAACCAGATCACACAGTCTTACATGCAATGCTTGAAAAACAAAACTTAACACTAAAGAAATTTTAAGTAAGATGGTGACAAGCTAACTTTTGTTTTTAGTTATTTGCTCTGATGGCAGACAAAATAAGAAAGGCTGGTACCTAGGACAGAGAAAAGTAGAATACTGTGAGATGTATTTAAGAGATGAAGTAAACAGCACTCACCGACTTGATGACTGTTACGAGAAAACATCAAATCTGTTCCCCACGCTGCTAGCTGGCTTGTCTAGACAGAGGCTGGAACTACCCAGCTGAGAGACAGAAGGCAGAGAGGCTAGTTTGGATAGCTTATAGATGTGTTGAATCTGAGGATTGTCTTTCACAGCCAGGAAGGGTTAGCCAGCAGTCAGAACACATGTAAGACTAGAGAAGTAGGCTGATTAGAAATCAGTAACTTGTGAGACAAACTTCCAAGCTATGTGAACAACTGGAATTATTCTGAGAGTTTGTGGGAATAGAGGGCATGAGTCAAGAGTGGGACCATTGAAAATACCACTGTCAATTTGTTGTCACCTGTTGCATGACTGTGTGATGTTTGAGCTCTGTGTTAGTTCATTCAATCTCATATCACAGATCTGCCTTCCCATCTTTCTTACTAGAACCTTCTGCAACTAGTTTGTAAAAAGTACTTACATTTACATGGACATCAAACTTTTATATTGGGTAGGGTAACTTATGATCAGATTTTTTCATAATTTTTTAAGCTCTACAATATTATGCCCATCTTCTAAGATTGAAATTTGATGCTGTAATAAAGAAATTTGCCTGATTATTGAAGCACATGTATAAATATTATTGAAATTCACCTTTGAAAACAAGTCTAGTGGATCACGTTTTTTCTCTAAAAATAGTTATTCTGCCAGTGAGTGACTAGTTTTTAAGTCAACTGCACTGTGAGATAATGGAGCTTTCCAGGTGGTTCTAGTGGTAAAGAACCTGCCTGCCAACACAGGAGACGCATGAGACACAGATTTGATCCCTAGGCCTGGAAGATCCCATGGAGGAGGGCATGGCAATCCACCCCAGTATTATCTGGAGAATCCCATGGACAAGGGAGCCTGGTGGGCTATGGTCTCAGAGTTGGACACGACTGAATTGACTCACGCACTCTGTGAGATGATACAAGTCACAAGGTCTCCTGGCACTCTGAAATTATGAGAGTCATCCTGCCTGCTTGCTCTGAAAGAGCTATTTTCTCTGAGTCAGAAATTTATCTATACAGACCTAACTATTTTACCGTAATATTGGACCTCTAGAATAGGAAATATTCCGTTTTTATTCTACTTACATATATTTGTTTCTAGAGCTCATTGTTCAACATTTAATAAAGAACTGTTCATTGTGTGGATAAGAATTTGTGTTTCCTCTCAAATATATCACTTAATGAACTTAATTAAGAATGTGCTGGAAGTCTGCTTCTTAGGGGGACGTTTACAAACTACTCTGGGCTTTAACAAATTAAGAATGTGTTCCTTGAAGTCAGATTATTACAGAAACATCAAATTAAATTTTGGATGCATTTTACTGTTTAAGCATTCAGGGTGAGCTTCATGATGCTTAACTTCTGAGTTTGTTTAATTATGAACTGCTAAGCTAAGATCACGGCATCTGGTCCCATCACTTCACGGGAAATAGATGGAGAAACAGTGGAAAAAGTGGCTGACTTTATTTTGGGGGGGTCTAAAATCACTGCATATGGTGATTGCAGCCATAAAATTAAAAGACTCTTACTCCTTGGAAGGAAAGTTAGGACCAACCTAGATAGCATATTGAAAAGCAGAGATATTACTTTGCCAACAAAGGTCCGTCTAGTCAAGGCTATGGTTTTTCCAGTAGTCATGTATGGATGTGAGAGTTGGACTGTGAAGAAAGTTGAGTGCTGGAGAACTGATGCTTTTGAACTGTGGTGTTGGAGAAGACTCTTGAGAGTCCCTTGGACTGCAAGGAGACCCAACCAATCCATCCTAAAGGAGATCAGTCCTGAGTGTTCACTGGAAGGACTGATGTTGAAGCTGAAATTCCAATACTTTGGCCACCTTATGGGAAGAGCTGACTCATTTGAAAAGACTCTGATGCTGGGAGGGATTGGGGGCAGGAGGAAAAGGGGACAACAGAGGATGAGATGGCTGGATGGCATCATCGACTTGATGGACATGAGTTTGAGTAAACTCCAGGAGTTGGTGATGAACAGGGAGACCTGGCATGCTGCGATTCACGGGGCCACAAAGAGTCGGACACGACCGAGTGACTGAACTGACTGACTGACTGACTGAATGCATTTGTAATTATCACGACTCTTAACTTAGCAATTGTATATATACTGATTTCTTAAAATTCATCACTTCCAGATTGTAGTAGACGTTTCTGTAACTAAATACCCTTGCTCCCTGAATCAGCTTTGCTGCTGTTTACATCTCTTCTGCTCTCTATATAATTAGACTATTATTGGTTATGTTCTACAATCATTATTTCACTTAATCACCATGCAATACCACTGATGGGATTAAGTCATTATCTGCATTTTATGGATGGAAAATAAAAAGGGAGGCTAGTGAGGTTAGAGGACTTTCCCAAGTTCAAACACGAGAAGTGGTAGAACCAGGATTTGAACTCATGTCTTTCTGACTCCAGAGTTCACACTTCTTCATCACTGCATGATGAAAGCCTCTTTAAGCAGAGCACCTGTCTGTTGACACTTGTCTGTCCGCCCTCGCCACAGTCCACGGTACCGCATCCTCAAGCAGTCTGACTGGATCAATGAAGGAATAAGAAAATGTTTACAAGATAAAGTCATGTGGGAATACATAGTATAGTAATTCTCAAAACAAACACCACTGGGGTAAATATAGAATGAGTACCATCCCAATTTTGCAAGTTAGGAAACCAAACCTCAAAAGCCAACATAACTAAGACCAACTAACACCCGGTAGGTTTGAGCCACACCAAGTCTTTTATCCCCAGAATCAGTTCTGTTTGCACTGCATCCCACAGAAATTGAATGTTGTGGTGTTCGCTGAGAGGGAGACACAAAAAGATCAATGGAATAGAATAGAAAACTCAGATAGAAAGCCACACAAACACAACCAACTAAACTTTTACAAGGACATAAAAGGAATTCAGTGGAAGAAGATGGTCTTTTCAACAAAGGGAACTAGAGCAATTAGATATTCACAGGCAAAGAAGAAGGAAAAGACAAACTTCAAACTACGCGTCACACTTTATACAAAATTAACTGAAAATTGATCATAAATTTAAGTGTAAAACTATAAAAATTTTAGAAGATGATATAGGAAAAAATTTCCAGGACCTAGATCTTTGTGAAGAGATTTTTCAGACATAACACCAAAAGCATGAACCCTGAAACAAAAGTTTGGTAAATTGAACTTGAAAAATATTTATTCTACAAAATATCCTGCAACGATATGAAAAGATAAGCTAGATATTGGGGGAAAATATTTGAAAACCACATAGCTGACAAAGGACTTATGTCTAGATCCTCAAACCTCAAGAGTAAAGCCACAATCCAGTTAGAAAATGGGCAAAAGACATCTCTTCAAAGATGGTATACAGACAGCATATAAGCATATAAAAAGATGCTCAGCATCACTAGCCCTTAGGGAAAGAGAGCTGAGACCACAGTGAACCATCACCGTACAGTTGTAGGAAACAACTGTTGTTCATTTAACAACAGTTAAATGAAAAGTGGTGACGATACCAAATGCTGGACAATGCAGAGAAATTGGACTTTTCATAGATTCCTGGTGGCAATGTAAAGAATACACAGAAGAGCTGTACAAAAAGATCTTCATGACCCAGATAATCACGATGGTGTGATCACTCACCTAGAGCCAGACGTCCTGGAATGCAAAGTAAAGTGGGCCTTAGAAAGCATCACTACAAGCAAAGCTAGTGGAGGTGATGGAATTCCAGTTGAGCTGTTTCAAATCCTGAAAGGTGATGCTGTGAAAGTGCTGCACTCAATATGCCAGCAAATTTGGAAAACTCAGCAGTGGCCACAGGACTGGAAAAGGTCAGTTTTCATTCCAATTCCAAAGAAAGGCAATGCCAAAGAATGCTCAAATTCTTGATGAAAGTGAAAGAGGAGAGCGAAAAAGTTGGCTTAAAGCTCAACATTCAGAAAACGAAGATCATGGCATCTGGTCCCATCACTTCATGGCAAATAGATGGGGAAACAGTGGAAACAGTGTCAGACTTTATTTTTGGGGGCTCCAAAATCAATGCATATGGTGATTGCAGCCATGAAATTAAAAGATGATTACTTCTTGGAAGAAAAGTTATGACCAACCTGGATAGTATATTCAAAGGCAGAGACATTACTTTGCCAACTAAGGTCCGTCTAGTCAAGGCTATGGTTTTTCCAGTGGTCATGTATAGATGTGAGAGTGGACTGTGAAGAAAGCTGAGTGCTGAAGAATTGATGCTTTTGAACTGTGGTGTTGGAGAAGACTCTTGAGAGTTCCTTGGACTGCAAGGAGATCTAACCAGTCCATCCTAAAGGAGATCAGTCCTGGGTGTTCACTGGAAGGACTGATGTTGAAGCTGAAATTCTAATACTTTGGCCTCCTTATGGGAAGAGCTGACTCATTTGAAAAGACCCTGATGCTGAGAAAGATTGAGGGCAGAAGCAGAAGGGGACGACAGAGGATGAGATGTTTGGATGGCATCATCAACTCAATGGACACGGATTTGGGTGGATTCCGGGAGTTGGCAATGGTCAGGGAGGTCTGGCACGCTGCGGTTCATGGGGTCGCAAAGAATCAGACATGACTGAGCGACTGAACTGAACTGATGTAAAGTAGAAAACAAATTTGTCTTCTTAAAAAACTAAAATTATACTCACCAATCTAGCCATTGCTCTCCTGGTTATTTATCCCAGAGAAATGGAAAGTTATGTCCACAAAAAACCTATATGTAATTGTTTATAGCAGCTTTATTACTACTGACTCCAAATTGAAAATAACCAAAATGTCCCTCAGTCAATGGATAGTTGGACAAACCATGGAATATATACATTGTTGTTGTTCAGTCACTAAGTCATGTCTGTCTCTTTGTGACACCATGGCCTGCAGCATGCCAGGCTTTCCTGTCCTTCACCATCTCTCAGAATTTTCTCAAACTTGTGTCCAACGAGTCGTAATGCCATCCAACCATCTCATCCTCTGTCACCCCCTTCTCCTCCTGCCCTCAATCTTTCCCAGCATCAGGGTCTTTTCCAATGAGTCAGCTCTTTGCATCAGGTGGCCAAAGTATTGGAGTTTCAGCTTCAGCACCAGTCCTTCCAATGAATATTCAGGGTTGATTTCCTTTAGGATGAACTGGTTGGATCTCCTTGCAGTCCAAGGGACTCTCAAGAGTCTTCTCCAGCTTGGATTCAGATAAATTTCTGCAAGTTGTTATTGATTTCTACAGGAAATTTCCTTTCCTTCCAAAGGAGTAGAATATTATTTTAATTTTCTCAAGTATGTGATAGTAATGTACAAAATCACTCCTCCTGGAAAAGTGTTTTCTAACTCTCTGTTTACTTGATTAGGCATCTGGAGGGAGCCTGTCCTGATTCGAGGAGGTTCATCTGAGCTCCAGGGCCCCAGGCCCACCTCCAGGAGCCCTCTGTCAGCAGTGTGCAGGCAACATCCATACTTCTCTGGCCTATGGAAATGGAGTCCAGGAAGTAGCTCAGAGTCAAAAGCAGTTAGCTGTGAATGACAATTTATTTTCATCTCTGATAAACTGCTTACTCCCCATTTAACCTCTTCATCCAGAAAATGCTTTTCTCCCAACCAAGCTCACAGCTTCCTGACGGCAATAAAAACATTAGGGCCCATCAGCTCCACTGGCTGACACTCAGTGTCAGTGTTACTTGAAGTTTATATCTTAAAAGGCTCATGAGGGGGGAAAGTCATTAAAAAAGCATTTAGCCCTTCAAATATGTTCAAGCCCAAGGGTTCGCTATATTCTAATTACTCTGGAAGTGCTTTACTAATTAAAACTTTTAAAAACTTACAAACAGAACATAACCAGGGAAAGAGAATGGACAATAGCTTCTGCCCAAGAGACGAAGTTAAAAAAAAATTATGTTTAAAGTAAGATATTTTAAAATACTGTGTGCATGCTAAGTCATTTCAGTCATGTCCAACTCTATGTGACCCTATGGACTGTAACCCTCCAGGCTCCTCTGTCCATAGGATTCTCCTGGTAAGAATACTGGAGTGGGTAGCCATCCCCCCTCCAGGGGATCTTCCCGACCCAGGGATTGAACCCGTGTCTCATTATGTCTCCTGCATTGGCAGGCGGGTTCTTTACCACTAGGGTCACCTGGAAAGCCCAAAATACTGAATACTTCAAAGAAACAGTAGGCTTGATGAAGCAAGCTTCCCGCCCCCCAAGAAACTTAGAAAAAGCCTTCATAAAATCATAAATCCTTCTCTGAAGGATATAAATATCCATGGAAACAATAACGTATGACAATAAAATTAGCTTCAGAAGCAGAAAAAATAGAGGATATTCACGTACAGGGAGAAGAGGTGATGATTCAAGACTCAGTAATCTCTACATATATTTTAAAAATTATTCCCTGCCAGAAAGAATTTTAGATAGCCTAAAAAGATGCATAAAATCTGACCAGATAGTATAAATCAAAACAGGAGACCAAACGAGAAAGAAAAACAATGTTGTGGACATTAAATAGAGATGGGATATATATCCTCACAGCACAGAATCGGAAGCCAGGGAAAGGCACACAGGGGATACAGCCGGCAAGCAGGTCTTTCCTTTACGCCTCACTTCCTTTCCGCTGCTTCTGCTTCAGCCTCAGACCACATCTCTCCTTTTTATTCTGGGTGACTCCCTGAGGGTAACCAATGAGGACAAGTGAGAGGATGGGGATTTAGAGGCAAAATACCAAGAAATATTGACAGAAACTGGGCACTTTACAATTCACCGCTCACTGTGCCAGTTGTCGGTGTGCTGGGATCAGAATACAAAGACTACAAAAGGATGTGAGGGACTCCATGGTGGTCCAGTGGTTAACATCCTGTGTTTCCTCTGCAGGGGGCGCATGTTCATTCCCTGGTCTGGGAAGTTCTGCATGTCATAAGATGAGGCCAAAAGGTAAAAATAATAAATAAACAGTACAAAATGAGATAAAACTTGCAAACTTTAAATACATGGGTGTGAGTGGGAATGTTAGTCACACCATCACTTTGCTGCTGATTCCTATCTCATTAAAATGATAAAATTTCTAAAACTCTAAGGATCCACTGGGGATTTTTGCATGCTTAGTCACTCAGTCATGTCCAACTCTCATGACACCATAGACTGCAGCCTGCCAAGCTCTTCTGTCCATAGGATTTCCCAAGCAAGAATACTGGAGTGGGTTGCCATTTCCTTCTCCAGGGAATCTTCCCAATCCAGAGATCGAACCCGAGTCTCTTGCAGCTCCAGCATTAGCAGGCAGATTCTTTACTTGCTGAGCCATCAGAGAAGCCCATTGGGGGTTTTTAAATGCTGCTAAAAGTTTCTTCTACAACCCTGGTTAGAAAATTAAGTACTCAGTCTAAGCATTAAAATTTTCTCATTATCACGTGTAAATTCTTTAGCAAGAGATCTGGGCTAGATCTGAAAACAGAATGCACATGTTAATTTCCTCAAGCCCCTGGCCATGTCACGTGATCACCATCTGAAGGACAGGTGATGAAAATGTTTTTAAAGTTTCTTACTCTTTTTGGTACATATTCCAAAAATGTGGGGGACCATCTTGGCTGTTTGAAAAAGCAGCAACCACCCATAAAAAACAGTCCCCCTGTTGCCTTGGTGATCATGAATGATGAAGTCTTTCTGCCAGAAACCTCGTTCACTTGAAAATTGAAATCCTTGAGTGGCAATAAGCCAAGGACACTGTAATATGGCGGTGAGGGGGGGAGGGTTGGGGAGGGATAAAAAGGAAGTTGCAAAGTCTAAGACACAGCAAGGCACTCAAACAGGAAGGGAGTGCCTCAATTCACTTTACTGCAAGTTCTAGGAAGAATAGATGGCAGACACACTCACAGGAATCCAGTGTTAGAGACCAGGTAGCTTCCAGAGCTGAAAAGGATATCAGCTAATTAAAAAAAAGAAGAAGAAGAAAATTTACCTGTACACACTTCTATTACAGTGATAAAAAAACAAAGACATGCTTCCAAGACAATGACAATTTTCCACACAACTGACCTTCTGAGAGCCGAAGAATTGATGCTTTTGAACTGTGATGTTGGAGAAGACTTTTGAGAGTCACTTGGACAGCAAGGAAATCAAACTAGACAATCCTAAAGGAAGTCAGTCCTGAATATTCATTGGCAGGACTGATGATGAAGCTGAAACTCCAATACTTTGGCCACATAGTCAGATGCAAAGAACTGACTCATTCGAAAAGACTCGGATGCTGGGAAAGATTGAAGGCAGGAGGAGAAGGGGACGACGGAGGATTAGATGGTTGGATGGCATCACCAACTCGATGGACATGAGTTTGAGCAAGTTCTGGAAGTTAGTTTTGGACAGGGAAGCCTAGTGTGCTGCAGTCCACGGGGTCACAAAAAGTCATACACGATTGAATGACTGAATTGAACTGAACTGAAGATGGTGGAGATAGGGGAAGTGGAACAGAGTAAAAGCCAGCACCCTCACCTTGAACTTGACCTCAGAACTGTACAAAAGTTCTAGATTATCTATGAAGTTGGAGGAGTGGAGAATTTGAATATCTCATTTCATATTGCTCAAAGACTTCGTAAAAATGAGTAAACAAAAATAAAAGCTGCTTTAGAAAATCTGGAGATTCTTTCATCATGAGCCACTGCTTTGTATCAGAGTATTGCTGCTACTGCTACTGCTACTAAGTCGCTTCAGTCGTGTCCGACTCTGTGCGACCCCACAGATGGCAGCCCACCGGGCTCCACCATCCCTGGGATTCTCCAGGCAAGAACACTGGAGTGGGTTGCCATTTCCTTCTCCAGTGCATGAAAGTGAAAAGTGAAAGTGAAGTCGCTCAGTCGTGTCTGACTCAGCGACCCCATGGACTACAGCCTACCAGGCTCCTCTGTCCATGGGAGTCTCCAGGCAAGAGTACTGGAGTGGGATGCCATTATTGGTAACACTGATCTCCAGACCAAGGTTTTCCTGAGGGTGGTCTTCAGAACACCTGTTGCAGAATCAGCTGATGTATTCATTAAATGCGTAGAATCCCAGGAGGCACCCAACTCACAGGTTTCACAGTTTCCTGGGTGATATAGGACTGTGCATTTTGAATCAGTTTCCTCCTTCATGGGTGCGCTCTGCTATAGAACCAGTGGTCTACATTGCAGGACAGGCTGAATGAGCTCCAAATGACAGTCGAGAATTTCCAATGGTCCTGGTTTCCCTCGTTGCTTTCTGTCACCCTTTTGCAGAGGAATAATCTAGGATAACCCCCCAGAGTAACTTGTCTTGGCAGTCTTTGTTCAAGTGGACAAAATGCTTTCTGCCCTGGAAGTTTCATCTTCAAGCTCATCCAAGAAGATTTGAACAGTTTTCTAGACTTTCCTAGTTTTCCCTCTTTCTCCCAGATTAACAAATGCAGCCAAATGAAGATAAACAGCAAACTGAAATTCCAGAAATGCTACATCACAGGAAAAAATGACTTCAAGTGGAATAGTAAGTGTTAGTTACTCAGTCATGTCCAACTCTTTGTGACCACATGGACTATTGCCCGCCAGGCTCCTCTGTCCATGAGATTCTTCAGGCAAGAATACTGAGTGGGTAGCCATTCCCTTCTCCAAGGGATCTTCCCTACCCAGGGATCGAACCCCATCTCCTGCATTGCAGGTGGATTCTTTACTGTCTGATCCACGAGGAAAGCCCAGAAATGCTATATCACAGGATAAAACGATTTCAAAATTAACTATAAGACGTGGTAATAGAGATCTCTACAAGTCTGCTAGCTTCCACGGATTGAGTGTGTTACAGTCAGCCATGCATGGAGTTTTTGTTGGAAACCTGAAGAGACCCATACATCATAGCACATTTCCATGTCTGTCATCTTGACTGAAAATAAATGTTGTCCAGCCAGAGGGGCGGCCCCAGGAAGCACTGGAGTCTCCAGAGAAGGGTGAGTAATCCCTGTCTGGGCAGAGGCTGGCAGCAGCCTCTGTAAAGGGCTGATCTAAATTTATATGCTTTCCCTGCTTTGTCTGCTCTGTCTCTGAATGTCAATTTCAGGAAACATGCCCCAGAGAAGACATACAGCTATTGAGCTTTCCAGATGGGTGAAGGAAGGTCAAAGTATTTATGGCAGAAAAAAACTGCTCTTGGGTCAAAGCTGACTCAGAAATCGCAGGTGTTGCTCTGCATTCTTTCACTTTAGCAACGACCCACAACCCACAGAGAGGTGCAGAATCAACTCGCTTCTCTTTCTAAGACCCCATTCATATTTTGTAGCCTTCAAAATGTCACTGAGAGAGTTATTCAGAGTTATCTCTGAAGCAACTTCCTCTCCTGAGTGAATGGGAAAGTCAATCTGGAAAAAGCATAGAAGAAAGTTTGTATAGATTTAAGGTAAGGATTCCCTTATAGCTCAGTTGGAAAAGAATCTGCCTGCAATGCAGGGGACTCAGGTTCTATCCCTGGGTCAGAAAGATCCTCTGGAGAAGGAAACAGCAACCCACTCCAATATTCTTGCCTGGGAAACTCTGTAGACAGAGTTGCCTGGTGGACTACAGGTTCAGGGGAAAAAGCATGGAAAACCAGACCTGATAGTTTGCTAATCATTCATGAGCAGCCTCTGGAGAAATCAATTATTCAAACCATCCATGTTCACATGCAGGCTCCCTGGCATAGAAAGGACTTGAACCTAGTCACCCTTTCCACTACATGTTCCATCCTCTCACCGTCATTTTCCATCCAGTTTTCAGAAGAAAAGCTTGCTGGGTCATCAAGCCATTCCACATTCATAAATCCCAATATTCCACAGAAACACTCCATGGAGAAGAATAAAACTTTAATGTCTGATAACAAACATATTATTAAGAGTCATGATCACTGTAAGCTGATCTTAAAGCATTAAAAAAATATTTGTTTATTTACAAAATATTCAGTTTGTTCTTCTTGTTTAGTCACTAAGTCATGTCTGATTCTTTGCAACCCCATGAACTATAGCCTGCCAGGCTCCTCTGTCCCTGGGATTTCCCAGGAAAGAGTACTGGAGAGGGTTGCCATTTCCTCCTTCAGGGGATCTTCTTGACCCAGGGATAGAATCTGCATCTGCTGCTTGGCAAGTGGATTCTTTACCACTGAGTCACCTGGGAAGCCACATAACAGATTTCATTCTAATTTTATAGAAGAAAAAAAAATTTTTTTTAATTAATTTTCATATGTAGAGAAGTAACTTCAAATCAACTCCCAATAATCCAAGTGAAGGACTGCAGGCAATGGCTTGGAATGGGCAAATTGGCAGATTTTTAAAAATCTATTTACCTTTGTATTTCATTAAGATTAATTATTTTAAATCAGTGTATATAGCACATGACATATGAGAAAGCTGTTTATATTTTAGATCCTTAGTGCCTATCAATCAGCTAATTAGTAGGACAACATGAATAAACAAAGAAAGAAAAAAGTGTTTCTCAACTTCAAAGGAAACTACACTGAAGTGGTCTTCACAATATTATCCAAAAATGAGCAGAGAGTGAGTGCAGACCATGGAGAGACCATTAAACAATAATCAAAAGCTATGAGCAAAGTTTCTGGCACCATCTCCAGAATTTTAGGAGAAAAAAAAAAGATTTTATGAGGCACAGGAAAAGTACATTTTATAATTTTTTAAAAAACATTACTAATGCACTTTGCTTGGATTGCACAGGCCATCACACCTGCCTATACGACAGTTGTGAGAGAGGGGCAGACCACCTGTCATTGCCCCCATGAACTCGGAGTGGCCGCCGAGGCAGAGAGCTCAGAATGGGAAGGGCCCAGCCGGGACTCACACTGCAGCTCAGAGTCTGAGTCCAGGGCTGATGCGCTTGTGTTGTCAGAGTACTAATGCCATTTTCTTTCTCAACCAAGACATTACAGTAAGAACAGACAACACGGAGGTTAAGGTGCTCGCGCATCCACTATTCCAGGTCAGCGTCCTCACTGCGTTTTCTTCTTCCACACTCTGCACTCCTGTGATAAAAATAAATCAAATAAGCAGCTTTCACCAACACTGCAGTAATGAATCTGCAGCCCTTGTGGTTATTGTTCTTCAGTTGCTCAATCGTATCTGACTCTTTCCGATGCCATGAACTGCAGCACACCAGGCTTCCCTGTCCTTCACTATCTCCCAGAGTCTGCTCAAATTCATGTCCATTGAGTCAATGATGCCATCCAACCATCTCATCCTCTACTACCCCCTTTTCCTCTTGTCCTCAGTCTTTCTCAGTATCAGGATCTTTTTCAATGAGTTGATTCTTTGCATCAGGTGGAGAAAGTACTGGAGCTTCAGCTTCAGCATCAGTCCTTCCAATGAATAGTCAGGGTTGATTTCCTTTAGGATTGACTGGTTTGATCTCCTTGCTGTCCAGGGGACTTTCAAGAGTCTTCTCCAGCCCCATAATTTGAAAGCATCAATTCTTTGGCCCTCAGTCTTTCTTATCTTAGCCCTTAAATGTGGCCTGAAGTTGAGTGCCTTTCTGAAAGCATTTTAGAGGATGAAGGAAGGATTGTAAGGTTCTTACTTCAGTTCCCCAAATCAAGTGGAGCTGGAAAGTAATGCTGAATTTGTCCCTTTTCATTCTACTGAAACGTCAATTTCAGACTTCTTTCAATGCTGTTTCACCCTTGAATGGCAAAAGATAAATCAAAGGGCTCACCCAGCAGGGAATGTTAATTAGCGCCACTGTAGAAAACAGTATGGAAGTGCCTTAGAAAACTAAATATAGAGCTACTATATGATCCAGCAATCCTGCTCCTGGGCATATATTCAAAAACGATGAAAGCTCTAATTTGAAAGAGTACATGCACCCCAACGTTCATAGCAGCACTGTTTGCAATAGCCAAGACATAGAAGCAACCTAGATGTCCATCGGCAGATAAATGGATAAAGAAGATGTGATCCATATATACAATAGAATACTATTCAGCCATAAAATGAATGCAATAATGCCATTTGCAGCAACATGAATGGACTAGAGATTATTATACTAAGTCAGGCAAAGACAAATATCATATGATATCACGTATATGTGGAATCCAAAAAAACAGTACAAATGAACTTATTTTCCATACAAAACAGAAACAGACTCACAGTCACAGAAAACAAACTTACAATTACCAAAGGGTAATGGGAGGAGGGATAACCTGGGAATTTGGGATTACCAGATGTACACTACTATATAATATAAATAAACAGCAAGAATTTCCTGTATAACACAGGGAGCAATATTCCATATCTTATAATGACCTATAATGGAAAATATTCTGAAAAAAAAAAATGTAACTGAGTCACTTCGCTGTATACCTGAAACCAACATAATATTGTAAATCAACTATACTTCAATTAAAAAGAAAAAAGACTCACCAAGCAGATGAGATAAGTTCCCAAACACAGCAAAACACCCAGCCAGGTCCCTTCTCCCACTTCACCCCACGGGGGTGACATGTGCACTTGTCACACACCACAGGCCACCAAGGACAACTTCTATGTCAAGTTGGCCAGCCCTGCACAGACACAAGGCAATATAGCCACATCCTTCTAGTCGCAGGATCCTGGGCAGGAAGCATCTCGGTGGGCTGAGATGCTTCTGGGAGGGCTGGCAGAGGTGTGCTCAAAATCAGGTCACAAAGACTCAAGGTGAGGTTTTACTCAGAGTGACAGCACTGGGCTGGATTTTAATCCTGCCTCGAATACCACTGCCTCCAAGTTGAGCACAAACTCTGCATAGGCCCCACGTCCCTGAGCGCTATAGCACAGAACTCAGGCCCTTTCCAGTGGGAGATGAGGGGCCTGTTCCTATTCAGTCGTGTCCAACCCTCTGCAACCCCGTGGACTGTAGCCCGCCAACCTCCTCTGTCCATGGGATTCTCCAGGCAAGAATACTGGAGTGGGTTGTCATTTCCTCCTCCAGGAGATCTACCAGACCCAGGGATTGAATGTGAGTCCCCTGCATTGGCAAGCGGATTCTTTACCACTGAGCCATCTGTGAAGCCCCAAAAAGAAGATTTATTATCTCCCTTGGAAAAGCAAGGGTGAGAGGTGGCTGACAGCCCAGATCTCTACCTGGGAGGAGGGATCCTCTGCTCCTTCACCCCCTCAGTTCAAACACTGACCCTAGGAACTCAGCACTTTGGAGTGACATAGCACTACAACACAGTTTGAGACAAAATTCACCCTGGTTCCGACCTCACCCTCAGGCAATCTATTGTTCCAGACAAACCATTCTCAGCTCCCAAGAAAGCATGGTGATGTCACATGTCACACCCAGATGTCTCTGTCAGCTTGCAGCTTCCTCACCCCGGGCCACCCCTGTCTGTGGTACTCACCCCTGCTCTCCATACTGCTCATGGGTTTCTCAGTGGACATGAGTTTGAGCAAACTCTAGGCGATGGTGAAGGACAGGGAACCCTGGCGTGCTGCAATCCATGGGGTTGCAGAGAGTCAGACATGACTAAGCAACTAAGCACAACACAACACTGGCTGCTGCTGTGACTTTAAAATGACCAACCTGATTTTTAAAGCCCTGGGGCTCTCAGGCACCATGAGGAGGGGTCTCCAAGGAGCAAGAGGCGAGGCTCTGGGCAGCACTGTTCCCACCCAGACCAGAGACCCCGTCCATACTGGGGAGCTTAGCACTGCGGGCCTTCGGAGCCCAAGTCTGTTTAACCAGTCCCTGATCAGCACTGTGAACTGAGAATCTCTGCCTCTCTGTCTCTGTCTCTCTCTGTCTCACACACACACACAAACACACATACACACCATTCCTTGGTGAGAAAACTGCTGCATAAGATAAGAGAATAAATTCTATTTTCCTTGATTGTACTTTTAAATGTGCAGAACAAAAGATAAGATTCGAGCACTTTTATCTTCAATAAGTGGTTTTTGAAAAAAGTCAAGATAAGATGAAATGATGCAATGAATGAATCAGAAGTGAATTAGAAAGGAAAGCTTCATTAGAATGATGCATCCCTGGATCCAGGAGCCACCGTGATTAGTTTAGGTGGCTGCTTTGGGCTTCCATCCACAGATCCAAGGGGACTGAAAGCCCAGAGTGTTACCACCCTAGCTGGAATTCTTGGAGAAAAAAAAGGATGGTAGGAAAGAAAGAACAGGAAAATCTCAGAGTTGGACACGGAGTACTGAGCAGGCAGAGGACATCATTGCTTTAATGAGTGCAAACACCATCTGTTCATCTTCTCTCCAGCCCCACAAACCTTTTCTACCACTGCTACCTACAGGGGGCTGCTCACAGCCCCCCACCCAGGTGGCTGCTTCACCTTTGCCCACACTTGTTCACCCACAGAACAGCCACCCCCAATGCAGTCATGAGGTTCACTGCCTTCCTTTTAAGGCTCTCAGTTCTCTGAGGCAGGAGCTGGGATGATCTCATCCGCCACCCAGTCCTCAATATCTAACCCACTGCCTGAACTTAGTTGGTGTTCAATTAAACACTTGTGGTCAGGACTGAATGGGCAGTCCTGACCTCAGAAACCCATTCAATGCAGTACTCCAGGCAGCCTCTGTCAACCCATTTAAGTTGACACAGGACTTGAAATCTCTTTACCATCTGACAATTAATAAGTCTAAGTTGATCAGAAGGCAACATGCACTAGCTGTGGTTGACATGAATTCATGACGTTTAAGTATTTCCAGCTTCCCTGGTGCCTCAGATGGTAAAGAATCAGCCAATGTGGGAGACCTGGGTTCAATCCCTGAATTGGGAAGACCCCCTGAAGAAGGGAAAGGCTACCCACTCCAGTATTCTTGCCTGGAGAATTCCATGCACAGAGGGGCCTGACAGGCTACAGTCCATGGGGTCACAAAGAGTTGGACATGACTGAGCGATTAACGGTTATACATGCCAATGGATTCATTTCCTCTGAAAGAGTAAATGGCTTATTGTCAACCTCATTTCACTTGCCATAGAGGAAATCCACTCTTTACTATAGTTCTAGACACAGAGACATTGTAAATATATTCACTTGTTCACCTACAATATCTAAACACCAGATGTATGTATTTGTACTCAGTTGCGTCTGACTCTTTGTGACCCCCATGGACTGCAGCATGCCAGTCTCCTCTGTCCACGGAATTTTCCAGGCAAGGATACTGGCGTGGGCTGCCGTTTCCTTCCCCAAGGGATCTTCCCGACCCAGGGATCGAATGCTTGTCTCCTGCAATAGCAGATAAATTGTTTACCACTCAGCCACCTAGGAAGCCCAACACTAGACACAGGCTCTAAATAATAACCTGGTTCGACGGCTTAATAATAGTCCTGAGAACTACTGACTTGTAATACAACTACTGCTTGGACTTTCAAATCCTATTTTATGTAATTTAGTTCCTTTTAATGTGAGGAAACATTTTTATATTTCCAAAGAAAAAATTCACCATCACCATATATTCAATATCACTCCATAGGTATATATGGAGGAATGTTTACTTACAACTGGTTAAAACGGTAAATTTTACATTATTTGCAACAAGGGGAAATAAAGTAGAAGCTGGGCAGGAGAGCAGAACATAATTGATCAGCATCTGTTCCGGCTGCCTTGTTACCTTAATCAGGATCCATCCACATGAAAACTTTAAGCCTCTGTTTCTTCATACAGAAAATGTTAATCACAATGCCAGACTCACAGATGTTTGAAAGAAAAGAAGGGAGATGCATATAATTGGATGCCCAATCTGATTGTTGCCCAGGGACTTGGACTTCTAATTAATCTGGGTGGCCAAGCCCCAGGCCAGGAATTCATCTAAGGGAAGATACTCCCAGGATGCTACTAACCCCTTCCACGGAGGCTTGGGTCCTCCAACTCATCACCTGGCCTAGAAGGTTGCAGATCCCTGATAGTGAGATGAGTTGGTAAATGAAAACACTAAGAAAATGACCGGAAAATAGTGAGCATGTATTAGTCAGGATCCCCAAGGAAATCAGAACCTATTGGTTGTATTTCCCCATGTGACTCAGTGGTAAAGAATCTGCCTGCAATACGGGGGGCCTGGGTTCAATCCCTGGGTCATGAAGATCCCCTGGAGAAGGGAACGGCAACCCACTCCAGTACCTGGCAGGCTACAGTCCATGGGGTCACAAAGAGTTGGACACAACTGAGCGTGAGACTTCCCCTCTCTATAGGATATATTATATAACACAGATTTACATATAGAGAGAAGTGAGAGGGTGTGTGTGTGTGTGTTCTCCACTGGGAACCATAAATTTTGCAGGGCTGTTAGGATTCCCTTGTTTTCACAGTAATTGTTCAAACACTTTCCTCAGGCTTGCTTATCCACTCCCAAAGATTCCTTGTTGATATACTGTCTTTAAGTTCTGTTTTTATCATTTTTAAAAAAGTTTTGTTTATCTGATTATCCCATAAAAAAGGCTAAGCACCAAAGAATTGATGCTTTCAAATTGTGGTGCTGGAGAAGACTCTTGAGAGTCCCTTGGACAGCAAGAAGATCAAACCAGTCCATCCTAAAGTAAATCAACCTTGAAATTCATTGGAAGGACTGATGCTGAAGCTCCAAAACTTTGGCCACCTGATGCAAAGAGCCAATTCATTGGAAAAGACTCTCATGCTGGGAAAGACTGAGGGCAGGAGGAGGAGTAGCAGTGGATGAGATGATTTGATAGCATTATCGACTCAGTGGACATGAGTCTGAGCAAACTCCGAAAGGTAGTGAAGGACTGGGAAGCCTGGCTTGTTTCAGTCCCCCGGGTTGCTGAGTCAGACACGACTGAGTGACTGAACAATGACAACAAATGTGAGAGATGACAGGTGTTGGCCAAGCTCAGGGTTGAGAAGTTTTCATTTGAACATGTGATTGTGTTACCGTGTAGGCTTGGACATCTAGCACTTTCTCTGTTGACTCCACATGAGAAGAACTGAAGTTCACTACAGACATTTCAAATTTACATAAAATACAGAGCAGAGAGCTATTCCAAGCGTCACAGTTATTCTTCTGCTCTCATCTCTCATTGTCCTCTCTGTGGTCTTTGCAGAAATAATTAACCTTGTGAATGCTGATAAGCTCACAAAAGATGGAAAAGCTCACCGTTAGTATATCAGGGCCACATGAATGTTGAAGATAGGGATCTAAAGGACTATTGTAACTCCAGCAATCAACAGAGAAAATATATCTGCGAGAGAAATAATTCTTGTGTGCTTCAAGAGCACTGAAAACATTCAGCTTATCGATTTTAAAAGAACTCTCTCTCACACACTCTCTTTCTCTCTAAATTTTCCAGCCAGAAATCCATCTGCTTTGTGCAGAAGCCAGGACCACATGGCCTTCTACCTGCAGGAATTTCTTCTCCACTCTTTTTATTGAAATGGGTGCAAAACTTATTGTCAATGTAGGAGATAGTCTGTCCTAAATCAAGAGGTTGCTAAGAGAATGAACAATTCTCATGTGTCAGTGATGACTAACGCGGCTCCCAAGTTAGGCATTACTGACACTCATGTGTCCATCTACCTTGAGACCAGACTCCTGGCTTTGTTTCCTTCATCAATCACTCTCAGTGGTCTGGGCCGTCTGGCCCATGACCCCATACCCCCTGCCCCATGCGGCTCCCTCAGCTGCATTTTCATCCGATCATGCTCTGTCTTTATGAGTTCTTCCCTAAGACACCAGAATGCCTCTGGAATGCCTTCCTTATCCAATATACAGACACCCACAGAAGCAAATTCAATACATCACAAACAATTTACAGGCTCACTTTCATATGACTTCCTGAATCATTTGGAAATTATAGAAATCAACTTTGACTAATTCAGCAGGAATTCAGTAAATGTTATTGAGTGGTTCAAAATATCTCTTAGAGGCTGGAGGACCAGTGGCCGAGGTTACACAGCCAAACAGCTCAAAATCATGCTAGCAACTATCCCTGTGGAGACCTCCCCACAGCCACTGTCTGCCCAGACGCCATCCCCAACACCAGGCTCAGGAACCTTTGCTGGGAGCCCCCACACTCACACCACTGTTCATGGGAGTGGGCACTGCTCATGCTAAATGGTTTCCCTGGTGGCTCCTGGTAAAGAATCCACCTGCCAATGCAGGAGACCTGTATTTGATTCTTGGGTCCAGAAGATCTCCTGGAAGAGAAAATGGCAACCCTGGGAAATCCCAAGGATAGAGGAGGCTGGTGGGCTACAGTCCATGGGGTCACAAAGAACTGGACACAACTGAAGTGGCTCAAGGCAAATTTGGCCTTGGAGTATGGAATGAAGCAAGACAAAGTCTAATAGAGTTTTGCCAAGAGAACACACTTGTCATTGCAAACACCCTCTTCCAACAACACAAAAGAAGACTCTACACATGGACATCACCAGATGGTCAACACCAAAATCAGATTGATTATATTCTTTGTACCCAAAGATGGAGAAGCTCTATACAGTCAGCAAAAACAAGACCAGGAGCTGATTGTGGCTCAGATCATGAACTCCTTATTGCCAAATTCAGACTGAAATTGAGGGAAAACCACTAGGCCATTCAGGTATGACCTAAATCAAATCCCTTATGATTATACAGTGGAAGTGAGAAATAGATTTAAGGGCCTAGATCTGATAGATAGAGTGCCTGATGAACTATGGACTGAGGTTCGTGGCAGTGTACAGGAGACAGGGATCAAGATCATCCCCATGGAAAAGAAATGCAAAAAAGCAAAATGGCTGTCCTGGGAGGCCTTACAAATAGCTGTGAAAAGAAGAGAAGTAAAATGCAAAGGAGAAAAGGAAAGATATAAGCATCTGAATGCAGAGATCCAAAGAATAGCAAGGAGAGATAAGAAAGCCTTCCTCAGTGATCAATGCAAAGAAATAGAGGAAAAGAACAGAATGGGAAAGACTAGAGATCTCTTCAAGAAAATTAGAGATACCAAGGGAATATTTCATGCAAAGATGGTCTCGATAAAGGACAGAAATGGTATGGACCTAACAGAAGCAGAAGATATTAAGAAGAGGTGGCAAGAATACACAGGAGAACTGTACAAAAAAGATCTTCATGACCCAGATAATCATGATGATGTGATCACTCACCTAGAGCCAGACATCCTGGAATGTGAAGTCAAGTGGGCCTTAGAAAGCATCACTATGAACAAA
>SJYT01050507.1:0-50698 GCA_006410635.1 Cephalophus harveyi | reverse complement strand
AAAAAAAAATGCATTTGGCTGCACCAGGTCTTAATTGTGGCATGGGGGATCTAGTTTCCTGACTAGGGGTCGAATCAGTCCCCCTGCATTCAGAGCATGGTGTCTTAGCCACTGGACCACAAGGGAAGTCCCTAAAATGTGCTACTTTTAAAACCTCAGTTGTTAATTATCTGGGTTAGAAGCTGAAATTTATCCTTGGGGTGACTCCATCTGTGTCCTGGGATGGACCATTTTTATGAGCGGTTTTGCTCCTACGGATAAGTCTAGACTGGTCTTGAACATTGCTGAAGTAATCCAAAATACAGATGCTTCCAACGATGTCCATTTTATTATGACTAAATATGGAAAAGTTACCTCTGTGGTGGCAGAATGCGTCTCTGTAGGGATGGACACGAGGCGAGAGCTTTCAGTTTCCCACTGACAGAGCTATAATCAGGGAGGCTGCAGTCCTGGTGGTCTGTGGGGGGAAGACACGGCTAGGAGATCCGTCTCCCACACCTGCCACCTGTGAGAAGGTGTCAGAGTCAGTGGGGAAGGATTGTGAAGTGCAGGCAATGGCTATGGGGACAGAGCGTGTCAAGCATCACCTGTTCCAGGTTATAACTGAGCTGGGTCCCCTCTCACCTTCACACCAGCCTTACGCTCACCTGCTCTGCTTTGTGGACTAAGGGGGTGGAACCTGTTGGTGGGGTGGGACATAAAACAGATGGAGAGATTCACAGACACAGCAACATGGTGCATGGCCGGAGATGGAAGGCAAACAGCTTGAAGTCACTTCTGTAAGAGGGAATAAGTAACAGCCAGGAGGAACCCTGACCACAGCCCAGAACCTTCAGACTCACCCTTTGGGACTTCAGGATGGAGCTTGCTGCAGTCCTGTTAGATAAGGGCTCAATTATTTTGTTTAGATATTAGTGGGGGAGGTCATTCCCAAGGGCTGGAGTTCAAGAACAGAGACATGGGGACTTCCCTGGAAGTCCAGTGGTTAAGATTTTGCACTTCTACTGCCGTGGGCATGGGTTCAACCCCTGGTCAGGAAACTAAGGTCCCACAAGCCGCGTGAAACAGCCAAAAAATAGAGAAATTACAGAGACCCCGAGGTACACATGAAATATTCGTTTTTAGGGAGAAGGCTAATGACGACAATAATTAAAAGCTGATAACCAAATTTGAGAATAAAAGCAATAAATTTAAACATATTTTCAGCTCTGTGAATGGGAAATAAGATTTTTAGAATTGGGTTTTCTCTAAAGCAATAATACCACACCAAAATTCACTGCAATAAGAAATTCTCATAAGTTACTGCTCTATTAAAGTATAATGTGATCCCCAAGGAACTCTACAATCGGATTATAGCTAAAATCCCTATTTAGCCCTCATTTCATTTGGCATTAATGACCACAGCTAGGAGATATATACTTTATAATGTGAAAAGATTATGATTAGTCATTCTGGATGGTTTATTAACTTGTCAATATACTACATGCAAATAAGAACTTGATGCTCTTTTTGTCTATCTCCTCCAACCCCTGATCACTCAGGGCCTGGGGCTTTTCCAGGAGAGGGTGATTTAAATCCTTGGCAGCTCAATTAATGTACTTTTAAAGCAGGAGGCTTTATTTATATTTATTTATATCTTTATTTATATTTAAAATAGTAGGACCAACAAGGTCCTACTGTGTAGTACAGGGAACTCTGCTCAATATTCTGTAACAACCTAACTGGGAAAAGAATTTGAAAAAGAATAGATCCATATACATGTATAATTAAATTATTATGCTGTGCGCCTGAAATTATTACTGCATTGTTAATCGACTGTTGTTGTTTAGTTGCTAAGAAGTTTCCAACTCATTGCCACCCCATGGACTGTAGCCCACCAGTCTTCTTTGTCCATGGGATTTCTCAGGCAAGAATATTGGAGTGTGTTGTCATTCCCTTCTCCAGGGAATCCTCCCCACCCAAGGATGGGACCCGCATATCCTGCACTAGAAGCTAGATTCTTTACCCTGTACTCCAATATAAAATAAAAAGCTAAATAACATTATTCTAAAAAAGAGAGATTGAACCATGAAAAAAAAAAAAAAAGAAGAAGAAGAATTGGTGCCAGCTTTTTATATAAAAACAAACTTCACAGCCTCTTGGCCTCTCCTTGTCTCTTCTTCCTAAGCCAGCCCCTCCGGAGCTAGCACATGGAGCAGGGGCTGAGCACACTGGATGGTACCCAGTATTGGCTCACTTTCCAAGCAGGTTCTGTGAAAAGAAACACAGCTTTTGTGCTGACTCAACACTTCTGACATCAAATGGGTGGGCTTCTTCCCCATGGCCTGCCTGGAGCCAGTGTCAGAACCCACCAGCTGAGGGCTCAGTCCCACGAGTGCCCACCCAATTCAATGCCAGTGTCAAGTAGCAGGGTGCCCAGGTCACCCACACTTCTGTCCAACTCACCTATAACCCAGAGTCCCCATTACTCTCTCTTTCAGGTTCAATCATTTGCTAGAGCAGCTCATAAAACTCAGAGAAAGCCTTGCTTGTATTTACCAGTACATTACATAATAAAATGAAAGTGATTCCTGGTGGCTCAGACAGTAAAGAATCTGCCTGCAGTGCAGGAGACCCGGGGTTGAGAAGATCCCCTGGAGAGGGAATGGCTACCCACTCCAGTATTCTTGCCTGGAGAATTCCACGGACAGTGGAACCTGGTCGGCTACAGTCCACAGGGTCACAAAGAGTTGGACATGACTGAGTGACTAACACTTCACATCACTTTTGTATGATGAAGGATGACCCACTTATGATACACATAGGTCAGAAGGTTCTGGACACAGGATTCCTGTCCCCATGGAGTTGGGGTGGGCCACCCACTGGCATGTAAGTGTCTTCACCAGCCAGATGCTCCCAACCCTGTACTTTGGGGATTTTTATAGAGACTTCTTTTTTCCTTTGGAAAATATAATCATTTTCATTAAAATGCTAACCATGTTACCATGTTATCCGTGTATCCATGTTAACAGGTGGACTAGAGCTATTTTTAAATGAATTAACATTTTAAACCATTCACTGTTAATTTTTGATATGGTAAGCATTAATAAATATAATCCATCCAAACAAAGGCCCTTTTATCAATAGTTTTTAAGGATGTAAAGGATTCTAGAACAAAAAGTTTGAGAACTTCCACCTTGGAGAAACTACTGCCCAGAGCACCAGAGTTCTGGAAGCAAGCCATGGCCATGCTGGCTGTAGGAGCCAGAAAATGTAACCAAACCCAATGGCTGATGAGAAAAGGCCAGTAAACTGTGGTTCTCCATCCAGAACATCCTTATATGGTAGAGGCTAAAAAATAAGGAACGCAGCAGTTATATTCAGCAATGCGGATGAATCTTTGGAAAATACTGATATTTGAAAACTATGTTGCAGAATTCTTACCATGTGAGCATGTTCATATAACAATGTAAGAAGCACACAGAACTGAGTGTACTGATTAAGGACTCACCTGCAGTAAACCATGAAGGAAAGCAGGGGGTGCTGAACACAGAATTCAAAATCCTGGTGTGTTTCCTGACTCCTGGCCTACATTCTCCTGCCGGAATTGCAGTGCCTTTGGACTAACCTTGTCCACAGTGCGTTTTAGTCACTTGTTTACTATCTTTAAAACTGTTTTAAAAGATATGCATTTACTTATTTGACTGCATTGGGACTTAGCTTCAGCACTCCCGGTCTCTAGTTGCGGTGTATGGGCTTACTTGCTCCACGGCATGTGGGATCATAGTTCCTTGATCAGGGATGGAACCAGCGTCCTTAGTATTTAAGGTGGAGTCCAAACCTAGTATTGCAAGGTGGACCACCAGGCAAGATCAACCATCTTCGAACTTCTTGGGGGCACAGACAAGGTCATTTAATTTTAGATTCTAGATCCTACCATCCCTCAGATGACAGGCACTTAATATATATTTGGGAGTGAATAAATAAATAAATGCTGTTTTCTTACTTTACAAAAAAAGCAATGGACTGCATATTTGGCGATGGGAATTCAGCCCTGCATTCTGGGACTGAATGAAAAAAGAACAAAGTCTTTCTTATCTACTGGTTCAAGTCTTCAGATTTTCAGCCAGGGCTGCTCACAGGTAATTTGAGTAGCAAGTGTCAGATTATCAAGGATATTGTGTGTTTGTTGTTGTTGTTCAATCGCTAAGTTGTGTTGGACTGTTTGTGACCCCATGGATTACAGCACACCAGGCTTTCTTGTCCTTCAGTATCTCCAGGAGCTTGCTCAAACTCATGTCCATCGAGTCGGTCATGCCATCCAACCATCTCATTCCCTGTTGTCCCCTTTTCCTCATGCCTTCAATCTTTCCCAGCATTAGGGTCTTTTCCAATCAGTCAGTTCTTCACATCAAGTGGCCAAAGTATTGGAGTTTCAGCTTCAGTATCGGTCCTTCCAACGTATATTCAGGGTTGATTTCCTTTAGGATTGACTGCTTTGATCTCCTTGCAGTCCAAGGGACTCTCAAGAGTCTTCTCCATGTGGTGACCCAAGGAAGATGAAAGAGAAGACGAAGCCAAGGAGGGTCTTGGAATACAGGAACAGAAAAATCAGACCCGTATCGACCTTCCCTCCCATCCCCAATTCTATAGCTATTAATGAATTTAAGGTCCTCCTGACCAATATAACCTGTCTCCTCTCCTACCCCATAGGGAGAAGGTATTTGCCTTACTCTTCCCCCCACCCAGTATACATGCCTCATCCAAATAGCAAATGACCTGCAAGACCCCTATCCCATTCCTTGTACCCTGGCTATAAAAGGGGACTAAGGACCCCGTTCAACGTCAGTTCTCCCCTGAGTTGGCCCACTGTTCTAACAGCGTCTCCCATTCTAATGAACTTTATTTCCCTCTCATTCTGTCTCATGTCTGGAAATTCTTTTCCAACCTGCACCTGGACCACGACATCCAACACCACAGTTCAAAAGCATCAATTCTTCGGCACTCAGCCTTCTTTACATACAACTCATCTGAAAACTGGCAGGGTCATCAGGCACTAATGGATGGGATTTATTTAACACAAGCGCTACCTAAGGTCACATGAATGTTATCACATGTGTTGCTAATCATAGTCCTATGAGTTGAGTACCCTTCCTATCACCATTTTACAGAAGGAGTGACACAGAGATGTTGTCACTTGCTCAAGGTCACAGAGCTCCTGAGGAGGAGAGTGGGAAAACAGTTCTCTGGGCAAAGTCAGAGATTCCCGAGCCAGAACCCGAGGCCCTTCCCTCCAGCGCTGTCTGTCCTCCTGTGTCTCAGGTGAGGACCACCCTTCCCTCCAGTGCTTGCGATCCTCATCCTTGTGTGTCTCACGTAAAGGCCTGAAGGGCAGGGCCGTGGCTCAGCCCCAGCACGTAGGAGTTTTTGTCTGTTCACCCCATTTTTCCTCTGCACTGCTCACAGTGTCTCTTCCTCTATTGTGAGGACTGACTTGACGGTTCCGGTGATCTTGATCCTCCCTGCACCTTTGAGAAGCATAAGAAAGTGCTGCTCTCCACTTGGCTTGCCATGTGTCCAGATGAGCCAGCAAGCTACGGTACAGGGCATCACTGCTATTGTCTGCCTCCCTGAAAGGAGGAGCAGAAACTTCATTTGGAGGTCAAGGTTCTTGCAAAAACAAACCGTCTATTGAAATGACATCTCACGACATCCACCATGAATCAGTGACCAAAACAAGGTCATGATATTCAAGTCCAGAAACCCATTTGCATTCATGGAAATTTTAAAAAGAATCCATATGTGTTTTATTCACCAAAATTAGCATCACCAAGGTAATGGCTGAGTGGTATTGAAAAAGCAGATGTTGGCAGGTAGCTAGGAAAACAATCAAGCGGCTTGGGAATTTAGGTCGCAAGCAAGTACAGAGAACAGTTACAGACCCACGAGTGCTCTGGACAATGGATCCCGAATGTGATTCTAAATTGAATTGTGCACGAGTGTTGCAGAGGGCCCTCAAACCTGGTGAGCCTCTCTCTGATAAGGAGTCCATCCCACAGACTTCCTCCTGGTTATTGGGGGAAGTCACTAAGTATCGACTCTGTGTCAGGACCTTAAAGAAGCCATTCTTGCAAATTCCTGACCTCATTTCATCTTCATAACAATGCCATCAAATAGCACAATTGACACCATTCTCTTGATGGAAAGCTGTACATGCAATTGTTTAGCCCCAGGAAATGCAACGCTAACTCAGTTTAGTTCAATTGCTCAATCTTTTTCGACTCTTTGCGACCCGCTGGACTGCAGCATGCCAGGCTTCCCTGTCTATCACCAACTCTCAGAGCTTGGTCAAACTCATGTCCATCAAGTCGGTGATGCCATTCAACCATCTTATTCTCTGTCATCACCTTCTCCTGCCTTCAAACTTTCCCAGTATCAGGGTCTTTTCCAGTGGGTCAGTTATTTGCATCAGGTGGCCAGAGTATTGGAGCTTCACCCTCAGCATCAGTCCTTCCAATGACTATTCAGGACTGATTTCCTTTAGGATGGACTGGTTGGGTCTCCTTGCAGTCCATGGGACTCTCAAGAGTCTTCTCCAACACCACAGTTCAAAAGCATCAATTCTTCAGCACTCAGCTTTCTTCACAGTCCAACTCTCACATCCACACATAACTACTGTACAAACCATAGCTTTGACTAGACAGACCTTTGTTGGCAAAGTAACGTCTCTGCTTTTTAATACGCTGTCTAGGTTGGTCATAGCTTTTCTTCCAAGGAACAGTTCAGTTTAGTCTCAGTCGTGTCCAGCTTTTTGTGACCCCATGGACTGCCACATGCCAGGCGTCCCTGTCCATCGCCAACTCTCGGAGTTTACTCAAACTCATGTCCATTGAGTCAGTGATGCCATCCAACCATCTCATCCTGTCATTCCCTTTCAAAGTAACGTCTCTGCTTTTTAATACGCTGTCTAGGTTGGTCATAGCTTTTCTTCCAAGGAACAGTTCAGTTTAGTCTCTCAGTCGTGTCCAGCTTTTTGTGACCCCATGGACTGCCACATGCCAGGCGTCCCTGTCCATCGCCAATTCTCGGAGTTTACTCAAACTCATGTCCATTGAGTCAGTGATGCCATCCAACCATCTCATCCTGTCATTCCCTTCTCCTTCCACCTTCAATCTTTCCCAGCATCAGGTTCTTTTCAGATGAGTCAGTTCTTCACATCAGATGGCCAAAGTATTGGAGTTTCAGCTTCAGCATCAGTCCTTCTGAAGAGGAAAAGTTAAAATTTTACATAACCTCCTCTCCTTCTGCCTCTGTAACTCAGCTTGCCCTTTGAAAAGTCTAGATCATGTAGGTCACATAGTCTCAGAAAGTGGGGACTTGCAGTATTAGGAACTGGAATTTATCTCACTCACCTTTGTCCTGCTCTTTGCAATCCAATCGCCCAGACCCTGCAAACCTGCTTAATCATGCCTGACCAGGACAGGCATCCCCCTCCCCGTCTTGACTGCTGTTCCCAAGCACACAAAACCCCTTAGTTTAAACCAGCCTATTAAGAGCTGGTGTTGCCCACTATTAGTCTATTGAAAAACTCTTTTAATCCTTTTGTTCGGGGCTCTCAACTTGGAGTGTTAACTCCTCTGGGCTTGCCGACATAATAAACCTGAGTTCTCCAGCTCTCCGAGTGTGGTGCTTGGTTTCTCAAGTACTGGTTTCTGCAACATTTCTGGAGGTCCCAGAAAGATTCCAACCACACGGCCCCTTGAGCCATCAGACTGGTGGCTTGGCCGGGCTGAAGCGAAGGAATCCCGAGACAAACAAGGAATTGCACCACCTGGTGGTATTCCGGGTTCTCTTTTGAACCAGTGTTCTGACTCTCCGGACGGCCAAGCCCCAACTGGACTCATTGGAGGGATGGGCCAACTCACCAGGAATGGCCACAGGATAAGGTAAGGCCCTGGGGGAGGCCTTACCTGGGAGGAACCTACACCTTCCTCCTTACCACAGGAGGAACCTACTCCAGCCAGTCGAAGAGGAGACTGATCACCTCCTGGAGCTCCCAGGATGGGAGCAACAGTTAAGGAAACCTGGGAACTTGGGAGGAAAGGAGGCATCGTGAATGACAACCTCCTTGGGGCTCCCAAGAAAGGAGCAACAGTTAAGGAAACCTAGGGATTCAGGAGAAGGAAGGCATCCTGACTATAACTTCCTTGGGGCTCCCAGGAAGGGAGCAATAGTTAAGGAAACCTGGGGACTCAGGAGAAGGGAGGCATTGTGATAGCCTCTGAATGATTGTGAGAGCATGATTGCTGCCTGAACAGAGTGAGAGAAATTTTTCTTTTTGGAAACTACAAAAGAAAATGTTTTTGCATATGCAATCAAAAACAACTAGCATATGCAATTTAAAACAACTAGCTTGTTAAAAAGGCCTGCCCAGGGAAAAGCTTAAGTTAACCTTTTCCATGTCCTTGAAATACACAGCCAGCTTGGCCTGAGACCTCAGCCTTGGGCAAATTAGAACTTCAAGTGAAGGGAAAAAAAAGGGGGGAACAAACAGATATTTTAAATCTCAAACAGAAAACTATAAGATCTCTGTCAGTCTGTCTGTCTGGATTTATGTATGTCTCAGTATATGTCTTTTTTCTGATAATATTATCAAAGTTGTAAATGAGTTCTAATTTAATTGGCCTAAACAAAAGTAAGCAATCAAACAATTCTAAATACAAGAAAAATTAACCTAAATAAGTTTCAGATTCAAGTGAACTGGGAAATATTCAATATTAAATATCTAGTATTAATGTTTGTTTGCTAATCTAATAAGAAAGTAGGATGCATGTTTTTAATAAAGCAGATATAAAAAAAATTACATTTTACAAAGGGAAAAGAAAGTAGGTCTGACTTACGGGTGGCTGTTACAGAAAATGATTAAAAGGTTTGTGGAAGGTGGAGCCTGAAAAAAAGCTTTGTGCATGGTTAGGACCGACTAAGTTTCAAATAAATTTAATTAAGTTTACCTGCTGCTGCTAGGTCACTTCAGTCGTGTCCGACTCTGTGTGACCCCATAGACAGCAGCCCACCAGGCTCCCCCGTCCCTGGGACTCTCCAGGCAAGAACATTGGAGTGAGTTGCCATTTCCTTCTCCATAAGTTTACCTAAATGAGTTTAAAGTAAGCTGGGGCAAAAACTTACATTTGGCCTTTCTCTCTGTTAAGAGGACATACTTTCTTCAGATGTTGAACTGCTTTTAATAATAGATTTAAGTTTCTTTACCTCTTAATTGGTCTATTCTATATTTAGCTTTGAAATCTTTTGTTAACTTTGGCTAAGTAAATAAATATTATTTCACAGTAACTTATATGATCCTACCTGACTGTTATAAACCCTTTTGATATTTATTGACAAAACTTCCTAAAGAACTTGACTTCTAGCTAACTTTGGGATGCTCCAGAGGGCCCCTGAGACATCCCGAAGAGCTATTAAGCTACCTGGGTTCATTGAACATGTTAAATTACATGCAAAGTACTATTATAGGGGTGAAAAATCTTTTCAGGTTATACTGTATGCTTGATGTTACTAATATAGATATCCTAAAATTATGTGAAATTCATATAGATCTGTTATGCCCTGATAAAATATGGTCAATTATAATTCTAGTTATCATATTAAAGTGTTATGACCAGGATTTTTTGTCAATTGCAATAGAATCAGGTTTTAAACATGCCTTTAGAAGAATACTGCTAGTTCTTCAAGGTTTATGGAAAAGACTTTCTAAGATTAAACAGATAAATGAATTTTGTTATTAACAGTAAGCTGATGCCAGACTGAAATTTGGTCTTCTCTCTGTTTAGAGAACACAGTTTTCTTAAAATGCAGCTTTCAATAACAGATTATAGATTTGTTTGCCTTTAAGTGATTTATATTTGTTTTTAAAATCTTTTTGTTACTTTGGTAAAATAAACATTATTTAAGATTATGGTACATGTAGTCAAAGCTCATTCTGCTTCTACAAAAAATAACCCCTCATGGTTCGACTTTTGCTTTCTTGATGTCCTTAAAACATGGCGATAGTCTGCTCTTAAATCAGGAAATTAAAAATAAATAAACAACAGCTAAAAATCAGAGTCAGGGCTATGGTAAATCCAAGAGGGCTGCTTGGCTTTTTCCGGCTCCCTGATAGACCTCATTATTTGATAGGTTAAAGCCTTACCTGGCTACAATGTTAATGCCCTCACAGTGAGTTCTCCAAAAAAGGAAGAAATTATGTTTCACTAAATATTAAGTTCTAGTTTTGTTAATTAACGTTTGTGCTTACTAAGACTCACTTCCAAGATAGTTCCTTGTTATGATATATTGCTAAAAGGTTTAATTAAGTTATTAAAAAGGTCACGCTAACATTGTTTCCAAAGCTTATCTCAGTAACCAGTCTCTGGATAAAGGTCAGATGCTTCATGATGTACAACCAGGAGATTAACACTTGGCTATAATCATTTAGAACTAACACCCAAAAAAGATATCCTTTTCATTATAGGGGACTGGAATGCAAAAATAGAAAGTCAAGAAACACCTGGAGTAACAGGCAAATTTGGCCTTGGAATGCGGAATGAAGCAGGGCAAAGACTAATAAAGTTTTGCCAAGAAGATGTACTGGTCATAGCAAACACCCTCTTCCAACAACACAAGAGAATACTCTACACATGGACATCACCAGATGGTCAACACCGAAATCAGACTGATTATATTCTTTGCAGCCAAAGATGGAGAAGCTCTATACAGGCAACAAAAACAAGACCAGGAGCTGACTGTGGCTCAGATCATGAACTCCTTATTACCAAATTCAGACTCAAATTGAAGAAAGTAGGGAAAACCGCTAGACAATTCAGGTATGACCTAAATCAAATCCCTTATGATTATACAGTGGAAGAGAGAGATTTAAGGGACTAGATCTGATAGACAGAGTGCCTGATGAACTATGGACTGAGGTTCGTGACATGGTACAGGAGACAGGGATCAAGACCATCCCCATGGAAAAGAAATGCAAAAAAGCAAAATGGCTGTCTGGGGAGGCCTTACAAATAGCTGTGAAAAGAAGAGATGAGATGGTGATGAACAGGGAGGCCTGGCGTGCTGCGATTCATGGGGTCGCAAAGAGTCGGACACGACTGAGCGACTGAACTGAACTGAACTTGGCTTTGACTGAGAGAGGTTACTGAATATAATCAATGGAGGGAGAGAAGACAACCACCCAGTAAATAAAAGGCATGGTGGAGACAAACACATACAAAACCAGGCCGGAGTCTGGAATAAATCAGACTCTAGGAGAGTTGTTATTTATTTGTTTAACTCTCTTAGATTCCCCCACCTCTTCAATCTTTCTCTGATCTGAGCAGACTCTCCATACCCCAGTTTTCAACTCTGCTCTAGAAGTGCCACAGCTGTTTCAGGGACCATATCAGTCCACAGTTCACACTGCAAGAAACTACCTATTCTCTTCCTGCCTCCCTTTGGAATGTTAATTAGTCTTTCCTGTCTCATAGGCATCCTGATCCTTGAAATCGGTCTTCAAAGGTACTGAATACAAATATGAAATGCAAAGCAATAGGATTTAAGGAAAAAGGCTGACTTCAGAATCACGTAGACCTGAACATGAATCTTGGTTCCATCACTTGCTTGCTGGAGGATTTGAGGCAAGGGTTCTAATCTCTCTGTAAACTGTGGTCTCCTTATCCTTGATCAGGCATGGTGAATCCCAGCTCAGAGGCGGGTGTGAGCTCTACATGTAAATTTTATGTGAAATGCACATGGCAGGCTGTCAACAATTTACATCTTCCCATTTGTCCCAATCTGCAAAGTTGGCAATTTCAGAAACAGGACTATGAGGAATACTTTTGATCTAAGAAATTAAACTCACTTACTGGTTGCCTGGGTTTTGACAGCCCCTTGCCTAGCCAACTTCAATTCTCAGCAAATTATGGTCCAGATTCTAAGGAATCAAGATGGAGGGTAAAGTATCTATATGCCACATTTTCCAGACTGTGTTTTAAAAATGACTCAATTGCTATTTCTTTCTTATAAAATACATCTCAGATATATTCACCATTTGTCTCAGAGTAGAATGTAGACTATACCTTTTACTTACTTTTTAGTTTATATCTAGGAGTTTCAATTTATGTTAGATCTTTTAGTTTATATCGTATCTTTCTTAAATATGATTCTTTTCTTCCTTTTTTTTTTTTTTTTGAGTGTACCATGTAGGTAGGAATACATTCATGCTGATGCAAAATATTTAGAATCACATACTTTGAAAGATGATGCCAAGAAAGTGCTTCACTCAATATGCCAGCAAATTTGGAAAACTCAGCCATGGCCACAGGACTGAAAAAGGTCAGTTTTCATTTCAATCCCCAAAAGGGGCAATACCAAAGAATGCTTAAACTACCGCACAATTGCACTCATCTCATATGCTAGTAAAGTAATACTCAAAAGTCTCCAAGCCAGTCTTCAACTGTACATGAACCGTGAACTTCCAGATGTTCAAGCTAGATTTAGAAAAGGCAGAGGAATCAGAGATCAAATTGCGAACATCCATTGGATCATCAAAAAAGCAAGAAAGTTCAAGAAGAATATCTATTTCTGCTTTATTGACTATGCCAAAGCCTTTGACTGTGTGGATCACAACAAACTGCGGAAAATTCTGAAAGAGATGGGAATACCAGACCACCTGACCTGCCTCTTGAGAAACCTGTATGCAGGTCAAGAAGCAACAGTTAGAACTGGACATGGAACAACAGACGACTGGTTCCAAATAGGAAAAGGAGTACATCAAGGCTGTATATTGTCACCCTGCTTATTTAACTTCTATGCAGAGTACATCATGAGAAACGCTGGGCTGGAAGAAACACAAGCTGGAATCAAGGTTGCCAGGAGAAATATTAATAACCTCAGATATGCAGATGACACCACCCTTATGGCAGAAAGTGAAGAAGAACTAAAGAGCCTCTTGATGAAAGTGAAAGAGGAGAGTGAAAAGGTTGGCTTAAAGCTCAACATTCAGAAAACGAAGATCATGGCATCCGGTCCCGTCACTTCATGGCNAAAAGCCTCTTGATGAAAGTGAAAGAGGAGAGTGAAAAAGTTGGCTTAAAGCTCAACATTCAGAAAACGAAGATCATGGCATCCGGTCCCATCACTTCATGGCAAATAGATGGGGAAACAGTGGAAACAGTGTCAGACTTTATTTTGGGGGGCTCCAAAATCACTGCAGATGGTGACTGCAGCCATGAAATTAAAACACGCTTACTCCTTGGAAGGAAAGTTATGAAAGCAGAGACATTACTTTGCCGACTAAGGTCTGTCTAGTCAAGGCTATGGTTTTTCCAATAGTCATGTATGGATGTGAGAGTTGGACTGTGAAGAAGGCTGATCGCCGAAGAATTGATGCTTTTGAACTGTGGTGTTGGAGAAGACTCTTGAGAGTCCCTTGGATTGCAAGGAGATCCAACCAGTCCATTCTAAAGGAGATCAGCCCTGGGATTTCTTTGGAAGGGATGATGCTGAAGCTGAAACTCCAGTACTTCGGCCACCTCATGCAAAGAGTTGACTCACTGGAAAAGACTTTGATGCTGGGAGGGATCGGGGGCAGGAGGAGAAGGGGACAACAGAGGATGAGATGGCTGGATGGCATCACTGACTCAATGGATGCGAGTCTGAGTGAACTCCGGGAGTTGGTGATGGACAGGGAGGCCTGGCGTGGTGCGATTCATGGGGTCGCAAAGAGTCGGACACAACTGAGCGACTGAACTGACTGAACTGAACTGAACACCCAGACAATGGTGGAACAAGCTGCCTTATCATTCTGTGAACTCTCACATCCCTCCATAAATGCACCCCAAGGTCCTCAGGCTATTCTCCCTTTGAGATCTTATATGGGAGACCACCCCCAGTGATAGAAAAGCTCAGGGGAGACCACCAACAACTAGCTGACCTGGAGCTGTCCCAACACCTCCAGGCCCTGGGAACAGTCTTCCACTATATCGCCCAAGAAACCTGAGAAAGGACACCCATTCCACTGGGCAACTGGGTTCACCCCTGTCAGCCAGGAGACAGGGTATGGGTTAAAGATTAGGGAAAAAACCCACTTCAGCCAGTGTGGACAGACTCTCACAAGGCCGGCCTGGCAACCCCTACTGCTGTTAGAGTTATAGGTATCATCCCTTGGATCCACCACACCAGAGTCAAGAAGGCAGCGACTTCCTGTGATGAGGACACCTGGAAAGCAGTCAGGATCCCGAAAACCTCCTCAAAGTCAGGTTCCAAAAACAACGGCCCTCACCCACGAAGGGCGCTGAGCCCTGCTGTAGTCATTCTGGAAGCTGACTAGTCAACACATGGCAGAAACTTGAGGATTCTTCAGCCTTGCTCCAGCCACACTCTGGCAGCTGGCTTGTCAACGCATGGCAGAAGCTTGAAGATCCGGCTATCAAAATGTCAGTGGATTTTCATTGTCAACCCTGGCCTCTATCCCTGATTGGCATTACTGGTGTGCTCTTCGCTACAGGACTAGCTTCAGTCGCACCCCAGGACTGGGATTTGGGTCAGAAGCTGCAGTTAACTGCCTGTTATTTCACTGTAGTGAGAAGCCTCATTCTTATTAGATGTCTCTTATGATTGATTCTCCCTACTAACTAAACTGCTCCACAGTATAGCTGAACCCCCTTCATGACAGGCCCAGTTGCAATAGCCGTGACAACCCAAAGATGGGGAGAAAACCTTTTGCTAGTGTTCAGTTATCTGTTACATGCTGGCTGCTTTGCAGCCTTTGGTGTCCCTTGCTATAACAGATGGTGCTGCCCCCGAGGCCTTTGCTTTGTTTGTGGGACAGATGCTTACTGATGTCTACCTGTCAATTAGATGGGTATCTGCACATTAGCTTTCCTCACTCCCCAGATAAATATTGTCCCTTACCAGACTCTCACCATACCTCTGACAGCACATATGTGGTCAAAAAGAGCCATCCGGTTTATACCTCTACTAGTTGGTCTGGGAATCGTGGCTGGGATAGGTGTGGGACTAGGAGGAATTGCTTCATCAACCACCTTTTACCATACGCTATCCAAAGACTTCACAGATGACATTGAGAGAGTGGCCAAATCTTGAGTGGCCTTAACAGGACCAACTGGACTCCCTGGCTGAGGTGGTTTTACAGAATAGCAGAGGGCTAGACCTACTGACAGCTGAAAAGGGAAGACTCTGCCCCTTTTTGAATGAAAACGCTGCTTTTATGTAAACCAGTCAGGAATAGCCAGGAACATGGCCCAACAGCTAAGGGAACAAATTAGGAAAAGGAGAGTGAAACTAGTGAATTCCTGGGGTAACTGGAACAGTATCTGGAACTGGGCATCGTGGCTTCTCCCTTTAACAGGTCCTCTCTTCACCCTCTTTATGGCACTTCTGTTTGGCTCTTATATTCTCAATGCAATTACCCAGTTCATAACCTCTCGGATTGAAACCATAAAGTCACAAATGGTAATAGTTCAAAAGAGCCCCCTAAACGATGGAGAGCTCTGAATATCTTACCAAAACATGAGATGATGCTTTCTACAATGAGTGATAGAAGCATTAAGAGGGGGGAATGAAGAGGAAAGGTTACAATTTTCCATAATCTTCTTCTCCTTTGCCTCTGTAACTCAGCTTGCCCCTTGCAAAGCATAGATCACCTAAGACATGTAGTCTCAGAAAGTGGGGACTTGGAATACTACTGAGTTTATATCACTCACCCTTGTCTTGCTCTTTGCAATTGCTCAGCCCTGCAAACCTGTTTAATCATGCCTGTCCATGTAAAGGTCAGGCATCCCCCTCCCCATCTCTACTGGTGTTCCCGCACGAGCGAAACCCCTTAGTTTAAACCAGCCTATTAACAGCTAGTGTTGCCCACTACAGACTGTCTGTAAAAATTCTGTAATCCCTTTGTTCAGGGCTCAGAACTTGGAGGGTTAACTTCTCTGGGCCCGCTGGTGTAATAAGCCTGAGTTCTCCAACTCTCTGAGTGTGCTGCTTGGTTTCTCGAGCACTGGTTTCTGCAACACTTCCAATGAATATTGAGGACTGATTTCCTTTAGGATGGATTGGTTGGGTCTCCTTGCTGTCCAAGGGACTCTCAAGAGTCTTCTCCAACACCACAGTTCAAAAGCATCAATTCTTCGGTGCTCAGCTTTCCTTATAGTTCAACTATCACATCCATATGTGACTACTGGAAAAACCATAGCCTTGACTAGACGGACCTTTGTTGGCAAAGTAATGTCTCTGCCTTTTAATATGCTGTCTAGGTTGGTCATAACTTTTCTTACAAGGAGTAAGCGTCTTTTAATTTCATGGCTGCAATCACCATCTGCAGTGATTTTGGAGCCCCCCCAAAAAAAGCCTGTCACTATTTCCACTATTTCCCCATCTATTAGCCATGAAGTGATGGGACCAGATGCCATGATCTTAGTTTCTGAATGCTGAGTTTTAAGCCAACTTTTTCACTCTCCTCTTTCACTTTCATCAAGAGGCTCTTTAGTTCTTCTTCGCTTTTTGGCATAAGGGTGATATCATCTGCATATCTGAGGTTATTTGATATTTCTCCCTGCAATCTTCATTCCAGCCTGTGCTTCATCCAGTCTGGCATTTTGCATGATGTAGTCTGCATATAAATAAATAAGCAGAGTAACAATATACAGTATACTCCTTTCCCAATTTGGAACCAGTCTGTTGTTCCATGTACAGTTCTAATTATTGCTTCTTAACCTGCATACAGATTTCTCAGGAGGTAGGTCAGGAGGTCTGGTATTCTCATCTCTTGAAGAATTTTCCAGTTTGTTGTGATTCACGCAGTCAAAGGCTTTGGCACAGTCAATGAAGCCAAAGTAGACGTTTTTCTGAAATTATCTTGCTTTTTCTATGATCCAGCGGATGTTGGCAATTTGATCTCTGGTTCCTCTGCCTTTTCTAAATCCAGCTTGAACATCTGGAAGTTCTGGGTTCATGTACTGTTGAAGCCTAGCTTGGAGAATTTGGAGCATTTCTTTGCTAGTGTGTGAGATGAGTGCAATTGTGCAGTAGTTTGAATATTCTTGGCATTGGCTTTCTTTGGGACTGGAATTTAAGATTTGAAATAGCTCAGCTGGAATTCCATCACCGCCACTAGCTTGTTTTTAGTGATGCTTCCTAAGGCCCACTTGACTTTGCACTCCCGGATGTCTGGATGCTAATTACCATCTTTCATAGGAGACATCCCACCAGCCAAACACTGGTCCCCACAGCCCTCCTGCCTGAGAAAGGAAAAGAGCAGAACAGAGTAAGGGCCCTTGAACTGTAACCTCCTACTCTTCCATAGGCTTTTACTGAGCATCCCTCACTTCTTCCCTTGTGGCTCAGCTGGTAAAGAATCCACCTGCAGTGCAGGAGACCTGGGTTCGATCCCTGGATTGGGAAGATCCCATAGAGAAGGGAAAGGCTACCCACTCCACTATTCTGACCTGGAAAATTCCATGGACTGTATAGTCCATGGAGTTACAAAGAGTTGGACATGACTAAGCGACATTCACTTTCACTTTCACTCGCTTCTTCTGTGAATAGTTCACATCCAAATTGAGCTCCTACTGTTTACCGCCCTGAGTGAGGGGCTGGGTGCAGGGCAGGGATACCAAAATGCTGTGCTTTCAGGGTGCTCACAACCTTGGGGATCGGCGGGGGAGACTGGGCCAGGAAGCCTCTTGAGGAAGGCCCCAGGCTCTGAGGAGCCTATGAGGAGAACGGGAGGAAACAGGGGTGTCACCAGAGACAAGCCAGAGGCACCTGGAGGAAGCTCTGGGCGGCAGGTGGGACTGGACCCCGAGGAGTGGGGTGGAGAGAACCCTCTCCCCCTACCAGGCCCCACTGTGGCAGGGATGGCAGGGGTGGGAGTCTAGAGAAGCCTGGGATGCAGGCTGTGCTGCGTAGGTCAACTGAGAGGGAGGCAGACATGTATACAGAGGGAAGTATGTGCTCTAGTACTCTTATTCAGCCTTAGTTATCATCATTAAATCATCGTTATCACTATTAACCTATATTAATTATTAATCAGTATTAACCGTCATTAAAACCTGTAAGTTAACTCAGTAAGGAGGCCATCAAACTGACAAGGCTCTGATGGCTTCATAGCACAGGAAAACAAACCAAAACCTCAACCTGTGACTGCCTCCCATTAGGAAATTGCACCTAAACACCTAAGTACCATCACAACCGGTACTTAACTCCACCAATGAACAGCCTCCATGCTGAGCTCCACCAAATGACAGCCTCCTTTCTCCCTCCGTCTCCTCCTCCCCCAGGAGCATCTCTCCAAGCTCCAGCCTCCCTTGACCTCCAGCACCTCCTTCTTCACTGTGCTGCCTGGTTCCATCAATTGTTGCTCAAATAAACTCTTAAACTCTTCTCTGCGTCTCAGCTGTCTTTTAACAAACCAAAGGCCACAAGTTCCAGAAACAGTTAAATGGATGCTTTATAATCTTGGGGATTCTCTGGCAGAGCTGAGAGAACCCAGGGAACAGAGCAGCAGATAATCTGATGATGGCCCAACACAGGTGAAGATTCTCTGCAGTCGGGTTTATTTTGTATTTTTCACCAAGAAATGGAGTAATACACAATAAACACTCCTGTGAGCTTATGGTCTAATCAAAATGGTTAACTGTTGTAAAACTTTTGCTCTTGAGATTCTAATAACTGTTCTACTTGTGAGGAATTTTATTTATAGTATGGATGTTATCAACGCTTATGTTACTTACAAACGTGGTAGTTAATTAAACTTTGACAAAACTGGTTTTGTTTTAATTGACCCAAATAACAGAAAAAGGTGTATAGATTTTCTTAGAGTTATGAAAAATCATTCGTAAGGTTTCTTTCTTCATCACATAAACTGTACATACAAAAATAAATTGTGATCACAGCAGATCCAAATTATAAATACAACACAAAATCTGGGCTTTTTAAAAAATAAATCTATATATATAGGCATATATCAACTCACATAATTGAAATTATCTGTATATTTTTGTTCTTTTTTTTTTTTTTTCACTTAAAATACGAAAAGTTGTCTTGTATCACTGAGACTTCTTCAACAAATTACCAGTGGCTATGTAATGTCCTCACATACAGATGTTTCTTGACTGGTGCATTAACATTAACTTCCCTCTTAATGGTTTGGATTTTTTAAACCATCAGAATAGCTATTCCATGAATAGCTGTGATGAATTTCAGGGAGCGTCGGTTATGATTTCCTTAAAGTAGACTCCTATAACCGGAGTGACAGAATCCAACGGTGCTAGCATTTTCAAAGATCTTGAAACCTATTGCTGTGCTGCCTTTTAAGAAGGGTCGCTGAGGGAATTTCCTGGCAGTCCAGTGGTTAGAGCTTGGAGCTGCTGGGGCTAGGATTCAGTCCCGGGTCAGGGAGCTAAGACCCTCTAAGCTTTGTGATGCAGCCAAAAAATAATTAATGAATGAATTTAAAGGATCACTAACTACCCCTCTATCCTCTTAGTGAACATCCAATCACTCTTCTCCTGCCTTCTCTTCCTTCCTCGGCCTTCCATTCCCGAGACGCTTGGGGCGTGACCTTCAGCCTGCGCTCAGGATGTTTTCTAGCTCAGCTGGACCTTAGTGGCACCGTCTCTCCCCAGTACTGCTGGTCACTCTCTGTGCTGACAGCAGGCTGAGCAGGCGGTCCACCCTGACCGCCCCTTCCAGGTCCCTGCTGATACTGGGCTCAAATATTGTAAAATCTATTTAGCTGCTTTTCCATACTTGCTCCAGCTTCTTTCCTGACGCACCATCAACTCTCTGTCTTTCCCTGGAATGAAGGATGACGTGTCCTGAGGCAAGGATAAGGGTGGTTCTGGGGGGCCAAAAGCGCTCACCATGCAGCCTGAACCTCCCTCCCCCACTTCCAGCACCACAGACCCTCGGGGAGCTGGCATAACTCAGCTGAGACTAGGCTGCCTGATGAGGGGAGTCTACCAGGGGTGTGATGTCATCAGACCCCAGGAATCAGCCAGGTCTCAGCCCTGACTGCAGATGGCCTGGCCTGCCCAGGGGCAACCCCAGTACCAGCTCACCATCCATCCACCCAGACAGCCTCCCCTTGCAGCCCTCAGAGCTGGCGACTTATAGCAATGGCCCCTTAACCCTCATCCTGTCTCAGCAACCTGCCTCCTGCCAGACATCCTGACCCCAACGCTGGGAAAACTCTGGGCCAGAGCCACACTCAGCTTGTGGAGGAACAAAAGCAGGAACAAAAAAGAGGGAAAGAAAACATGAAAACCAGGAAAGAGAGAGAGAGAAGAACAGAGGGAAAGAAAAACTGAAGAGAAAGGGGGGAGGGAAGAGAGGATGGAGTTAATTGGCTCATTATCTAGTTAATTAGTTGGCTAGTTAGTTGGTTGCTTGGTTGGCTAGTTATCTAATTAGTTGGCTAGCTAATTAGTTGTTGGTTGATTGGCTAGTTATCTAGTTAATTAGTTCGTTCACTGGCTAATTAGTTGATTGGTTGGTGGGTTGGCTAGTTGGTTAATCATTTGGTTAGTTGGCTACTTAGATATTTGGTTGGCTAGTTAGTTTCTGTCGGAGAAGGCAATGGCAGCCCACTCCAGTACTCTTGCCTGGAAAATCCCATGGACGGAGGAGCCTGGAAGGCTGCAGTCTATGGGGTCGCTGAGGGTCGGATGCCACTGAGCGACTTTCCTTTCACTTTTCACTTTCACGCTTTGGAGAAGGCAATGGCAGCCCACTCCAGTGTTCTTGCATGGAGGATCCCAGGGACGGGGGAGCCTGGTGGGCTGCCGTCTCTGGGGTCGCACAGAGTCGGACACGACTGACGCGACTGAGCAGCAGCTAGTTTCTAGTTGTGTTTCTCTCATAAGAGAAAGCCTATGGGCTGGCTTTGGGCTCGCACCCAGTCCAGGTGGCCTAGCTGGTGACAATGCACCCCGCTGCCTGATGGGAGGCCAGGTCGCTCCCTCTGGGAGGCTCACGGGACAGAGGAAGGAGCTCACACACCTGGGTCCTCACCTGCAGCGGCCGAGCGACCCGGGCCACAACTGCCCACTGTCCTGGGGATCCTTCAAGGTTGCAGTGAAGGCAGCTGGAAGGCTTTCTTAACACCCTCTGTTCTTGGCTCTCGGATTCTCACGTACTGTTTTTAGTACATTCGACTTGAAAGAGTCTTTTGTGTGCTGGAAATTCGGGAAACGGTATTTCTGCTCTTGCAAGGCCAGAAGTTAGCATCAAGGACATGAAAACCTCAGCTTCAAAAAGTTCATGAAACATCCCATTGTTGATGTTTTGCAGAAGCCAACAAAATCCTGTAAAGCAATTGTCCTTCAAATAAAAAAATTAAAAAAAATTTAAAATACATCCCATCATGAGTGTGTGCATTTTCATAAAATTCATGATTTCTTACAGGGTCTCTGAAACCACAGAACAGTGAGAAGCTTTGATTTAGAGCCACAAATTCTTTGTCTTTACCAAATGGGGTGATTTGCCTTAAATAGATGTGGCAGGTAAACAACAGATTTATGCGTGACATGAAGAGAAAAGACTTAATAAAGACTCTCTACATGTTGGGGAATAACAATGCAGGAGGGAATGAAGATTCTGCTGGGTCCAGAAAGGGTCCCTGTTTCCAAATCCACAGTCCTGAGCAATGGGAAAGACAACCAAGTTTCTCACAGCCCCCTCTTGCCCCAAGATGGGAAGTGTGAGCTTGTATCTGGATAGATAAAATGCCATGACCTCAGGCCTTCATGAGACCCCATGTTCAGAGGGTTTGCCCTGAAGATGGAGGCACTGCTCCCAGGGATCAGGGCACGGAAATGAAGGCACCAAATAAAAAGTGGCATTCTCACCCAGCCCCACTCTGCATTTGTAACATCACAGGATTGACCAAAATACGATTTCTAAGGTTATCTTCACTCAACAGCAATCTATCATATTTAAGGTGGAGAAAACCCCATACGGGTTTATGGAACTTGGATAAAAAGGTTCGCCAAGACCAATACTTCAGATTGTTCTTGTTTTGTGAAGTAGAAAAAAGAACCAGCAAGGAGCAATCATGACCTCAAGGCACAGCCCGCAGGGAGGATGCTGTCAAAAGAGACGCTGATGGATAATGAAACCGTCGTCTGTTTCCTTCCCCATAGACAGGTGATGACCTCTTACTGGCTGTCAGTTCAGCGTGGTCCTCTCTGTGGGCTCCCGTGGTGTCCACGCCCAGACAGTCTGGTCTCTTCTCTGGAATGCCCACACTTTCCAGGTGCCAATTTTAGTAGGTGCATCTTTGCAAGATGACCCCAAGAGTGGCTGTGCCTGGTGATGACCTGAGCTCCCTCTCTGCTGAGTAGGTGGGTCACGTCTCATCCCACCAGGATCAGTCAAAGCTACAAACAGATCACCCTCAGAGACAGCAGGGCTGCTGAAGGACAGCCAGCGCTGTGAAGTCTGTCAGGTGGGGATTGACTCGGACCTACCCCATCTGGCCACAGGGATGTCAGCGGTCAGGTGAGGAGGGCAGTCCCGCTAGCGGAGCTCAGAGGAAGCCAAGTGACTGAGGACTCAGGAAGCGCCCCTGGGAAAAGCGACACAGACCTCAAGTCTCATCTCCTCATCTGTAATTTTTTCCCGTTTCTCTAAACCAAAGCAGTACGTCATTCCTGGCAACCACATGAGACATTTTTAATTTTTATTTTAGAATTAAGCACATTTGCCCTATATTAAAACTATGATTCCTCTGTCTTCCTATATTATAAACTCTTCAAAGACAGAAGTATCATCTCTTACACATTCTTTTATATACACATATACAGCTGAACACACACACATGGAAACAAACACACATGGACACACACACCTAAAGAGACACACACTCCTGGACACAATAACTACTTAGGTCAGCTCACAGTAGTTTTTAACAACTTGGTTGATTTGAATTAATGTTCCATACATCAAAACATTTGCTAAGATTTTTTCAGATAAATACTGATGGATGGTCTGATTATACGGTGATGATACAGAAATTCTGTGGCTAATCATTTATTTCCATCTCAGTGTCATGTTTTTACCTCAAAATAAAACTTAATTTGAGTAAATCTGCACCAGACATTAATCATATGCTTATTAAGCGTCACTTTGAAGCTTGGTTATGCACAACATGTCTTTTATAGTTCAGTGCCTGGGTTAGTTTTCACTCGGGATGCCACCCGAATTTTAACGTGCTTGGAAAATAGCATTTCCAGATATGATACGAGGGTTTACCTCACACGGCTCAGCCTGAAGCTGGGCCTGTCTAGGTAGATGGACCTGTGGGAGCCCCTTTTGGGTACCACATCCAAGATCCAGGGAAGTCCCTCCACTTATTTTCAATAGAGTTCTACTGCTCGGTCATCTAGTTGCTTAGGTAGTAAATTGTGTGCTTGTTTTGACTTTAGAATATCTCTGATAGGCAGCTACCCCTGATTTTCCTTATGTCAACCGGGTAGCTGTTAAAGCTGAGGGCAAACCCCATTAAGTTGGCTAAGTCAATTGACCTCACTCGGGCCCTCCACCTTTTTAAAACAGGGGTAACAGCTGTAGCCTCACAAGAGGGCTGTCGCAAGCTTCAGACGAGGACAAGCATTCACAGGACTTGGGGCAGGCCCTCCACACAAGGTCTGATCATGGTCTTCACAGCTCACATTCTATCACGTGGAGTATTTTCATCCTGTTTTTAATCTCCCAAATTAGTCCTCGCTCATTCCACCAAGCTCTGTTCCTGGACTCTATCCTGTCCCTGGTTTATACACTGATGTTTATGCCAGTACCACCCTGGCTCTATTTAAAGCCAAGTACTGCTAATGCCTCCAACTTTAAATCCTTTCAAAACTGTTCCAGCTCTTCCAGGTCATTTGCATTTCCGTGCAAACTTTCAAATCAGCTTGTTTATTTCTACATCGAAGCCAGATGGTACTGCTGTTGGACTACATGGAATCTCTGGACCAACCCAGAACTGACACCCTAACCATGTGCATCTCCCAATCCATGGTCAGAACATATCTCCTCCTGTGTGTCATCTTCTTTCATTTGCCTCGGGAACCTTAGTTTTTAGTGCACAGATCTTATACTCTTAAATTTTTGAAGTGTTTTTGCACTATTTTAAATTTCCAGTTGTTGGTTGCTAGCCCAGAGAAGTGTTTTTCACATGTGGACCTTGTATTCGGTGATCACCCAGGCCCACGCACCAGTCTTGGGCAGCGGCTCTTGTCCTCTGCCTCCCACAAGGGATGCTGGCCTCCCACAAGTCTGGTGACTGGGCACCAATGGCCCTGTCCTTCTCACCCGGCTGTCACCCAGCTCACATGCCACTCTTCTCTCTGCCTCAGGGATTTTTACTCCGGGTTTTACAACCTTTTCATCTCTAGGTATCTCTTCCACGTGTGTCATCTCACTGCCAGTTACTTTCATCCACACCTCATGTCAACATCCCAAACAAGACATCCTGGTGAGCGTGTCTTCTCCTGGGCCCACCTGCCTGGGATTGTCATCTCCAGACTTGCTGCCTGTGGGTCAGGCTCCCATGCTGAGCCGTCAGCTGTGTGGGAGCAATAGGTGGCAGGGCGCGAGCAAGGCAGTGTGTCTGCAAGCCCCAGTCAGGACCCCTGCCCTGGGGATTACGGGCACTGCTGCTCTCTTCAGAGCAAAAACTCTCACTTTTTCAAGTTTCTCCTGATGTCAGGCCACCCAGGAAGGAAGGTCTTCGTCTCACCATTCACACATCACATGACGCACGTCTGTTTCACCTTGCTCTGTCAAAACGTGGTCTAAGGCGTCCAGCATTCAAATAGAAACATGACGAAGATAAAGCACCACTATTCTAGGACGAACGTGCTTCTGAAAAGCAGAATCTTAAGGATAAGACTTGTTCTGCGTTATTCCAAAGGTAGACCTTGGCCCAAATGTTGAAAATCACTAGAAACTGGTACTGTCTCAAAGCTAGAAACATTCTAACTAGGTCTTTTGTAATAAAACAGGTACTTGTGACTGTCCAGGTACAATGTGTGGGAATAAGCTTTACCTGCCAGTGGGAAGGCCCTTTTCACATACCTTCTAAAATATGAAGGTCAACAAGACCCAAAAAAGAAGTTTCCCACCACAAAAAAGAATTTTAAAACAATAAAAGTAGTTAAAGAAATTTTTAAATGGGCAGAGGACTTGAAGAGGTATTTTTCCAAAGACATACAGATGGCAAACAGGCACATGAAGAGACGCTGAACAATAATCACCAGATAACTGCAAATCAAAGCCACAATGAGACGTCAGCTCACAGCTGTGAGAAGCTATCATCAGCAAGAGGAGGTAACAAGTGTTGGCAAGGATGTGGCAAAAAGGGATCCCTTGTGCACCGTTGGTGGGAATGTGAATTGGCACAACTACTGTGGGAAAACAGTATGGAGGTTCCTCGAAAAGTTAAAAATAGAGCTACCATACAATCTAGCAATTTCACTTCTGGGTATTTATCCAAAGGAAATGAAAACATTAATTCAAAAAGCTATCAGATTTGTGGTTGCCAGAGGCATGGGGTGGGAGAAGTGGGAACTGGATGAAGGTGATCAAGTCAACCTTTTCAATCTTTTATCCTTAAACAGGAGATGGTGCTAGGAGTGTCTTTCTATAGAAGAAAACTTACCATATAAAATATTAGCCTTACCATCTTTACAATCAGAGAACTTCTCAGAATGAAAAGTGAAGATGAAATAAAAATGAGACTCAGACCAGGCGATGAGGTTAAAAACAAAAGGCTCAGATCTGGGGGAGGTAAACCTCCAAGCCATGGATGCTCCTGTGAAGGCTGGGAGTTCCAGAATAAAAGGTGGGAGGTAGAAATAAAATACCTATTGGCAATATTTAAACCAGAAAGTATTAAAAGAAAATAGACTTGAAGGACTAAAATCCAAGAGTAAATAAGAAATCAGTGAAAATAACCTATAGCTAAAATTCCTCACTGTGCTTCATAAGCAAGTCTTTTAGATGACAGCATCATGGTAAGAGTTCATTTAACATTTTAAGGTTTCCTCAATATTAGCAGAAGATTGCTGCAATGTGCATGTGTGGATGTGCATGTGTGGATGGGCGGGCAGATGGATGGAAGACAAAAATCCATATGAATTCAAAACATTTATTTACCATTCACTACTCTGCAAATACAATTCTCCCAATCGGTTGGGACAAAAGGTACTTTTGTTACAGTTCAAGTCAGGAACAAGGAAAGAGAAAAAAATGTATTTGGAGTGAGAATGTTTTAATAACCCTATATTCATTCCAGAGAATAATAAATACAGAAATTACGAGCAGTATATGTAACAGTAATATTTTCCTTAGATACAGAAAGCACCTACTTTAAGACAAAATTAATGGGAAATCAGCATTGGGAAAAGCTACACAACAGAAGAAAATGACACATAAAATGAGGAATGGTTTGAGCTCGACCGCAGTTACTGAGACACACTCCAGGTCTTCTACCCCAGGTGAGGGGGCGGCTGGAGATCCAGGGGAAGCCCTGAGCCCATTCAGCTCCGGGCGGCTGCAGTCTGCGGCTGTTCAGACTGGAGTTGTTTACCAAGATATTCCCTGAAACACAGGAAGGAAACAGCAAAGGAGGTCAGAACTGAATCAGTAAAGAGTCCTTTTCAAAACTGAAGCACAATATACACTGTCGTCTCTACTCACTTTAACAACTAAAAACTGAGCCCCAGAAAACTGATCTTGCCTAAATTTAAAAGTACCAGTACTGCACGGATTTTAAACTCTCCATTTACCATGTACAGACAAGGTGTGACATACGTAAACGAGTAATTCTGCATCCAACCACAAGCAATGTCTGCGTTCCTGTCAAGTCTCGTCTGCAACCTAACAAGTTCAAAATCAACCTACGTACAAGTCCAAGTCAGTGGACCGACACTTGAGAAGCTTCCTGATATTAGGAAATAGAAGTTGTCTATCCCTAGAGATTGACGCAGGCACATGTGAAAACAGCCACTGGAAGTAACCTCCAGGATCCGACAGTTAATCGGAGCTGCTTGTTACTCAGCGCTCATTCCGTCTACACTGGTGGAGTCTGAAACCTTCACCAAGATGGTACTGAACCCACAGGACAATCACAAGAGCCGAAAAGTGATCTCGTTTTATAGAGGAAGCAAACTGTGGCTTAGAGAGGTGGTCTCCAAATGTTTCAGGTGACGTTCTCTCCTTCAGAAAATCAACTGGACAAGCACCCAGTCAGTGTACGTGCTGTGCGAAGTTGCTCAGTTGTATCTGACTCTGCAACCCCATGGACTGTAGCCCACCAGGCTCCTCTGTCCACGGGATTCTCCAGGCAAGAACACTGGAGTGGGTTGTCATGCCCTCTACCAGGGGATCTTCTCAACCCCTGCAGGGATCGAACCCACATCTCTTACGTCTCCTGCACTAGCAGGCAAGTTCTTTACCACTAGCACCACCTTGGAAGCCCACAGTCTGCGTATACTCAGCTCTGAACTGCCCATGAGTACCACTGTGATTCCAGGACAGAAAACCTTTCCCTATCTTCTGACAAAGGACTTGCCTAAACTATTGTTTCTGAAGAAACCAATAAGGACAAGAAAACGGTTTTTTAAGAACATTTACAAGATTCCTCCTATAAAGAGGGAAAAATCTTGAGTTTTGGACTAGAAATCAGATTCACACTCCAGCTGATCACTTGGTGGAGAACGGGCTTTCAGTGTTCACTGGGGGGCTGGCCAAGGGATGGGTGTGAAGGCGGCTCAGTGGGGGCAGGGGGCAGCATTTCCAGCCCTCAGCCGCCGCTCCACCTCCCCTGGTCTTAGCACCTCCATTAAGCAGCCTTTGGGGGCCCCCAGGATCCACAGGCCAAGGTGACCTGCCATCCTGCACAGGCACAGAACCCAGGGATGGGGTGAGTCTCGGCCCCTGCACTGTCCACCCTCTCCCATCACAGCCTCAGCCCAAAGCCATCCCTGCGTGAAGACGCCTGTGAAACAACACAGAACCCAGACAAGAAGAGCATGAGCCCCGGGAACCAGCACAAGTGAGGGGACAGAACTCCACAGGGCTCAGAGGCGAGACTATGGTTTAAACACGCGAGCCTGACTGAACTTCCTGTAGCGTGACAATGGCTTATGGGTTTATCTTTTTATCCCAGTAGGAAAGTTCTTACCACTGACTCATTCTAGGTTTCATCCGAAGCACATAATCTATTACTGTATTAATGAGAATAACCACCCTAATACAGACAATAGGGATCTTTTCTTCAACCAACAGCTAAGTTTTAATTTATGCAAAGGTCAAAACAGAAGCCTACAAATTTTATTAGAAAATAAATGAATTTATGGTCACAGTCAATGCCAGCGCCCTGGGGAAGATTCCAACCAGGGAGCACTTGTGGCTGCATAGGTCTGTGAGGTTTAGGCAGAAGGGGGCTGGGGAGTACAATGCTTACTGCAGAATCCCCAGACCTCAGGTACACAGTCTGTCTTCCACACCCGCAGCATCCTTGTCTGCAGATTCAACCAGCAACAGCAGGAGAACATTCCTCCCAGATGATCCATGGACACGGAGGATCGTCTGTGAAGGGCTCGAGTGCCCAGGGATTTGAAGCCACACTAGGTCCTTGAACAAACACCGTCCGGTACTGAATGGAGTAACAAGAGCCTGTCCTACACATCGGGGACCCAGTCGAAAGAGTTCTGGAGAAAAATTGACTCCCTGGGCTCGGCCTGGAAAGTGTGGTGATCTGCTGTCCTGACACCCAGTGTGGTCAATTCTTACACTCCTGAGCATCACCCAAGCTACCTGCAAGTCCTGTGTGCCACTGGGCACACGGCAGTCCTGACACCAGGGGCCTGCGCCTGGAAACACAGAGGTTACCCCACCCGCAGTCAGTTACAGGCCACCGTGGAGACCTGAGCACGGGTGTGCCCGCATGTCCTCCTCTCTGCAGCACCTGGGAGCAGGTGTCTCATCTCCACCTATGGGGGGGGAGGGGGGCAGGGGGAGCTGTGGCCACCTGCTCAGGGCAAAGCGGGCAGGTGAACTGCCAGGGCACAGGCTCATCCCTCTCTCTAGTGAGAGGCTGCCTGGTCTCCAATAAAAGAGGGTGCAGAGAGCAGACACTGTTCCATCTTTATAATAGATGATGATAATAACAACAACAATAATAACAAGTAAGAAAAAGTCGCTCAGTCATGTCCAACTCTTTGCAACCCCATGGACTAGACAGTCCCTGTAATTCTCCCAGCCAGAATACAGGAGTGAGTGGTGGTGGTGGTTTAGTTGCTAAGTTGTGTCTGACTCTTGGACTCTCGCAACCCCACTGCCTGCCAGGCTCCTCTGTCCATGGAACTCGCTAGGAAAGAATACTGGAGTGGGTTGCCATCTCCTTCTCTAGAGGACCGAACCCAGGTCTCCTGCATAGCAGGCAGATTCTGTACCAACTGAGCTACGAGGGAGGGGATCTTCCCAAACCAGGGACTGAACCCAGGTCTCCCACATCATAGGCAGACTCTTTACCAGCTGAGCCACAAGGGAAGCCCAAGAATACTGGAGTGGGTAGCCTATACCTTCTCCAGTAGATCTTCCTGACCCAGGAATCAAACCTGGGTCTCCTGCATTGCCAGCGAATTCTTCAGCAGCTAAGCTACCACTCCTTTGGGTTAAGGCTACATTACTGTCAGGCAAGAGGAAAAGTGACTACAGACTTCACTTCAGGGGATGAAAACACATCTCTAACAGGACTTCACAGAGCTATCTAAATGAGTTATCTGAGTACCGAGTCAGTCTCTCTACACATGAAGATTAATACACCAATTCAACTCAGAGTTCACTCAAAGGGCATCTGATTTGTACCAGCAATCCACGGGAGTTGGACATTAAACCGTTAACTTCTACAGCCCAAAAAGCAAAATTTGAGATGGTAATACTTCCTTCTTTAACATCATCCATAAGTTTGTAGGGAAACAAAATCTGCCACCCCACAGAATGTCTCTTCAACATGAGGATTATTTTATGACAATTATTTTTAAGAAACAGTTCATGAAGTCTTTCTTTTCACCTGCCCCTTACCTGTCTACAGATCTCAGATGACGTGTCTGGCCCAGAAGAGCACTATCCTGGGAGATCTACAAAGAGCATAGGCCGGGTGTGGGGAGCTGGATGGGGCCTGCAGAACAGAGTCCTCTCTGTGTCCCACCATCCCAGCAAGTCCCCACAAACATCTGTTCTCCAAACACCTGCTTGTCTGTCTCCGTGTGAACTGCCTCCTGCCTGCTGAAGTCCCCATGTCGACCCCTTTCTCTTCCTCCTCTCAGATGCCATGGAAGCCTCCTAGGACAGGGCCCAGTGTGTATGTGATTAAATCTGAGTTTCTCCCGTTAATCTGTCTAATGTCAAATTCTTAGACCAGCTAGAAGAACCTAGAAAGGCAGAGGGCAATCTTTTTCTTTTTCCAAAATCTTAACATCTCTTGAGATGTCAAATCCAGGTAAGAAACAGCCCACATAAGACATCATGTTGAATGTTGAGAGAGAGCTCATATGTGGTTAAGCAACACAGATTTCATTCTCTCGTCAGGGGTATAAAAGATCTACATCTCAGCATCTATGATCCTAACAAATGGCTTCCCAGTTGCTGTGAGCACCCCTCGAGACAGCTGAAATCTGAAAGAGGGTCTGAGGGTCTGAGGGTGACACCAGCCCCAGGGTACCAAGAAGTACTGACCTGGCCTGACTTACACTAACTCCAAGAACAACACAAGGCTTGCACTGTATTACGATTAAGGGCCAAACCCTCACGTACTTAGGGTTGTTTAAATATTCAAACACTTTAATTCATTCTTTAAAACTGTAGTTGAAGACACTGACTATATAATTTTAATTTATTTATTTTTAATTGAAGAGTAACTGCTTTACAGTATTGTATTGGTTTCTGCCAAACATCAGCATGAATCAGCCATAGGTATACCTATGACTATATGAATTAAAAGCATGGTAACTTCAGCTATGTAATTTAGTGCCAGGGAAAAGAGTGAACTGTCTCCTGACAAACATATTAATCTGAGAAAACTATGGTCTCATTTATTTTCCTTTTTGCCTTGGCTTCCAAGAGGTCAGTAGAAAATGTACTTTCACTATCATTTTTGAACTATTTTCTCTAGTCTTCATTTTGGTATGTACATTTTCATAACTAAAATGATAATGAGCCTAGAATTCTCCATCCCACATCTTTCCATGAGTTTATCATAATAATGACTAAAACTACAACTGAGTCATAATTATATTTCTCTTAATCTTTACCAATTCTGTTTTGGAAAACAATTAGGTATAAATCATAAAGGAAGTATTATTTTCTGACTGTATAAAAACAATTCATTTTTGAAAATATAGACTTTATACCTGTTTCCAGTACAGATTTCTACTTAGTAAAGAGAAAAACTAAATTTCAAATATGTTATATATAGTTCTGTTTTTCCTTTCATGCAAATTCACTACAGTTTACTCAGCTGGAGTTATTCATCCAGCTTTTATGATGATTTTGAGTATTATACACAAAGCAAATTATGTTTTATGAACCATGTAAAAAAGCATAGTGCTCTCCCTCATCTGTATCTAACTGACAGGAACACATTTAAACTGCAGACTTAAGTGTGTGTGTGTGTGTGTGTGTGTGTGTCAGTTGCTCAGTCGTGTCCAGCTCTTTGTGACTCCATGGACTGTAGCCAGCCAGGCTGCTCTGTCCATGGGACGTCCCAGGCAAGAATACTAGAGTGGGTTACCATTTCCTTCCCCAGAGGATCTTCCCAATCCAGGGATCAAACCTGGGTCTCCTGCACTGCAGGCAGATTCTCTACCACCTGAACCACCAGGGAAGCCCAGGAAAACTGTTTTCACAGAACTTTAAAGTCCCAGCCTGGGAAAAGCCACGACCAAGGTCACCTGTGCCATCTCCAACATCTGCCTCTTCCAGAGCCCAGCGCTGCCTGCTGGACGTGCATCCTCATCTCTACTCTTCCAGTAACATCCACAGAAGCTACAGCGGAGCCTGTTTTTCAGATGAGGAGCTGGAGTTTAGCACATTAAATGACATGTTGTAATGTGAGCCTGCTTAGCAGCAGGTAGGGTATGTAAACCCAAGTCTGTCTGATTTAAACCTCAGAGTCTTCATCCCTAAATAGCACTGCTTCATGGAACATTATTTCAGCTCCTGGTGGCTGAAGGCATGTTATTGTGTATATGTGAGAATAAACAGTTTAAGAACATCACAGCGTGAGTCCTCAACCTATTTTCTTAAATATATTTTCATCACATTAGCTATTTTCTAATAGCATTTAAATTCAAAGACTAAACAAATTAGCAGTATCCCTAAAGAGGTAATCCACAGAATTAAAAAAAAAAAAAAAAATCAGTGATTCTAAAAGTAGACTCTATTTACATGAATTCTGGTCCTAAGAAACAAAAACATAAGTTTTAAAAGCAGTTGTATTACAGTCTATTATGAAAGCAACTTGGGCAAAATTCACAATAACAAAGATATCTTTCCCACAGGAATTCAAGCAATCAAATCTTCACAAACTAGCTATAAAAACTAAATATCATTAGCCAAATCCAGAGTTTCTTCAACTCCAGCTTATGTTCAGAACAGTCCAGTCCCTCCTTACCCACCACCTCTACCTTCTGTTATCCCCGGAGCAGCAGTCTTAGGCACTTCATTGTTTTTGTCACACACAGTTATGATGTGCCATGCATTGGGCCACTCAAAGCATTAGGATTGGCAGCAAATGCCCCTTTTCCTTTTTTTAGAGCAGTTTTAGGTTCACAAAAAAATCGAGAGGAAGACACAGAGATTTCCCAGATATACCTAGTCCCCACACACATGGAGCCTCCCCCACCATGAACGCCCCACATCAGAGGGTGTATTTGTTACCAAGCATGAACTGACACTGACACATCTTAATCACCCAGAGTCTTAGCTCGCCTAGCTTACATCTGTACACCATCCAGAGTGAGCCGCCAGGTATGCTAGGACTCTGAGTGGTTGTGTTAGCCTCGGCTCACGCTTGGTAACAAATGCTTGGACAAATGTATAATGACATGTCCATCATGATAATTTCACACAGTATTTTCAATGTCCTAATATTCCTCTGTGCTCTGCCTGTTCATCCTTTCCCTGAGTCTCACAATTGATCTTTGCACTGTCTCCACAGTTCTGTTTTTTCTAGATGCCATATATTGGAATTATACAGCATGTAGCCTTTTCAGATTGGCTTCAGTTGTTTAGTTGCTAAATCATGTCCGACTCTTACAACCCCAGGGACTGTAGCCTGCCAGGCTTCTCTGTCCACGGGATTCTCCCACTCCAAGAATACTGGAGTGGGTTGCCATTTCTTTCTCCAGGGGATCTTCCCAACACAAGGACTCTTTACCACTGAGCCACCTGGGAAGCCCTCTTTCACTTAAATCACATGCCTTTAGAGTTTCTCAGTGCCTTTCCATGACTTGATAGCTCATTCCTTTTTAACACTCAATAACGGTGGTCCACTGTCTGGACATATCACAGTCTGCTTATCCATTCACTCAAGGAAAGACATCTTGGTAGCTTCTAAAATGTCTGCTACAAACATCCATGTGCCGGGTTTTTGTGAGGAGGTGAGTTTTCAAACCCTGTGAGTTAATATCAAGGCACACAACTGCTGGATCACAGAATATGTAAGAATATGTTCAGTTTTGTAAGAAAATACCAACTGTCTTCCAAAGCAGCTGCACCATGTAGCATCCCCACCAGCAACACATGAGGATTCCTGCTGCTCCACACCCTCAAAGCATTTGGTGCTGTCACTGTTCCAGATTTCAGCCAATCTAATAGGTGTGTGGTGTTATTTAGCTTTTATTTTAATCGGCATTCCCCTGATGACATTAGATGTGGAGCATCTTTTCTTAATCTTACCATCAGTATATCTTCTTTGGTGAAAGAAAGAAAGTGAAAGTGAAGTTGCTCAGTCGTGCTCGACTCTTTACAACCCCATGGGCAGTAGCCTGCACCAAGCTCCTCCGTCCATGGGATTTTTCAAGGCAAGAGTTCTGGAGTGGGTTGCCATTTCTTCTCCAGGGAATCTTCCCAACCCAGGGATGGAACCCAGGTCTCTCACATTGTAGACAGATGCTTTACCTTCTGAGCTACCAGTCTTTGGCTCATTTTGTACTCAAGTTGTTTTCTTATTGTTGAGTTTCTGAAGTTCTTTGCAGGGAATTCCCAGCGGTTCCGTGTTTAGGACTTTGTGCTTTTACTGTCAGGGGCCCAAATTCAATCCCTGGTTGAGGAACTAAGATCCCACAAGTTGCATGGCATGGACAAACAAGTAAAAAATAAAAGTTCTTTGTGTATTTCCGGTAACAGTCCTTTATCAAATACACCTTTTGCAAACATTTTCTCCCAGTCTGTGGTTTTTCTCTTGACATTGTCTTCACAGAGCAGAACTTTTTAATTTTAATGAAGTCTAACTTCTCAATTCTTTCTTTCATGAATCAGGCCTTTGGTGGTGTATCTAAAAAGACATCACCATGTCCAAGGTCACCTGGATTGTCTACATTATCTTCTAGGAGTTTTTGTGTTTGATCCATGATCCATTTTGAGTTAGCTTTTGTAAAGGTTGTAAGGTCTGTGTCCAGGTCTTTTTTTTTTTGTCAAGTGGATGTGCAGTTGTTCCAGCGTGATCTGTTGAAAAGACTACTTCTTTTTCACTGCATTATCTTCACTCCTCTGGCAGAGATCAGCTGATTATATTTAAGGGGCCCTATTTCTGGGCTTTCTATTCTGTTCCATTCATCTGTTTGTCTACTCTTTCACTGATACCATACTATCTTTATTACTGCAGTCTTATAGGTAAGTCTTCAAGTCAAATTCTGCCTGTCCCTTGCTGGTACATGGGAAAGTGAGTGACTTTTGTGTATTAACCATTTTTTATGCAGTTTTGCTATAATTGCTTATTAGTACCAGGAAGACTTCTTTTGTCAAGCCTCTAGGATTTTCTACATGGATGATCATGTCATCTAGGAGCAAAGACTGTTTCATGTCTTCCTTTTCAATCTGGATACCATTTATTTTTTCTTGTCTTAATGCTTTGGCTAGAACTTCCAGTACAAAGAAGTTGTGAGAGGAGACCTCTATGTTTTGTACCTGATCTTTGTGGGGAAAATTCCAGTTTTTCAGCAATAAGTATGATGTTAACTGAAGGGTTTTTTAAAAATAGATATTCTTTATCATATTGAGAAAGAACTCTGTTCCTACTTTGCTGAAAGTTTTTATCATGAACAGTTGTTTTGTCAGATGCTTTTTCTGCATCTATAGTTATAATTCAGGAGTTGGTGCAAACTTCAGGAGTTGGTGATGGACAGGTTAGCCTGGCATGCTGCAGCCCATGGGGCTGCAAAGAGTCAGACACAACTGAGTGACTGAACTGAACTGATGGTTAAAATCATGTGATTTTTCTTCTTCCTTTTATTGATGTGATGGATTATATTAACTGATTCTCAAATGCCTAACCAGCTTTACATATCTGGAATAAATTTCACTTGGTTTTGGTGTATGATTCTTTTTATATGTTGTCAGTGTGTTAATATTTTGTTGAGGATTTTTGTATCTATGTTCATAAAAGATTCTGGTCTATGGTTTTCTCATAATGTCTTTGTCTGGTTTTGGTATTAGGCAATGCTGGCCTCACACAATGAGTTAGGAAGTATTCCGTCTGCTTCTAACCTCTTAAAAAGATTGCAAAGAATTGATCTAACATTTTTTCCTTAAATGTTTGGTAGAATTCAACGGTGAACCCAAGTAGGCCTGGTGTTTTCTGTAGACAGCTGTGTCCAGTCTACTAATAAGTCTATCAAAGGCGTTCTTCACTTCTGCTACAGGATTTTTGACCTCTAACATTTCTTTTTGGTCCTTTCTTAGAATTTCTATCTCTCTGTTTAACTTATTCATCTGTTCTTGCATGGTGTCTACTTCATCCATTAAGGTCCTAAGTATGTTAATCATGGTTGTTTAATGTTTACAGCCTGATCTCCCAAAGTTCTCACCATGGCTTGTTCTGATACTTCAGTTCAGTTCAGTTCAGTTGCTCAGTCGTGTCTCTTTGCGACCCCATGAATTGCAGCACGCCAGGCCTCCCTGTCCATCACCAACTCCTGGAGTTCACTCAGACTCACGTCCATCGAGTCAGTGATGCCATCCAGCCATCTCATCTCTGTCATCCTCTTCTCCTCCTGCCCCCAATCCCTCCCAACATCAGAGTCTTTTCCAATGAGTCAACTCTTCACATGAGGTGGCCAAACTACTGGAGTTTCAGCTTCAGCATCATTCCCTCCAAAGAAATCCCAGGGCTGATCTCCTTCAGAATGGACTGGTTGGATCTCCTTGCAGTCCAAGAGTCTCTCAAGAGTCTTCTCCAACACCACAGTTCAAAAGCATCAATTCTTTGGCACTCAGCTTTCTTCACAGTCCAACTCTCACATCCATACATGACCACTGGAAAAACCATAGCCTTGACTAGACGGACCTTTGTTGGTAAAGTAATGTCTCTGCTTTTCAATATGCTATCTATGTTGGTCATAACTTTCCTTCCTCTCCCAATATTCTCGCCATGGCTTGTTCTGATGCTTACTTTGTCTTTTTTTTCTTTTTGGTATGCTTTGCAGTATTTTCTTAATAGTTGGATTTGGTGTGCTGGGTAAAAGAAACTGTTATAAATAAATCTTAAGTAACATGGTGGTGAGGCAGGGTGAAAGGAAGCTTTCTGGAGTCCTATGATCTGGTCTCAGTCTTCACTGAACCTGGACCCTGAGATTGTGACCTTCACAAGTGTCCCCTGGGGTTTTCTACCCTTCTGGGTAGGAAAGGATGGTCAGAGTCTGCTGGAACTGGTCATTTTTCTTCCCCAGGTCAGTCAGACTCTGATGACACCCTGGCAGGCTGGGTTAATGAATCTCTACTGAGTACAGGCCTGGTTAAGAACAAGAGCTCTGGGCTGTTTCAGAATGGTTTCTCTCCCCTTTCTGACAAAAGGCCGTGGGAGTTCTTCTTAAATATATACTGTGGGACACTGGTCTGGCTTCTGGAGAGAATTCTCACTGTATTGGCCCACTCCCCAACCCCCCGTCTAGATCCCCTAGACTTGTGCATACTGCACCTCCTCGATTCACCAGCCATAGTCCAGCCTCCTCCAGGCGCTGGTCCCTCACTGTCCCCTGGTCTGAGTCCTGCTCCTCTGAGCAGCGACTCTGCATTCACGTGCCTCTTCAGTCTCGGCTGCAAAGTGTATCCTGTTCTCTCCTGTGGGTTCAATAAGAGTTGCTTGATTTTTCAGTCTGTTCAGCTGTTCACTTGTTCAGATGGAGTGGAGACTTCAAGCTCCATACCTGTAGAACCAGAACCAGAAGTCCCTCCTTTTCACTTTAAATGCTTGTTTCGGATCAAGTAGTTATAACTAAAAGCAATCAGTACAATGCAGAACCTGCCTGAAATGACCACAGCACATACAAATTTAGTTATACAACATGTCACATGCCGTTACAAGCACTCTAAAGGAGACAGAATGGGAGCAAAGTCCATATTCAGGGCTTATTGTAGACTCCTTTTACTTGAATTATATTTAGAATGTAATAAATAGTCTTACCTGAGAATTCCTCCACTAAAAACGTCATAAGAATAATGTGGAAAATTCCAGGCAGCCCAAGACAGACCACAATTTTCTAAATTAATTTTGGAAAATGTTCAATCAGAAATGTCATATGTTATGGGGAACACATGTACACCCGTGGCTGATTCATGTCAATGTATGGTGAAACCACTACAATATTATAAAGTAATTAGCCTCCAATTAAAATGAATAAATATATTTTTAAAAAATAAAAAACAAAATCACATGGGGTGTTATAGTAACATGATTATTAAGGCTAAAAAATTAAAACTTACTAAGGGGTTTTTCCCTTCAATTCTGTTCATAAGTAACTCTTTTAATCACTGCATTTATTGTTATGTACTTACAGAATAACTAAAATACCCCAGTCAGATATAAAGATTGAAAAATAAAAGCACCATCACCCACACCCTTGGCTTTGTCAGGTCTCTCTGTTATATTATTTACCTATACATAAAAAGAACTAGAGAGTCTAACACTCTTATTATTCTGCTTGAAAACAGGTTGAAAAAGAATCTAGATACAAAGAGAAAGTTCTACACAAGATCCTCTACCTACAAAATTCAGTGTTTCTTTCCTGAAGTCCTGAGCTGTCCATATGCACATATGGCTGCTTCTGAATTAGAGGCTGATTATATTTAAAATCATTCTGTAGGAGAGAAACGATGACATTGTATGATGTTAGATTATAACGCAGAAGCTGAGGGTCTATACAAAAGCTCTCTAGACTAAGTTGTCATTGTTTATATCTATTTTGCCAAATTCATGAATATAAAAATCCAGTCTTGTTCAAAATAACGAGGGACATACCAGGAAATGCATGTGGGGACGGGAAGGCCAGAGCCTGCACATCCACTCAGCAGGGCCATGGCTGGGACTGGCCCATTCAAGGCTCTCTGAACTACAGGGACCCCAGTGTGTGCCTACTGCCCCCCTCTTCCATTTGCCCCCGACACCCCACCCACATCAGTTGGGGCTACATGTAACCCATTATTCCATACACACAGGTGTCCAGTGGAGGGGGAAATGCTGGCTAACTCTATGTCCTGCAAGTCACAGAAATAATCCAGAAATCAGTCATAAACTCCTGACAAAGAAGTGAGCAATATTTTCACATGATACTGTAAAACTCTACACTCCATTTTCCATAAGGTGTTGGAGAAGACTCTTGAGAGTCCCTTGGACTGCAAGGAGATCCAACCAGTCCATTCTGAAGGAGATCAGCCCTGGGATTTCTTTGGAAGGAATGATGCTAAAGCTGAAACTCCGGTACTTTGGCCACCTCATGTGAAGAGTTGACTCGTTGGAAAAGACTCTGATGCCGGGAGGGATTGGGGGCAGGAGGTGAAGGGGACGACCGAGGACGAGATGGCTGGATGGCATCACGGACTCGATGGATGTGAGTCTGAGTGACCTCCGGGAGATGGTGATGAACAGGGAGGCCTGGCGCGCTGCGATTCATGGGGTTGCAAAGAGTCGGACACGACTGAGCGACTGAACTGAACTGAACTGAACTGAAATCCATCTTTGCATCAACAAGAAAAGTGAAATGGACCCCTCAGAGCAGAATCCAAATTGAGAACCAGAGACAATCCAGGTCCATGATTTCCTAAGTTTCTAGTTTATACTCAAAATGTAATTTTAGACTTAAAACCAAAAAACCATTCTCCACAGTAAAAAAGAAATGCTAAATTTACTAAATCCACAATTATGATTTAGTCTAATCAACAGAAATCTTGGGAATAATGAAACACCAAAAACCTAAAAATGATTTATCGTAGAAAAGTCAAACAGTAAACCAGGAGAGTGCTGGAAATCTGGAAACCGGGCCTCAGAGCAAAGCAGTAACAGAGAAAACATGCTCGATCCTGTCAGGAAACGCTGCTGCTGCTGCCGCCATTCAGACAGACTCGTATTTTACCCATAGCTGTATTTTAATTATCTTCAATATTTCTGTTACTGTGTTGTACTAAAATACACCATTTCTAAAAATTTGTTTTAATTAAACCAAGACAAACTAAATGCTCAGAAGAAACCAAATCAATTATGTTTTCCAGTTTTATTTGGTGTGAAACATCTTCTAAACACCAGTACCGTGGTTTAGTTAAAAAGCCTCTATTTTAGGAAAGTAGAGCAGTAGGCTTTACCAGCTTGGTTACCTGCATAAAGATACTGATTTAAAATCCTTTTACATTTGGAAATAATGCTGCCAAAGGTTTTCCTTCCAAATGACATTCTATTTGGTCTCACACCAATTTGATGTTGAATAACTTGCTATTACTGGAGCAGTTTACATCCTCTGGCACAGAGTGCCATAGAAATGTGTCTGTCACAACAAACGCTACAGTCTAATCAACTGTGGATTCTAATCCACAATTAGAATTCTTTCTAACTGGATTCTAATCTTCATATGAAAACTCTTTTAATAAAGAAAGTACAGGAAATGCTGAGGTTAGCTTCTCCACTAAAAAGGATTTATCATAATTAAAACACAAAAGCTAAAATATTTTAGCACGTAACCAGAGAAAAGGGAGAGAAAGGATGGATATTCTCTAATTGGCTAGTCAATAATTAAGAGCAAATAAACCAGTCATTGGCCATAAAAAATTTACTTTTCCTTTTGTAATCCTACATCAAAAAATTTACTGTGAAACTAAATCAAATTCCTAAATTCAAGGCAAAGTTTTCAAATTTTAAATGTTTCATCTTTAATGCATGATCATTTGAACAATAAAATTCTCGATCAAAAAATTTTCTCCACTGCCAAAGGGAACACTCCAGTTATCCTATGCCATACTCAGCTTTTTTTCACATCATAAATGCACATTTAAAAAATGAAAACGCTAAACAATAAACTTTTCAAAAGAAATAACTATTCAAATGAAATTTTTGTTAACAAGACAAGAATTATACTTCAGCAACCCTACTGAACCTGACAGAGGATGGGACAGTTGGATGGCGTCACCAACTCAACAGACATCGACTGAACAACAAAGTACTTTGCATATGCATTTTTTGAGAACATTAATGCAGTTGTTTTCTAAACTATCACATCACTGCTCTGAATGGCTAAAATCTACTTCTAGGTATTAATCTAAATCACTGCTTCTAAAAACCAGCACTCATGAAAGCGTTTCCATAAGAACATGTGGACGGGGACGACGGGGCCGGGGGGCACCTACCAGTTGTGCACCATGAGCTTCTGTACAGCCAGGAGGGCATTGTAGCGCACCTGCTGGTCCTCATGGTGCATGTGGTTCATCACCAGCTGCTTCCCACCCAGCTGTTCGATGACCCTGCAGGACAGAAGCCGTGCAGTGAACACACAGCAGTTGACTTTCCAATGCCTGCTGTTAGTCACAGAGAGCCCCAGCCCCCAGCTGCCCAGGAGTTTCACAAAGAGAAGTTACCGTACTGGTAAGTTAACAACACACGTCTTTTTAAAATAATCTCCCAAATCACAGATTTGAAGCATTCATACATTTTCTCTTCAACTCCTAATGATAAATCCAATTGTTATCCTCATTTCCTAGTCTGGGGAAATATGATCAAGCTGGACTGCTAGGGTAATCTAGATTATACTGTTCCAGGCAGTTGAATATTAAGTTCTTTAATACCAGCATTTGTAGCTTGCTTAAAAATTAGTATATTGCATACCACCTAACAGCTGAAGTAATATCAGATCAATAGTAAGCCCAGTGGCTGCCATTCTGGGAGCCAGATACAGGCTCAGAAGCAGGCGGCAGTGAACACGAGGTTAAAAAACACCTCATAGGAGCCATGTTAATTTCCTGAGAAAGAATCGATTTGTTAAGATATCTGCCCTTTCCTGCAATGATGGAGTATGCCATTATGACCTGCTGGGCAGTAAAAGAGATGAGAGAGTCCTCTTGACAAAAGCACCAAGAGGACTGACAATCACACTGCTGTTGCTGCCCCCCTGCAACACCCTGAAAAATCCAGTTACTACAGACACAAAAGCCAAGTGTAAACAGTTATTGCATCACAAATGGAAGAAGGGTCCCTGTTTGTGTGCCAGGGCAGGGCCCTGCAAAGAGCCAGAGGGTGTCTAAAGTCCAGGCAAGCAGTGTGGGTGCCTGGTGGCCAACACCACCACACAGTCAGTGGCTGGGACGCCTTAGTCAGCGAGGCTGCCAGTGGTGCAAGACAACCTAAAGGGGAGCACACAGGTTGGGGTGACAGAGAGACTTCACCTGGAGACTTCTTGTATGTTATTTTTAGAACATCTTTTTTTTTTTTTTTAATGTACTGTATTGAGAAAAAAGAAACGTGTAGTATAATTATATTCAGTTTTTATGAGTGCTTGTCCCATGCCAGTATTATGGATTAGAACACCACCTTACCTAACACATCAGCTCAGTCCTTTATCAGCTACGTTATAGTAACTCAGTCGTTGAATCTAGCAAATTATTTCCTGCCACTGAGGACAAGGAACCCCCATTTGTGGTGCTGATGTGGGGACTGAAGAATAGGAAGCTGATGTGATTATTTTCCCCCAAAAAGAGCTTCTTCCATCACATTCATTCATCCTACTCAGTTCAATAACAATTCAATATTACCACAAATAACAGTAATAATAAAAAAAATTACCAGTACTCATGAAATGGCTTTTAAATTACATCACACAAACCAAAGATAATCCTGAACGTGAATTTTCGAGAGATCTCTACTGGCTAAGGCACAGTTGTGTTCCACACATGTGGTTCTATTCTTATACCACCCATTTTTAATTAGGCTTATCATTTACCATGATTCCCAGCATTATGGTCACCTTGATTCCACTTACTCCATCAGCTCCCAGCTGAATGACTCTACTTTACAGAAGTGTGTGAGTTAGGACCCTTGCTGCCCATCCCTGAGATAACCAGGTTCCTCCCTTACCGCTTGCCTCGTGGGTAATGGCGCACATACTCCCCAACGTCATGGGCAGCAACAGCTAAGACTTGGGGATCGTCGGACACCTCCAGAAGTTTGGTCAAAATTCTGAAATAAATTTAATTCAAAGAGAGACTGATTTCTAATTCTTTTCTAGAGCACAAGAGAACACAGGTATAATGCTGATACTTTCTCGAAAATGTACATTTACAAATATAACCGTATTTTCTACAAGTTCCAGTACTACACATAGTACACTGCACATCATTTATTGTACATTAAGTTAGCAGCCTTCAGACCTTTTAAACACACATAACAGGTCACTTTCAGATTCATAATGTCCACTGCCCATGAGTCCTACAATATCAGGGGGAGAGTGGGAGGGAAAGCTGCAGGTGGCACACAGGGAGATTTCAGGGCAGTGAAACACTTCCGTGTGACACAGAACATGTTTAGAATACTTACAGAATTCCTACAAAATGGGGAAACAAACGAACAACAACAACAACGAAACCTGAATGGGCATTTCTCCTGGGAAAAAAGATAACCCAAATGGCCAATAAGCATATGAAAAGGTATTCAACCACATTAGTAAGCAAGAAAATATATGTTAAAACCATGGACTATCTAAAAACTTAAAGAAAGACAAAAATATGTCCATGAGTATGTGGAATGACGGAGTTTATTTAGCATGTAAACTGGAATTAACTGAACGAGAAACTTACTTCAAGAGCTCATAATTCTTTTCATTTAACCTAGCAGCATTCTCTCTCCAAAATTTTTCAGATTTGTGCACAGGACTCCACTCCAACCTTCCAGACTTAAGTTCTGAACTGTATTCATCAAATGAGCTATAAAAATTTTGAAAGAATTCAAAGTTTATAAGAATCTGAGAGATACTCCAAAATGTAAAAAACGTAGCACATCTTCACTAATGATTTAACTATAGAGACTGAGCATCCTCTATATATTATTCCTAAACAAAGCTTAAACAGCCTAAATCATCTTCAGTAAGCCACAGGAAATTGATTCAGAGCACTGAGGTCCAACGTTTCTGTCAAATTTGAATGCTCGTCATGAGATGTTAAAAGGAGCACTTGTTTCCAAACTCCTTACTCTAATATACACATGAATATATGTCACTGAAATACCTGATAATTTAGCATTGTTTCTACCACACCACTTAAAATACCATATTTAACAGACCACTCAATATTGTAGGATACATTTATGTAAACAGTGTATTACTTTAACATAAAATAAAGTAGTATATTCTATTATACTTTAAATGTCAAACTATGATATGGCACTACAAAAATAAAAACACATACCTCAGGACAATATTTTTAACTGTGATTATCAACAATGTAGAGATAATTCACTAATTGAATTAGCCCACTATAGATTAATAATAGAAACAAAACCTCTGTACATGGAACAAATTGAAATGCATTTTAATTCAAAAATTATTCACTATGCCTATGTACTAAGTCGCTTCAGTTGTGCCTGACTCTTTGAGACCCTATGGACTATAGCCCACCAGGCTCCTGTCCATGGGATTGTTGTTTTTGCTTTGGCTCCGTCTCTTCAATCTTTCTGGAGTTATTTCTCCACTGATCTCCAGTATCATACTGGGCATCTATCGACCTGGGGAGTTCATCTTTCAGTGTCGTATCTTTTTTCCTTTTCATACTGTTCATGGGATTCTCAAGACAAGAATACTGAAGTGGTGTGCCATTCCCTTCTCCAGTGGACCACATTTTGTCAGAACTCTCCACCATGACCCATCCATCTTGGGTGGCCCTACACGGCATGGCTCATAGTTTCATTGAGTTAGACAAGGCTGTGGTCCATGTGATCAGATGGGTTAGTTTTCTGTGACTGTGGCTTTTGGTCAGAAGAATCAGTAAGTAGTAAAAATTGGCTAGCATGGATTAAATAATTTAGAAAGCTATCATTAATCTTATTTATTTTTTAAAAGGATCTCAAATCACTATTACAGAAGAACTAATGATAATTTTTTAAAATAAACATAATAAAATGGAATTAATATAAACTGCAAGCCCATGGCTGACCTATTATACTACAAAGAGAAAACTCATTCGGCTTTCTTTCATAAAACTCTGTATAAACCACTGATGCAGGTGACAGCTCCCACCTCGACAAAGGCATCTGGGCCTGGAGACTATGGGCTGTGCTGAGTTATTTGGTAAATACATTCCCAGAGCACACATTACACTGAAGGCATGTGCTGGACACCTCACGGAAAATCCTACAAGATTAGAACGTTTATCACTATTTTACCAAAAGGAAAACTGAGACTTCAAAATATCAAGAAACTTGTTCAACGCCACATGTGGACAAAGTAGCCTAATAATTCAAACCCCAAGCCCCAACTCTTCTTAGTAAACAACTCTCTTTCCAGAATGTGTCAGTACTTGAAAAACAAAGAATGCATGGGTTAATGGGGAAAACTGTCAAGCTATTATTAAACAAAAAAGAACCAAGACCAGAAGAATATGTGGAACCATCTGCATTTGTGTGTTGGGGGTGGGGGCTAGAAGGTGTTTAGAAATCAGAGTGTTGGGGGAGGAGGTGGGGAAGATGGGGAAGTGACCTGGAGTCCCTTCTGGACTGTAATAAGGGAGGGATTTTTCTTTCTACTGCATGTACATCACTTGCATAATTTTTTAATATAAACAATAAAGCAACAGAAACTTTAAAAAAAGCATGAAAAAAATACTCTTTCCCTATATGAGCAAACCTCCTCCATAAATGAAATGACTGCCGCTTAAAAAAGGATTCTAAACCAGCAGATTCTCTGAGGGTGGCATCCACAACCTGAGGGAGAACAGTGGCTGGGATTTCAGACAACGGAGACAGGTGGGTTCTCCCCCCAGAAGAGGAGAGGGCACACACAGCTCTGACCAACTGTCCCCACGGTGATGAGCCAGTGTTTCCATGTCCCTCAGTTTTCAACAGAAGACACCATGTTTTAGCGCAATCTTCTGAGTTTGCAGTTAGTAACAAATTGAGACTTCCTTAAAATAGGAGGCCAGGCAACGGCCCAGGATATCCAGCCCGTGAGAATCAAAGAGGACAGCACACCTGAGATCCTGGACACTCTCACCGAGTTTCTCCAAGAGGAACTTTATATCCTCACTGATGTCTTCGTCGTCGTACTTCTGCTGCTCCAAGTTCTCCAGCTGTTTCAAGACTTTGCACTGAATCATCGCCAGGGCATACTCCTGGCGAGTTTCTCGTTCAGTTGACTTCTCTAAGAAATTCTGGGTTAGACAGAGACACGATGAGAAATGATGCAACCTGTTATGTGATGCTGTCTGCACCTGCCTTCCCACCCTCTCTCCTCCACCTGTTCTCAGGGTACCCATCACCTTAAGTGGATGCCTGCGTCACAAACTCTGACTTCTCGCCTGAGCACCTGTCCCACCTCAGGAACATTCTTCTGATTCCTTCTTTCTCTACTGGCTCACTAAACATTTTAAATTATTCCCCCAGACAAGCCTCAAAACCCTGCACACATTAACAACAGGGCCATCCCCATCTTTGGTCACAGCCCTGCTCCTGGGGGCACCACTATGAACACTCTGTTCATCAGCCACACAAAGCCCATAGGATGCTAAGAAAGACTGCTTCTCATTATCCCCTAGTTCTTAATAGGTGACCTTTTTCTCCCCTACATCAACGTAGGACACAGGACAGCAATAAAGAACTTTCTTGCTTCAACAATTATCAGAAGCAATTTTCTGTTTTTAGGAGTACTTACGAAGCAGCAACAGAATCTAAGTATTTCTAAAGATAAAATGTTCACTGGATTAACCAATGTTTCTAAGCAAGGATCATGCCCATGCTCAGGTCTGGAATAAAGACAAACAAACTCTCAAGAAAGCCACTTTAACAAAGTTGGCAAGGAAGGCCTGTCTAATCCCCTCCCCCATGCTCCCATACAAATCCTGCAATAACAATTCTAAATCAACTGTACCAAAATTTTAATCTTCTTTATTTCTGCAAGGACGTTGCATTTCTAACAATTATGCTAAATCAATGCAGAGAGGTTTTGGCTTAGCCTATGAAAATCAGTAAGATCCATCCCTACCAGAACTCTAAAGACGTTTGCATAGAAACAGAAAAACAATCCTGAAATCTGGTTGGAAACACAAAAGCCTCCAAATGTCCACAGCAATCTTGAGAAAGAAGAACAAAGCTGGAAAGGTCACACTTCCTGATTTCAAACTAAATTATAAGGCTATAGTGATCAAAACAGGATGGCACTGGTATAAAACAGATACACAGACCCAATGAAACAGAACAGAGGGCCTCTCTGAAGGGGTTATGACTGTGAACTATCTGTAGAGAATATGCAAATCTGTGCATGTCTGTGTCTGTGTGTGTGAATACGTATGTGGGTGTGAATTAAACATCATAGTTAACACAAGCTAATGTAAATCCAAATTCAACTGGGTGGTGTTTCTTCCCAGCCTTTCCAAGCTTTCATGCAGTCATAAAATATAATTTATCTTATTATCTGACATATAAGGTAGGGTCTGGACTAAGCAGAGCCAAAAAAGAGAAAGAAAATTCACAACAGATGAAGAATTCTAGACAATACAGCCCTGAGTGTCTTTCTCAGTCACAAGCCTCAGAACATTCTCATTTATTTTAGAAACAAAAGACTGACATATCAAGTTAACCGATGGAATAACATTTATGCAGACCTGGAGTTCAGCACCTGCTATGAATAAGTGAGACTGACATTTTCAAAAATAAAATTTCACCCAGCCAAATGAAAAAAAAAAAAAAAACAGCTGCTATATTTCTTCAGCTCACAGCGGCTCAGCAAGCTTCCTAAAGTCTTCAGCATAAAAATTTTCTTCCTCAGGATGTGTGGAGAAATGTATAATTAGATGATCCTCAAACAACCTTATCAGTGAAATCTTTATTAAAGGTTATAGGAATTTGAGAATGATAATAAAAAAAAAAGAACATGTCATTGTCATTTTTTTCACCTATTTGATGGTCTAAATCAAACGGCTTTACTATGTCCTTATTAACGGCTCAATTTTAACTCAGTTACGTACATCAAAGTTTTGGATGTCTAAGGATGTTTTTCTGATATTCAGTCTTCAGTCTAACCATACAATGACTATATTGTCCCAGTTTAGTAAGGAGAGTCTAAAAAACTAATATACCTGTCAATAGATTGGGTCTATTTTAAATATTCTGAAATTCAAATTGGACAACAGAAGCCCAGACATTAACATAAGTTCCATGCATTGTGTGTGGGTAAAAAAATTGAATCTGCAAATAAAATTTAAATAGGATTGTTAAATCTTGCTAAATATTAGTAAAACATTCGTGCTGCCTCTTCTAAATCTAACAGAATAGCCCTTGACCTCTGCCTAGGTGCCACATTAACCTAGAATACAATTCATAGAGGTGGGGGTTAAAGAGGCAGATGGCTATTATTTTGTGCTTTTATGGACAGAAAGGGAGGAAGAGAATTATTTCCTGTATATTTACTATTGCCAGGCCCTTTGTCTGTTACTTCACTGAATCCTTATCCAATGCTGAAATGAGTTAAGTTTCACTCAACACTTTCTATAGACGGAGGAATCGGCTCTGAGAGCTCATACCACCCTCCCATCCAGCCATGCCGGGACTCACTCCAGGTCTGTCCACTCCAGAGCCAACACTCTTGCTAACACACCACATGGAAAGGAAAACTAGAAAAGAGCTACATTATCCTACTTCTAAGATGTCCATAAAAAGCTGATCAACAATCTGGAGCGTTCCCAAATCAGGGCCAAAGAAAACAAAGAATCTCAGTCTGGCTGTACACTTCCTGTGACTTTTTGAATGTTGTGACTTCTACAGAGTCCAACATTGCCCCCCGCACCCTCAACTTCCCGGTCTGTTTAAGGGAAGATGCTGACTGAAGTCATGGCCAAAATCCTAACATCCTAAGAGAACAACTTCACTGCTCAAAGTAACTATCGATCTCTAAAGCTGTCTTAGAAATGACTGCTGGTCAGCAGACCCAGGATCAGAAATACAACTCCATTCTAAAAGAAGGGCCCAGGACAGAAAAAAGAACCTCAAACAGCCTCCTGGAAAACAAGGCCACCTGAATATAGCACTGTCACACTCCCAACAAGCGTCTGCAATCCTCACATATCATCCATATAGACAGCTTCCTTCCTCGTCCCCTCTCCCGCCCCCAATACAATCTGTGATATTTCAGTCTAAGCTCACCAAGAATCCACAGCTCCATGACCACTGGGAGAACAAGCAACATTTGCGCCTGTTTAAAGGCCTCAGGCTGCACAAAAAATGCCTTAAACACACACACATCACACACCCCCTCAGAGAACACACCACATACACACACAATTACACAGAATATACCACATACACACCACAGAACACAACTGAATACACCACACGCACACTACATACACATCACATTCTACAGAACACCATACACATCCCACACACACACACCCCATAGAAAACACACACACCCCACTGAACACACCCCATGCACACTCCACACACATCATACACTACAGAACACCACACACCCCCCCACAGAACACACCCCACATACACACATCTCACAGAACACACACACACCAGAACACCACATATATACAACCCCACAGAACACACACACACCCCACAGGACACACCCCTCACAGGACACACTCCCCACAAAACGCTTACGCGGAACGCTGCGAGGATGATCCTCGTCACCTTCTCTTTGACCGACTCCTGCAGGATGTCGGACAGGACAGGGATGATGTTGTAGCGCCTCAGGTGTTCACACATCTGCGGGCTGAAAGCCAGGAGCCACACAGAAAAGATCATCTGATACTGGAGCTGAAAGCCACACTTGTTACTCAGAACGCCCATGATGCTGAAAGGAACACAGGTGGAGATGATGTTTAGTAATAGGACAGTGCAACCGGAAGCAGAAATAACTGACTGCTCTTTCTGCCCCAGCGCGCCAGTCTCTCAGAATCTTGTCCTCTCCTTTCTGCCTGCAGGAAGGAGCAAGCCAGACCCCTGCTCTCAGAGGACCAGTCCACACTGCCGGAGTCTCAGGACGCTGCCCCCTTGGCTCCAGGGCACGCGGTCACACAGTGAACAGCAGGAGGGCCTGACCGGCATTCAGGACGTGACCCTCGCACCTCAGCACACAATTCCCTTTTGAATCTTACCTTTCACTTACATGCTACTTTATATTACCATATACTTTAAATGTCAGAGTACAAATGTTCACAAAGGGCAGTTGAATGGGGCGTGGGGGATGGGGGGAGGCAATTACTTCAGCGGAAGCCCGCCCGCTTTAGCTCCAGTAGTTAAAAAGTCAGCGCTGACCTCCAGACTTTCCAGTAATGTAAGAGTGTATTCTTGGTCTTAGGCACATAAACTTTCAAAAATAGTGTGTGCCATTCATGTAACTGAAAAGGAAACTACACAGAGAAAACAGGTCCTGGGCTCTTAAACCACAGTCTCCTTCCACTCTCCTCAAGCAGGCTATGCTCACAATTTTTTCTCTTCCCAGGATCCCTGCTTGTGATTTGAGGAACACTAAAAAGGAAAAAAGAAAACCTTCAATCCTAAACAAAAGAAATGGCAGAGTAGAAAGTAAATGTTTTCTTTCTTTAAAAAATGAAAAAATTCAATGACGTTTCTAAACTGTCCCACTCTCAGCAAGTTAACACATTCTACCTTTATTAATGCCTGTTCTCAACTTAAAAGTCTCTGTATTAATTTGATTACAACTAACCTTGAGGGTGGATATTACCATATCGAAGAGTGTAGGTTGGACATGACATATTCTAGATTCTATTTACACCCTTTCTTGTTGCTAAACTGAATCGTTAACACTGGTTCAGTTCATTTCAGTCGCTCAGTCATGTCTGACTCTGAGACCCCAAGGACTGCAACATGCCAGGCTTCCCTGTCCATCACCAACTCCTGGAGTTTACTCAAACTCATGTCCATCAAGTCGGTGAT
>SJYT01050505.1:72541-82937 GCA_006410635.1 Cephalophus harveyi | reverse complement strand
TTTGGAAAACTCAGCAATGGCCACAAGACTTGAAAAGGTCAGTTTTCATTCCAGTCCCAAAAAAGGGCAGTGCCAAAGAATGTTCAAACTACCATACAATTGCACTCATTTCACATGCTAGCAGGTAATGCTTAAAATCCTTCAAGCTAGGTTTCAACAGTACATGAAACAAGAAATTTCAGATGTATAAGCTGAATTTAGAAAAAGCAGAGGACCCAGAGATCAAATTGCCATCTTCTATTGGATTATACAAAAAGCAAGGGATTTCCAGAAAAACATCTACTACTGCTTCATTGACTATGCTAAAGTCTTTGACTGTGTGGATCACAACAAACTGTGGAAAATTCTTCGTGAGATGAAAATACCAGACCACCTGACCTGCCTCCTGAGAAACCTGTATGCATGTCAAGAAGCAACAGTTAGAACCAGACATGGAACAACAGACTAGCTCCAAACTGGGAAAGGAGTACATCAAGCCTGTATATTGTCACCCTGCTTATTTAACTTCTATGCAGAGTACATCATGAGAAATGCTGGGCTAGATGAAGTTCAAGCTGGAATCAAGATTGCTGGGAGAAATATCAATAACCTGAGATATGCAAATGACACCACCCTAAAGGCAGAAAGCAAAGAGAAACTAAAGAGCCTCTTGATGAAGGTAAAAGAGGAGAGTGAAAAAGCTGGCTTAAAACTCAACATTCAGAAAACTAAGATCATGGCATCTGGTCCCATCACTTCATCACAAATCGATGGGGAAACATGGAAACAGACCTTACTTTCTTGGGCTCCAAAATCACTCCAGACAATGAATACAGATATGAAGTTAAAAGAAGCTTGCTCCTCAGAAGAAAAGCTATGACGAACCTAGACTGGATATTAAAAAGCAGAGACATCACTTTGCTGACAAAGGTCCATCTACTCAAAGCTATGGTTTCTCCAGTAGTCATGTATGGATGTGAGAGTTGGACTATAAAGAAAGCTGAGCACCGAAGAATTGATGCTTTCAAACTGTGGTGTTGGAGAAGACTCTTGAGAGTCTCTTAAACAGCAAGGAGATCCAACCAGTCCATCCTAAAGGAAATCAGTCCTGAATATTCATTTGAAGGACTGATGTTGAAGCTGAAGGTCCAATACTTTGGCACCTAATGTGAAGAGCTGACTCATTTGAAAAGACCTTGATGCTTGGAAAGATTGAGGGCAGGAAGAGAAGGGGGTGACAGAGGATGTGATGGTTTGATGGCATTATCAACTTGATAAACATGAGTTTGAACAGACTCTGGGAGATAATGAAGGACAGGGAAGCCTGGCATGCTCTAGTCCATGGGGTTGCAAAGAGTCAGACCCAACTGAATGACTGAACAACCACAACAAGGCTTTTATTTCTTTCAAGAAAAAACCTAGGAGTGGAATTGACTGGGTCATATGGTAGATGTATATTTAACTTGTTAAGAAACTGCTGAAATTAGGGTGCATCCATACAGGAGCAATAAAAGGATGAAGAGTTCATATGGGAAAAAAAATAGATAAGTCTCAAAATAACTATACCAACTCAAAAAGTCTGACAGAAAATAGTGCATAGTATATGATTCCATTTTCTATAATATGCTTGGGAATACAAAATAAACTACAGTGACACAAAAGAATCTATGGTTGCCTGGGCATCAGGAGAGGGAGACTGTAGGGACAAGCGAGAAGGATTAAAGAGGGACTGATGGATCTTCTGGGGCTGAGGTGGTCATGGTGATGATTTCATGAGTATATGAATATATCAGGGGTATCAAATTGTTCTTCTAGATATATACAATTTATTTTATGCCAGTGATGCCTTTAACAGTGAGCTGTTAAAATTGTCATGAATAAAAATGTTTTCTATATCCAAAAAAAGATGTATAATGTGATTAACATAATTGACACTGCTGTATGTTATATATGAAAGTTAGAATAAATCCCCAGAGTTCACATCATAAGGAAAAGATCTTTTTTCTTTTATTTTCTTTCTTTATAAGTTGACGGATGGTCATTAAAATTATTGTGGTAATCATTTCATGATGTATGTAAATCATTATGCTATATACCATAAATTTATACAGTGCTATGTGTCACTTATGGGGATTCCCAGGTGGGTCAGTGGTAGAGTCCACATGCCACTGCAGGAGAAGCAGGAGACGTGGGTTCGATCCTGGGTTGGGAAGATCCCCTGGAAGAGGAAATGGCATCCCACTCCAGTGTTCTTGCTTGGAAAACACCATGGGCAGAAAAGGCTGGTGGGTTACAGTCTGTAAGGGTCACAAAGAGGCTGACACGACTGAGCAACTGAGCACACACATATGTCAATTATATCTCAGTAAAACTGGATGAAAAGAAAAGAAACTGCCAAAGTGTTTTCCAAAGAAATTGTATCATTTTACATTCCCAGCAGCAATGAAGAAGAGTACCAGTTGTCCTGCCTCCTTGGCAATATTTTTAATGCCTATGTCTTTTAATTTAGTCATTCTGATAGATTCATGGTGATGTCTTATGATTTTAATTTGTATTTCTCTCATGACTAGTAATCGGAGAAGGCAATGGCACCCCACTCCAGTACTCTTGCCTGGAAAATCCCATGGACGGAGGAGCCTGGTGGGCTGGTCCACGGGGTCGCGAAGAGTTGGACACGACTGAGTGACTTCACTTTCACATTTCACTTTCATGCATTGGAGAAGGAAATGGCGACCCACTCCAGTGTTCTTGCCTGGAGAATCCCAGGGACGGGAGAGCCTGGTGGGCTGCCGTCTATGGGGTCGCACAGAGTCAGACACGACTGAGGCGACTTAGCAGCAGCAGCAGCATGACTAGTAATACTGAGCATCCTTCAGTTCAGTTCAGTCGCTCAGTCCTGTTCGACTCTTTGTGACCCCATGGACTGCAGCACGCCAGGCCTCCCCGTCCATCACCAACTCCCGGAGTTTACTCAAACTCATGTCCATTGAGTCGGTGATGCCATCCAACCATCTCATCCTCTGTCAGCCCCTTCTCCTCCCACCTTCAATCTTTCCCAGCATCAAGGTCTTTTCCAATGAGTCAATTCTTTGCATCAGGTGGCCAAAGTATTGGAGTTTCAGCTTCAGCATCAGTCCTTCTAATGAATACCCAGGACTGATCTCCTTTAGGATGAACTGGTTAGATCTCCTTGCAGTCCAAGGAACTCTCAAGAGTCTTCTCCAATACCACAGTTCAAAAGCATCAATTCTTCAGTGCTCAGCTTTCTTCAGAGTCCAACTCTCACATCCATACATGACCACTGGAAAACTATAGCTTTGACTAGACGGACCTTTGTTGGCAAAGTAATGTCTCTGCTTTTTAATATGTTATCTAGGTTGGTCATAACTTTTCTTCCAGGGAGCAAGCATATTTTAATTTCATGGCTGCAGTCACCATCTGCAGTGATTTTGGAGCCCCCCAAAATACAGTCTGTCACTGTTTCCATTGTTTCCCCATCTATTTGCCATTAAGTAATGGGACCAGATGCCATGATCTTAGTTTTCTGAATGTGAGCTTTAAGCCAACTTTTTCATGACTAGACGGACCTTTGTTGGCAAAGTAATGTCTCTGCTTTTTAATATGTTATCTAGGTTGGTCATAACTTTTCTTCCAGGGAGCAAGCATATTTTAATTTCATGGCTGCAGTCACCATCTGCAGTGATTTTGGAGCCCCCCAAAATACAGTCTGTCACTGTTTCCATTGTTTCCCCATCTATTTGCCATTAAGTAATGGGACCAGATGCCATGATCTTAGTTTTCTGAATGTGAGCTTTAAGCCAACTTTTTCAAGAGGCTTCACTTTCTGCCATAAGGGTGGTGTCATCTGCATATCTGCGGTTACTGATATTTCTCCCGGCAATCTTGATTCCAGCTTGTGCTTCCTCCAGCCTAGCATTTCTCATGATGTGCTCTGCATATAAGTTAAATAATCAGTTTGACAATATACAGCCTGGGCATACTCCTTTCCTGATTTGGAACCAGTCTGTTGTTCCATATCTAGTTTTAACTGTTGCTTCTCGACTTGTATACAGATGTCTCAGGAGGCAGGTCAGGTGGTCTGGTATTCCCATCTCTTGAAGAATTTTCTACAGTTTGTTGTGATCCACACAGTCAAATGCTTTGGCATAGTCAAAAGAGCAGAAGTAGATGTTTTTCTGGAACTCTCTCACTTTATCAATGATCCAACAGATTTTGGCAATTTGATCTCTGGGTCTTCTGCCTTTTCTAAATCCAGCTTGGACATCTGGAAGTTCATGATTCACATATTGTTGAAGCCTGGCTTGGAGAATTTTGAGCATTACTTTGCTAGCTTGTGAGAGATTTACTTTGCTAGTGTGTCCCATGTTTATTTCCTATCTAAATGACTGAAATGTCTCCTCTAATATTTATTTTTAATTGGGTTGATGGTTTTCTCATTACTGAATTTTGACATTCTTTTTGTATTCTGAATGAAAGTCTTATATCATATATGTGCTTTGCAAATATTTTCTCCAAAATCTGTGCCTTGTTTTCTCATTCCATTAACCGAATTTTTTGAAAAACAGAGGTTTTAAATTTTGATAAAATGACAATTTACTGATTTTTATCAACTGTACACTAGGAGTGATATCTAAAAAAATTTTAATAACCCAAGTTCATTAAATTTGTCTGTTTTCTTCTAGAAACTTTTATAGTTTTAGTTGTTAAATTTTGGTTTATGATCCTTCCTTTGAATTAAATTTTGTAATGGGGCAAGGGATTGAAATTCTAGTTTCGTTTGTGATTTTGTATGTAGACATCCAGTTGTTCCACTACTATTTGTTGAAAAACCATTTTCTATCCACTTTGCACGTTTCTCCACCTCCACCTTTGTAAGATATCCATTGTCAATACATGTGTGGATTTATTTCTGAACCATTTATATTCTATTTTNTCCTATAGTTCATTGAAAGTATATAAAAATACAATTAATTTTTATTTATTGGTCTTATATCTTGCAACTTGGCTAAACTCACTTATGAGTTCTAGTAGCTTTTTTGTAAATTCTATTGAATTTTCAACATAAGCAATCACATCTTCTGCAAATAAAGGCAGTTTTACTTAATCGTTGGCAATCTGGATGTATTTCATTTCTCTCTCCTGCTGGTTGAAAGTAAAGTAAAGTATTAGTTACTCAGTCATGTCTGACTCTTTGTGACCCAATGGACTGTAGCCATCAGGCTCCTCTGTCCATTGAATTCTCCAGGCAAGAATATTGTAGTGGGTTGCCATTTCCTTCTCCAGGGGATCTTCCTGACCCAGGGACTGAACTCAGGTCTCCCACATTGCAGGCAGACACTTTACAATCTGAGCCACTAGGAAGCCCAGCACAAGCTAAAACCATTAGTAATACTGTTGAATAGAAGTGGCTTGAGAGAGAATTCCCTAGTGATCCAGTGGTTAGGACTCCATGCTTTCACTGCCATGAGCTCAGGTTCAATCTCTAGTTGGGGAAACTAAGATCCCATAAGCCCCATAGTGCAGTCAAAAAAAAAAAAAAAACCTGTCTACAGAGTGTTGGAGTGTTGGATTTTGTCAACTTCCTGATTTCAGAATTTATCAGAAAGCTATAATGAAGATTGTGTAGTACTCTCATAAAAATAAACCAGAAGTAAACTAATCACTTATGGTCTATTTATTTATTACCAATGCACATGGCTTTCAGGATCTTAGTTCCTCAACCAAGGATCGAACCTAGTACCTGGCAGTGAAAGCCCCTAATGCCAACTGCTAGACCAACGGGAATTCCCTGTTCAACTGATTTTTAACAAAAGAAATTTTCAGTGGAAAATAGTAGTCATTTCAACAAATAGCACTGAGTCAACTAGGTATACACATGAAAAGGAAGTTGGATTCTCTTCTTGACATCATATTTCAATACAACAGTTAACTCAAAATGGACCAAAGACCTAAATGGAGAAATAAAACCTATAAAACCCTTAGAAGAAACATAGGTGTAAATATTCCAGACTTTGGTTTCTTATGTAGAACAACAAAAAGAAATCTCATTATAATTAAACACCATGTCCTTATGCTTCGGAGGACATTATCAAGATAGTGTTTGCAAATTGCATATCTGATAAGGGTCTATTATCCTGAATATATATCAAAAAAAAAAAAAACTCTTACAACTCAGCAGTAAAAGACAAATAATCCAATATAAAAAAGGGCAAAGGATTTGAATAAACATTTCTCAGAAGAAGATCTGAAAATGACCAATAAGCACGTGAAAAGATGCTCAGTATCACTGGCCATTAAGGAAACGCAGATCACAGCCACAGTGAGATGCCACTTCACACTCACTATGACGGCTATAATCAAGAAGACAGAAAACAACAACTTTTGACAAGAATGTAGAGAAATTGGAACCCTCTTACATAGCTGGTGGGAATATAAAATGGTACACCTGCTTTGGAAGACAGTTTGGTAGTTTTTAAAAAAGCTGAACACAGTTTCTATGTGATGCTACAATTTCACTGTTAGTTATATACTCAAGAGGATTAAAAATTTATGTTCTCACAAAAACTGGTACCTGAATATTCATGCCACTATTGTTCATAATAGTCAAAAGATGGAAACAGCCCAAATGCCTATCAGCTTACAAATAGATAAATAAAATATGTTGCATCCTTACAATATTTAGCCATAAGAAATGAAAAGCTGCTTTATGTTATGACATGAACCTTGAACATTGAGCTGAGTGAAAGAAACCTGTCACAAAAAAGGTTACATGTTGTATGATTCCATTTACATTAAATGTCCAGAACAGGCAAATCCACAGAGTCAAAAGTACATTAGTGGTTCCCAGGGGGTTGGAGGAGGGGGATGGAGAGTGACTGGTTGTACAACTTTGTGAATATACTTATAGCCACTGAACCATACACTTTGAAGGGTTATGATACATGAATTATATATCAATTTTTTAAAAAAGAATTTTTGTGTAGTGAATAGCCATGACAAAAAGGTAGTATTTTCCTCCTGAGATGACTGCCTATTATAAGGTGACAAATTTAGAATTCCTCTCTTATCATGTACCCTATTGCATGGGCAGGCATCTTCCCAGCTCTCTCTGCATCACCCTATGGGAATTGGGACCCAAGGAACTAGTAGAAATGCAGATACTCTTGCAAATGGTATTGTTGGTGTTAATAAACTACCACTTTTCTTTGACCCTGAAGTCTTTTGAAGCATCTATGAGACTGTGTCTAACTAACTTGTTAACTTGTATGTAGGGTAAAATCTCAGATTTTTTAAAGTTCTGGACAGGGACCATAAAATTAATTTAGTTCAGCTTTCTTATTTTACATATTACAAAGCTAAATTACATAGCTATGTATTTTATTTCAAGAAAGCCAAGAAAGAAGAGGTCAATAGGAAGAAAAAATTGGTTCCTTTATGGAATGGGTTTATCAGTCCTTGACAACTATGTCCTTAATTTGTGAGCATTTGTCATGCCATATTTCTTCTTATTTGGTAGATTCATATTAAAGTACCATTTTAAATGTATGACTCCAAAGAGGATTCTCTGACCTTTCCTTAGTGTTATTTGCTGACTTAAAACCTTTTTCTTCCACTTGTAATAGCATCTTTGAAGGAAAAAAGAGATCTATAATGAAGATTCACTGGTGTAAATAGAGATTTGTAATCAATTTATCCTTGGTTATCAGGGAAACTGTGGTATTTAAGATGTGTATATAGCCCACTTCAGTTCTTGCCTGGAGAATCCCATGGAGTTCTGGTGGGCTACAGTCCCTGGGGTCACACAGCCAAAGTGACTGAGCATTCACACATGCAAGATCAGTAAATTAAAAAATGGCAGAGCAATATATTTAAAATACCACAAGGATACAATGAGCCAAACCCAGAATGTGGGGAATTCCTTGGCACAAGGGACCTGGATTATTTTTAAAAATGAGTATTAATGATTAATATTAGTATTAATAATCCAAGAGTCCCTTGGACAGCAAAGAGATCAAACCAGTCAATCCTAAAGGAAATCAACCCTGAATACTCATTGGGAGGACTGATGCTGAAGCTGAAGCTCAGATGTGTATAAGAGACAGGTTGTAGTTCTTGGCAAACAATTCATGTATAGTTTGTTTTTCTTTTAAACTGTCCCTGGATTTCAGAGTTCTTATATATATAGCCTTGGGTTCAATGATGGCTTAGTTTATAATATCTTATCAAAACTGATTTTTAATTTGTATAACACACTCTGCAAGGTCATGACCATCATATTATGACAAAAATTAGCATATTTCTGCTGAGTTTTTTTTTACAGATATAAACAACATTTTAAAAGGTTTTTTTTTTTTAATATGTACATGCCTTAAGATTTAAGGCAAAAAATTAACAGATGAATAAATTGTCTTAAAAATAATAAGCTTTACTACTTTATGCAATAGTATTAATAAGGTAGTATTCTAGAACTTAATATATTCTTTTATCTTGGTTGGGTCACAGTAGGTCTAGCTGAATTTGCTCCTTTAATGTTGCATTTTCTCTGTAATAATATTTAACACATTTTATTGTACTTGCTTGTTTATATTGATTCCCTTCCTCCAGACTGCAAACTCTTCAAGAACAAGCTATGTGTTTGTATTTTCAGCTCTAGAACCTATGCCAGTGTCTGGAACAGAGTAGGCATCCAGAAATGAATATTGATCCCCCAGGCAGATCATACCTTTAGAAAGGTAGCTCACAGTCAACTGCTGCTGCTGCTGCTGCTAAGTCGCTTCAGTTGTGTCCGACTCTGTGCAACCCCACAGATGGCAGCCCGTTGGGCTCTGCCATCCCTGGGACTCTCCAGGCAAGAACACTGGAGTGGGGTGCCACTGCCTTCTCCAATGCATGAAAGTGAAAAGTGAAAGTGAAGTCACTCTGTCATGTCCGACTCTTAGCGACCCCACGGACTGCAGCCCACCAGGCTCCTCCGTCCATGGGAGTTTCCAGGCAAGAGTACTGGAGTGGGATGCCATTGCCTTCTCTGCACAGTCAACTAGATTTCACCAAAAAGCCAATTAGATGATATATATTTACAGGGAGCTTTCTATATATTAATATATATGAAAACCTGAAATAATAACTGTTAATGGGCTGAATTGTACACTCCCAAAATTCATACACTGAAGTCTTTTTTTCTAAATTGAAGTATAGTTGATTTATAATATTGTGTTAGTTTCTGGTATACAGCAAAGTGATTGGGTTATATACATATATATATATTCTTTTTCATATTATATTCCCTTATGGTTTATTATAAGATACTGAATATGGCTCCCTGTGCGATACAGTGCGACCTTGTTGTTTATCTATTTTATGCATAGTAGTTTATATCTGCTAATCCCAAATTCCTAATTTATCCCTCCCCTACTCCCTTTCTCCTTTGGTAACCATAAGTTTGTTTTCTATGTCTGCGAGTCTGTTTCTGTTTCATAAATAAGTTCATTTGTGTCGTCATATATTGAAGTCTTAATCCCTGGTATCTCAGACTATAAACTGTACTTGAAGATAAGGTCTTCAAGACCTTAAGATGAAATGAAGTCATTAGTGTGGGCCCTAGTGCAATATGATCCCTGCTCTTATAAGAAGAGATTATCAGGACCCAGAGACACACAAAGGGGAGGCCATGTGAAGACGCAGAGAGAAGATGGCTGCCCGCAGCTGAGCAGAGCGGCCTGGGGAGAAAGCAGCCCTGCGGCGGCTTTGATCGCAGATATCCAGCCTCCAGAACTGCGAGAAATAAATTGCCCTTTAAACCACCAGTTAGTGGCACTTTGTTAAAGCAGCCCTAGAAATGACTAAAATAGCTGGCAAGCTAATATAGTAACTAAAAGATTGGTTTGGTAAGTATGGAATTTTAAAAAAGAAAGACATCTCACGGTCCTGTGAGAATGTTTATATACACTACATTAGAATGTTGTTTCCTCTACAGAAAATGCACAATAGTAACCCAATATTTCCCTCTTGTATCTTTCCTTCACACAAATTTGCACACACACTTATGCTTTCTCTAATAAGTTTTCATGGTTCTTTTTTTTTTTTAAACAACATAATCCCTCAGTTCCTGGATGGAATCACAGTAGAAGTGATAGTTAATTTCCTGTCACGTGTCTTATATTCTCTAAAGTAGCTTCTAAATTCTGGGTAACTAGAGGCTATCATCTGCTTCTCCTGCCTTACTAACTTACTAGCACTGTACATGAACCAGGAAATGTATCTTAGAAAACTATGAATGATAAATGGAATTAGTGGATTCACAAAAAGAAAAGTTCATTTTCTTATGAAATCTTATTTTTCTTCAGGTTTAATTTCAGAAATAGAATTAACTTAATTTTATCACAGGAAAGGGCCTTGT